>OY744545.1:60249489-60271989 GCA_963556195.1 Sepiola atlantica | reverse complement strand
ATAGAAATAAAAAATGGCGGCCAAAGAAAACACGAGATAACAATTCCCATACAGTAATCCACAGTGGAAATAAACAACTTGGCAAATGAAATGAAATAAAAGGCAATGTTACATAATGCAATAAATAAATTGCTTAAAACCAAAATACATGGCGGTTAGTTTTATGTAGATATGTTCTCGAGATGAAAGGACAGAGAGAGGTCATCGAATATGTCTATGCTAGTTTTAACCGTTGTTTTATGATGGAAAGAGGATATACAATTATCGTCTGCTACTTTTTATTGCTATAACTTGGATATATATATATATATATACATACATACATACATATATATATATATATATATATATATATATATATATAATAAATATTTGTTATTGTTTATTATCTATGTACGTATACGTTTCGTCCTTTTTCAATCGGGACTCATCAGCATAGAGATATGACTATTCACTACCGGTCATGCGATTCGAAACCCCGGACCTCAAGTATTTTTCAACTCCAGTCCGACGTCGCTAATCGCTGGGCCAATTGTAAACAGCGAATAAACTCTGATAATTTTAACACTTAACGGCGGCTTTGACGTCGAGGCATTCTACTTCTATTAAGGGAAGGAATGATGCATTATAAGCAAGTGGCGTCATGCTGTGTTAATACTACCAATTACAGTGCTCTACTATATATATATATATATATATATATATATATATATATATATATATATATATTCCATGAAAAATGCCAAGTATATTGAAATCATATGCCCTTAATAGGGTTAAGATGAAAATTCATATACACTAAATGTACAAAAGCAAGGAAATTCACAAATGTTTACACTTTTATGGTTATTAAGAGTATGACTACATATCAACCAAACCATTTCATTATCACATCACTACAGTATAAATCTCTATGCATGAGTGGATGAAGTGTGTGAGGTGCGCTGAAGAAAAATTCCTACCAGTAAAACACATAGCCCTGTTGTGCTCGCATACACTTAATGACAATAAAAGTGTAAAAATTTGGGAATTCCTTGCTTTTGTACATTTAGTGTATATGCATTTTCATCTTAACCCTATTAAGGGCATATGATGTGAGTATACTGGCATTTTTCATGGAATGTCACTACTTTTGTAAAGGCTATGCCTCAAGACAATGCCTTCTCATAACTGATACAGTTGGTAGTTTGACTAATCAAGGTATATGGTAAACTGAAATTAAAATGCCATCAACTAGACACTAGAACCTCTATCTTTGCCAAAAATCAGCTGAATTCATCAAATAGTCGATAAAATATAGAATAAAGTGTATAAATACTGGTCATTTTAAAGTTTTTTTGGAATTTTCTGGAAAACTAAGGTATATGGTAAACTGAAATTAAAATGCCATAAATTAGACCCTAGAACCTCTATCTCTGCCAAAAATCAGCTGAATCCATCAAATAGTTGATTAGATACAGGGTGGCACATACGTACGCACGTACGTACACACAGATAACCTGATTTCATGATTGAACTTTCTGGATCTCTGGGTTGCCTCGACTAATGATGCTGACATTCTACACACTTATAAAACCTATCAAATAAAAATTTTGTGCAAAGTTTTAACTAATTTGGTTTATTGGTTTTTGAGTTATGATTGATCAAAGAGATTTCCAGCATAGGCCATTCGTGAAGTCTATTAAGGGATATAGCGCTCTCGCGCCTCCCTTGATATATATATATATATATATATATATATATATATATATATATATATATATATATATATATATATATATATAACATCTTTTGTAATATAGTAGGAAAAATCACAGCAGAGTGCTCGATTAATTGAGAATTAGAATTAAAATTAAGAGCGTAATATTTATTTATTTTTTGGTACAGAAAAATTAGTACATCATTAGTACCGTCGGTTTTAAGCTCAGAAAGACTTAACCATCCACCTCTCTTCAGCTTATGTTGTCACCTGTTTCAAAAATTCTGGAAAAGGTGAGAACATGAGCTTAAGAGAGCCGGATGGCTAAGTCCTTCTGAACTTGAAACCGACGGTACTAATGTTGTACTAATTTTTCTGTACCAGAAAAATAAAGATATTAAAGATGTTGATTGTTGAACGGATAGTATCATTTAAAATCATTAATCGTTTTCGTTTATATATATATATATATATATATATATATATATATATATATATATATATATATATATATATATATATATATATAAATAGAAGAAATAAGAGTGATAAACATGTTCGAAGGTCTAAATTTAGTTCAAATTTCGATTGTTCAATGCAAGGTGTATTCTGTAATAAACCAGTGTTTATTGTTCTTTCCTTAAACCAAGGCCAAGGCTTTTCAAAGATCAAAATCTTATCATCAGAGGAGAAATACAGATAGATAAGTTGGCTGTAGAAAAAGCCAAAGTTCAAATATTTGAAAAATATATGAAAAATATTATTAAAAATGGGGTGAAAAAAGTTCGTGTAAAAAGGATATGTGGTTTGTCCAGATGGTAATTGTCCGTTGAAGGAGTGTCCGTTGAGGAGATTTTTGAGAAGGCGAAAAAAAAAGAAGAAAATTTTATCACTCTTATTTCTTCTATCTTTATAATTGCTCTATCTCGTATATTGAGCTTGACCTTTTCACTATAGGTCCTATTTACTAAAAGTTTACTTTTGGTTTATATTTGATTATACTTGATTATATATATATATATATATATATATATATATATATATATATATATATGGGTTTCGGAAGAATTGCGCAAGATTATGTTTCGTTCGCAATTGTAAAACATGATACAATGGAACTTCTAATGAAAAGAAAATAGTTCAAAATAGTTTCGCATTTATTTTGTTTTCTCTCGTCACTCGATTCTCTGTAAAAACAAGATCGCTAAACGTTTTATGCTCGTGTTTATTTTCTTTACTGACGAAGATAACCGATGTTTGCCGAGGGCAATAACTTTTGATCATTCAGTTATCGAAACGTAAGTCAAAAGTTGGTACCGTTCTCTTTGGCACATTTCAAAAGTTGGTACCATTCTTTTTGGCACATTTAAAAAGTGGGTACCATTCTCTTTGGCACATTTCAAAAGTTGGTACTATTCTCTTTGGCACATTTCAAAAGTGGGTACCATTCTTTTTGGCACATTTCAAAAGTTTGTACTATTCTTTTTGGCACATTTCAAAAGTTGGTACCATTCTTTTTGGCACATTTCAAAAGTGGGTACCATTCTCTTTTGGCACATTTCAAAAGTGGGTACCATTCTCTTTGGCACATTTCAAAAGTTGGTACCATTCTTTTTGGCACATTTAAAAAGTGGGTACCATTCTCTTTGGCACATTTAAAAAGTGGGTACCATTCTCTTTGGCACATTTCAAAAGTTGGTACTATTCTCTTTGGCACATTTCAAAAGTGGGTACCATTCTTTTTGGCACATTTCAAAAGTTGGTACCATTCTCTTTGGCACATTTCAAAAGTTGGTACCATTCTCTTTGGCACATTTCAAAAGTGGGTACCATTCTTTTTTGCACATTTCTAAAGTTTGTACTATTCTTTTTGGCACATTTCAAAAGTTTGTACTATTCTTTTTGGCACATTTCAAAAGTTTGTACTATTCTTTTTGGCACATTTCAAAAGTTGGTACCATTCTTTTTGGCACATTTCAAAAGTTGGTACCATTCTTTTTGGCACATTTCAAAAGTTTGTACTATTCTTTTTGGCACATTTCAAAAGTTTGTACTATTCTTTTTGGCACATTTCAAAAGTGGGTACCATTCTTTTTGGCACATTTCAAAAGTGGGTACCATTCTTTTTGGCACATTTCAAAAGTTTGTACTATTCTTTTTGGCACATTTCAAAAGTTGGTACCATTCTTTTTGGCACATTTCAAAAGTTGGTACCATTCTTTTTGGCACATTTCAAAAGTTTGTACTATTCTCTTTGGCACATTTCAAAAGTTGGTACCATTCTGTTTTGCACATTTCAAAAGTTGGTACCATTCTTTTTGCACATTTCAAAAGTTGGTACCATAACGTATCAAAATTGTCGTTTGGTATAAATCGGCTCGTCATCTCTCGGGCGTTTGCATAGCACAGCCGAACACTTCCGACCAGAAACTCGCGAAAACTGGGTCAAGATCGATATAAGTACAAAAAAAAGAAGCATTTCGAACATCTATAGGAAAAAACAAATATATAATTAAACTAGGAGAATGTCCACCCCAGGGCTGTTGAAATAATTCCTTGAACAGAACAGTGTTGCACCACTTTTATGTCTATTTACGAAGTTTACAATGAAGATATAATAACACTAAACCGTATATCAAGAATCCCTTTTCTAATTTTGATAAAAATTCATTACAGTTTTATGCCTATATGTATAATAATATTGCACCACTTTTATGTCTATATGTATAATAATATTGCACCACTTTTATGTCTATATGTATAATAATATTGCACCACTTTTATGTCTATATGTATAATAATACTAAACCGTATTTGATCAAAATTCATTACAGTTTAAGTCGTCGTAAAAAGAAGGTAGGACGCCACTGTAGACGTAAGGGGCTACTGAGAAAAAAAGGGAGAATGTTGGGGAGGGGGGGGGGGTCAACCTAAGTTGGGAGCTTCGCAGCGAGATGTCTGTTTACATTAGTTTTAAATTTCTGCATTTCAGTACCGTCGGAGAAACAGGGTGCAGGGAGGGAGTTCCAGAAGCCAGCAGCACGCGGAAAGAAGCTATTGGAGTAGAAAGCCCTCCGGCATCTGGGGACCTCCACAGTGAATGGATGGGATTTAGCTGATTGTCGAGTTAGTCTAGTGAAGGGGGGCACCAGAGTAGCCAGTTCATCGGAGCATAGTCCATTATGTTTCCGAATTTTAAAAATAAGGTTTGGTCATTTTTACTATTTGGATAATTCCGACTAGCGCGTCTTGTAAAACTCAGGCATCTTTATGCCTGACTCGGGAATCTGTACTGAATTTTAGACCAAACTCTATCTTCAATCGACGGTGGTTGATTGTTCTCTACAAGATTCGAGTTAAGTAATTCTTAATAATATTCTTAGTATTACTTGTATTGAGGTTTGAAGCTGCAACCCCTAAAAAAGCACTTTATCCATTGCGCTACGGGTCTAGGCGGACAAATTTAGCATGGATTCCAGGAGCTTGTAACCTATACTTATCTTGAGATGCGTGGCATGAGTTCTTAGATAATAAAATAATTATTTATATATATATATACATACATACACACACACACATACACACACACACACACACACACACACACACACACATATATATATATATATATATATATATATATATATATATATATATATAGTGTGTGTGTTATAATGAAATAAATTCCAGGAGGAAATCCGTGTATGAGAGCTCAACGTAATAAACAGAGCAAGAATAAAATAAAATATAGTAACACGAAATCACATAATCATCGATGCAATAATTTATTTCAACCTTGTGATATTGTCAAGCATCCAAGTTAGATGATTATATTTTTGAAATTGAGAAAAGAGAAATTCACACACGACAATTCAAATATAATTAGAGAAAGAGGGAGTGACAACATATCTAATACAAGGGGAGAGAAGGGGGAAATTTGAAGCATATTTTATCTATAATTTTATAGGGGGGGGCATTACATGATTTATGACGGAGAGGGAAGAAAAAGCCATATATATAAAGAGAAATATGTATATACATATATTTATATATTTATATTTCCACAGTCAGACAACGTCGCAGCTCACACAAACCATGATCGACACATACTGGAAGTTTTAGATTCGAGTTTCGCCCTTCCCCTGAACTCATCGGTAGAACCTATCCGAACTCAGGATTCGAAAGCGAAACCACTTGCATGCAAGGAGAGTACTCTGCGATCTGAACCACCACGCAAAATACGAGAAAGTCTATTAACTAACACAGTTATAGCAAACCGCGGCGAATATATATGAATGGTTTCCAATATTATCATGTGTAATTAATGGTTACCATATTATATTAACTTCTATACTAGTTAAAGAAAAAAGCCATATGTTTTGCTTTTTGAAGACGTGTGCCTCGGCCTTTTGGCTAAGATCAAAGTGTAGTATCTGTTCCGATGGATACTGCACCCCATAGATCGGTATTGTCTTGACCTTCGGATCTTGATTTACGCCGGTCTATGGGTCTGTCCTGTGAAGTTCTAGGAGGTCCACCCTCCCAGGCTTCGCCTCCCCTCTTTGGGGAGGAGTAAGTTTATTGCTTACTGCCTGAGGCGCTCCTACCGGGGAATGCCGACGGGGCTGCCCAGGCAATTTTTAAACCCCACTTTCCCGACCCGACCTTGGGTCACATCTTACTTGTGGGAGTAAGATAAAAACTGGCCTTGTGCCTAACTCCTGGAGAGGAGTAAATCAATACTCTCCATCGGTCTGTTCTGTCTATAATTCTTACCTCGTCTCACAAGAGGAGATGGTTTCTCCCTTTTCCTCTCCATATGTGGTCAGCCATACCTGACTTTTCAATATCTCCATTAAGTATAGCTTTCCGATGTTTCCACACTTACATGGAACGACATACACACAGTTTTTACTCATGATGTTTTATTTGGCAAAGTACCAAGTCTCCATCGATCATAAGCACGATAGTTTTAATGATTAGTCCGTCCATATTAATCTACATTTTTCTGACACGATATGATTATCACTAGTCTTTAAAATCTATTTTAGAATAAATTTAATTTTTTGGAAAACCTTCATGAATATATAATCTTTTTCTCTCATTAAAGTTCAGCAGTTCAAAGAAAAAAGCACTGAAGTTAATTCGTGGATGGATTAATCACAGTTGTCGAGATAGCAAGTCGTTCTTCGGATAACATTCCCTGAAAATATGATTTCATTAATTTGTAAAAAAAAAAGAAGATTAATCTCACTTTCATGAAAGATCCTGTTTATTTTTTTTTCCATTTTAATTTAGTTTATCTAAAGAGATCAAGGAGCCTACTCTTGAGGCTAACACTTGATTTCCCTATGAGTAAAATTTATATCTGAGAGCTCTCTTAAGGATAGATGTTGTTCCTTTTTAGGGCTGCTATCTCTACTTCCCTACAGTTTGGTTTTCCAGGATTGTTTCTAAGTATTTACTTAGATTTTTTTTCACTAGACCAGTTGCCCCCACTACAACCGGTATGATGTTTATTTCATCGAGGGACCATATTATTTTAAAATCGTTTTTGAGATCTTGGTATTTTGTTATTTTTTCCCGTTCGGCTCTATTAAGGTCATAGTCATTTGGGACGGTTACATCAATGATGAGAGCAGTTTTTTCTGGTTTGTTCCAGATGACAATGTCTGGTTTGATGGTCTTGTCTTTTATGTATTTGCCCG
This sequence comes from Sepiola atlantica, assembly GCA_963556195.1. Lineage (NCBI taxonomy): Eukaryota > Metazoa > Mollusca > Cephalopoda > Sepiida > Sepiolidae > Sepiola > Sepiola atlantica. The sequence continues at coordinate 60,264,582 of OY744545.1, read as the reverse complement.
CCTGTATGTCTTTATCATAGAACACTGTCACTTTTCCATTCGATGTTATGGGTGAGGGTTCATGTTCCCAGATATTCAGTGATCTTTCAAGCTGCATCTCTCCTCAGATCTTCCAATGTAGGTATTTACATTTATCAGTGTGTGTGTGTGTGTGTGTGTGTTCCCGGCTATGCGTAACGTAAATACAAATATTGAACTATATTTCACACACTCTACATCGAATATGTTTTGAAATAAATAAAAAGTAAGAGAAAACTTTAACGAAATTTTAAAAGTCCTATTTAAAAAAAAAATGTAAATAAAATTATATTTTGAATTATTTTTCTCTAAGACCTGGCTATGTGTCTCCAACCGGGCAACGTCGGTTAAATACGGTTGCTTGTATGATTGTATGTTAACAAACATCTGGTTTGTTGATGGAGAGTTTTGTAGTTCTTTGAGCGAGCAACGCTCTCGGCAAATTGTACCAAAGTAACATTTGTCGAGTCGCGGAAAGATATGAGTTCAATCAGTCCTCGTTTTGTGGTTCTTTAGAAGACCAGGATGCGCGGAGAAAGCATTGATGGATCAATCAGTTAAAAAACACACATGTGGTAATCCTGGTGATATGGCAACATCGTTCAAACGTTTCTACAAAAAGTCTATTTCCGTCTGTTGATCTAGATCTAGATTTGAGTTGGAAATAGCATTTCCGTCGATCTGACACTTATAAATTTTTATTTTTTATTTTTTTATTTTTTTTTACTGTAGGGTCACAACGTATCAGGGACGTAGGCCACTCGAGGATGTAAGTTAGATCTGAAATAAAAGTCAGTCCTAAGAGCTTAGCAAAACTATGGCTTCTTCAAGGAGACATCCATTCATTTCGATTTGAAAAGAAACAAAAAAACAGAATCCGAGCGTTGGTGGTGAAAGGAGATAAGTTTGGGCTAGGAGTTGTTAAACGTAATAAAACATTTTATCCCAGTACACCACATTTTCTAGATCTGAAGAGGGAGAATCAACGAGATGGAATAACATGCTATTTTGTCTATTATGCTTAAATTAAAATAGGCCTATTTGTCAGTCTGTTACGCTTAGATTTGATAGCGTATTTTAGCCTGTTGAACGTACCGTTGAAATAGCATTTGTAATGTGTATATACATCTCCATAAGAGACCCAATCCATCTCACTGTAGGTCGCTGGGGCTTAGGTCTTAAATAGTATTTTTAGCCTGTCCGGCGTACATTTTAAATAGTATTTTTGATGACTATGTGAATCTTTATATGAAACTATTCGTCGATCTGTAGGTCGGTCAGGCATAAATTTAAGATAATATCGTTTAGCCTGTGGCACGTACGCTTGAAATAGCATTGGCTATGCGTGTATGCACCTCTGTAAGATGCTCCGTTCGTCAATTTTTAGGTCTGTCAGGCTGAAGTTTTAAATACTATACTGTCACGGGTACGTTTGAAATAGCATTTATGATGCCTATATATATATATATATATATATATATATATATATATATATATATATATATATATATATATATAAATATATATATATATATATATAAATATATATATAAATATATATATATATAAATATATATATAAATATATATATAAATATATAAATATATACATATAAATATATATATATATAAATATATACATATATATATATAAATATATATAAATCGATATATATATATATAAATATATATAATATATATATATAAACATATATATATAAATATATAAATATATATATATAAATATATATATATATAAATATATATATATATATAAATATATAAATATATATACATAAATATATATATAAATATATATATATAAATATATATATATAAATATATATATATATATAAATATATATATATAAATATATATATATATATATATAAATATATATATTCATATATATAAATATATATATATATTCACATACACACACACATATATATATATATATAAATATATATATATGTATATATATATGTATATATATATATATATATATATATATATATATATATATATATATATATATATATATGTATATATATATTTCTTTCTCCAGATTTTTTGTTCATTTGCTTTTGACACCTGAGGATTATTCGACGAAACATCGAAAACGTTCGTGAAACCTGTGAAATCTTTGGAACATTTATTAATTTGTTTTATTTTAATACAAAAAAGACCATTAGAAGATTTTTAAAAATCAAAAAAGGTATAATTAAACAGACGAATTCTATTATGTTTAACAATATTTGGATGACTGAGAAGATACTGCTTAAATGTACACACACAATATATATATATATATATATATATATATATATATATATATATATATATATATATATATATATATATATAGGCGGGTCAGGTATAAGTTTTATATAGTATCCTTAGCTTCTCATGCGTACGTTCGAAAAATAATTTCTTATGTATAAGGAACTCGGCCGATCGGCAACTGTGTCAGGCTGAGGTTTGAAATATTATGTCTGTCACGCGTACATTTTAAATATTATGTCTGTCACGCGTACATTTGAAATATTATGTCTGTCACGCGTACATTTGAAATATTATGTCTGTCACGCGTACATTTGAAATATTATGTCTGCCATGCGTGCATTTGAAATATTATGTCTGTCACGCGTGCATTTGAAATATTATGTCTGTAACGCGTACATTTGAAATATTATGTCTGCCACGCGTACATTTGAAATTGTATGTCTGTCACGCATACATTTGAAATAATATGTCTGTCACGCGTACATTTGAAATATTATGTCTGTCACACGTACATTTGAAATATTATGTCTGTCACGCGTAAATTTGAAATATTATATCTGTCACGCGTACATTTTAAATATTATGTCTGTCACGCGTACATTTGAAATATTATCTCTGTCACGCGTACATTTGAAATATTATGTCTGTCACGCGTACATTTGAAATATCATGTCTGTCACGCGTACATTTGAAATATATTTGAAATAAAACCTTTGATGTCTATGTTCATATCTCTACGATCCTCTGTTCGTCGATCAGTTGGTCGGTAAGGCTTAAGTTTTACATAGTACTTTATAGCCCGTGCGTTTGAAATAAGATTTTTGATGCTTGACTTTGAAATGGTATACTATATTGTCAGATAACTACGTCCTAAAACGGCGTAACGTTTTCTTATCTGGAAAGGTCGTTCTCAGAGACCACTTTCTTGTCTTGGCAGGGTAAAAAAAAATCGACCCCGCAATCTAGTTGGCGATGATTTCTTCTATTTTATACAACCCCATTTTACAGAAAAAAATTGCTCCACTCCATCTACTCCATCGTTATTTCCATGGAACGTGCTCGACTGACCTCTAATTTCTGGTTCCTCTTTGTAAGAAATTAACAACACGAACTCGGTTCTACCACAACTGCAAAGGGTTGTGCCTTCTTCTTCCGTGTACAAAAGATCAACCTTAATTTCTTTACAAGAACTTCCCATACGGGGAACGCATTACACTGCAAATGCTTCACTGCATACTACAACTTGATCGTCCTGAAATCCAATGGCAACACATACTTGTCGTAAAACGTCTTCATAAAAGTTAACATTTTATCTATTCCGTTCATCATTTTTCATCATTTTATGATATTCTTCATCATTCATCGATCTCATTTACCCTTATCTTCGAGTGGCTTTTTTACTTGATAATTGGCGACTTCTTAGTAAAAATAGATAATCTTTGTCCACGACTTTCTGCCTACGACCTGCCAGATTTCGGATTTAGCACCAATCCTTAGACTTTAACTCAAACAATTCTTGACTGGTTTATTAAATCTCAGTAGAGGACTCAAAATCAGCGACCCTTGATACAAGGCCGCATCCCGCCAGAAAGATGATCATAAAAGATTGAAGATTTGATGATATGGAAGTTCTGCCTTATCCGCCAGTAGTCAAGACGTCGCCCCATCTGACTCCTGTTTATTCCAATACACGCAGCATAACACGATGGGTCACAACTTCTTAATATACCAGCTGTTTTCTTCAGATTCGTGATTTGTATGATATCTAGTCATTTTTTTCCCCATTTTTTAGGAAATTGTTGCTAGAGTACCTACAATTATGGTATTTCTGTGCTTTTCTAGTTCTTCAGCCGCTTCAGCGCTCTGGCATGTTTCAATTATTTACTTTTTCTGGTCAACTTAGACGACGCATATTTGGCAGGTTTTTTATCCTCTTCTTTATGATAATTATATCAACCTTTCAAGCTTCGATGAGTTTCCCTGTTTGTATTTCAAAAGTCCCAGCCTCTCATTTTTGCAATCCACATCCGGTATGCGTTGATACCATTTTTGTTTGAGCTCAGAATTTAATCTCCCGACGAAGCACATGCCACACTGTTATGTCTATTTATATTCCATGGAAAATGCCAGTATACTGAAATCATATGCCCTTAATAAGGATAAGATGAAAATTCATATACACTAAATGTACAAAAGCAAGGAAATTCCCAAATTTTTACACTTTTATTGTCATTAAGGGTATGACTACATATCAACCAAACCATTTCATTATAACATCACTACAGTATAAATCTCTATGCATGAGTGGATGAAGTGTGTGAGGTGCGCTGAAGAAACATTCGTACCAGTAAAATACATAGCCCTGTTGTGCTCGCATACCCTTAATGACAATAAAAGTGTAAAAATTTGGGAATTTCCTTGCTTTTGTACATTTAGTGTATATGAATTTTCATCTTAACCCTATGAAGGGCATATGATTTCAGTATACTGGCATTTATCATGGAATGTCACTACTTTTGTAAAGGCTATGCCTCAATACAATGGTCATTTCAAAGGTTTTATGGAATTTTCTGAAAAACTAAGGTATATGGTAAACTGAAATTAAAATGCCATCAACTAGACACTAGAACCTTTATCTCTACCAAACATCAGATGAATCCATCAAATAGTTGATGAGATACAGGATGGCACATACATACCTACGTACGTACACACAGATAACATGATTTCATGATTGAACTTTCTGGATCTCTGGGTTGCCTTGACTAATGATGCTGAAATTCTACACACTTATAGAATCTATCAAATAAAAATTTTGTGCAAAGTTTTAACTAATTTGGTTTATTGGCTTTTGAGTTATGATTGATCAAAGAAATGAGATTTCCAGCATAGGCCATTCTTGTAGTCTATTAAGGGATAGAGCGCTCTCGCGCCACTCTTGATTTTCCTTTTCGGCTAGATTACTGCATGAACTATTTTTTCGGTCGACTTTCTTTATTGGCTTGCCACTATGTTTTTTTGTACAGCCTAGTGTTCAAATCCCTTTGACCAATTGTCACAAAATTTGGTAAAAATATCGGTCAGTGTTTAAGTTAGAAATAATTTTATTTTAGAATATCTGAGTCAAAGGTCAACTTAGCTTCTTTTGATCGTGAAGATTTTATATTAGCCCATATTATAGCCACTAAACTCCAGCATCATATATAGCATTGCTTTTGACCTTGACATTTGACCCTTTTTTACGTCAAAATGATAGAAAATCGGTCGAAAATAATTGTCAAGAACATTTTTAAAATCTTTTATGATGAAAAAAAAAACCCATAAAATATCTCGAAATTTTAAACCTTCTTTAACATTCTCTAAAATTTGCAATTTCTGTAAGGTCTGGATATGTCACGATTTTCGATTTTTTGAAATTGTAAATTTTATATTCATTTTACGTCAGTATGATGTAAAATAAGTCGAAAAATATTTTTAAAGTGCTTCCATAATCTTGCATTTTAAAGAAAATATCAGATATCTCGAGATGTAAAAATTCGTAAAGATTCACAATTTCTGTAAGGTTCGGATATGCCGCGATTTTCGATTTTATTTCAAATTGTAAATTTCATTTTTATTTTACGTACGATGGAAAATCAGTCAAAAATAGTTGTCTAATACTTTTTATGGACATTAAACTTCTCATTTTTCTGGTCGGTAGTTTTGGTTTGGTAGTTTTGTTTTACGGCATATCAACCCTTTTTGGGTTATTTAATGCCGAATCTGGTCTTGTTTTCTTCTCTTTTTTGTTTCTTTCCCCTTTTAATATCTGTTTCTATTTAACCCATAGTTGGGACCCTAACAGGTACTACCACTCCGGGTCAGGGTGGACCTGGGAGCAATGGTAATTAAGAGGAGGCTCCACATTCCCCAAAGTCCGTAAGCCGGATCTCACCATCGGATGTAGTTTAAGGTCATATCCAGGACCGGGAGTAGGGTAGGAAAAATAAAAATAAAAAAGGGGAGGGAGAAAGGGAGAGGGGCTGTTGTTTTTGTTTTTGGTTTTGTAGAACATAATTAAGTTTTACAAAAAAAACAAAACAAAAAACAAAAAACGTCAATGTAGGTGAATTTCGTCTCAGGGAGCCACAGGGCAGCCTGATCTGGTATCACCAGTTTTCTGGTCGGTAAGGCTTAAGTTTTAAATAGTACGTGCGTTTGAAATAAGATTTTTGGTGCTTGACTTTGAAATAGTATACTATATTGTCAGATAACTACGTCCTAAAACGGCGTAATGTTTTCTTATCTGGACAGGTTGTGCTCAGAGTACACTTTCTTGTATTGGCAGGGTAAAAAAAAATCGACTCCGCAGTCTAGTTAGCAATGATTTCTTCTATTTTATACAAGCCTATTTTACAGAAAAAAATTGCTCCACTCCATCGTTATTTCCATGAAACGTGCTCGACTGACCTCTAATTTCTGGCTCCTCTTTGTAAGTAATTAACAACACGAACTCGTTTCTACCACAACTGCAAAAGGTTGTGCCTCATTTTCCCGTGTACAAAAGATCAACCTTAATTTCTTTACAAGAACTTCCCATACGGGGAACGCATTGTCTAATACTTTTTATGGACATTAAACTTCTCATTTTTCTTCAAATTTGATGCATGGATCTGGTGATCTTTGATTCTAGTACCTACCATGCACAATCTTAGCTTCATCAAACAAATAGTTTTTCAGTCATCAATGTTTCGGTGGCATTATTTCGGGAATACTTTATATAATAGGGATAAGTAAGGCTCGTCGGCCCGTCCTTACGTTGTCAGGCGGAGGTATGCAGTTTCATGACTGACTTCTTGTTATCAAAAGCTAAGTGTTATTCATTCAGGGAATAGACTTTTTTGTAATGAGGGCGATACATTGAGAACAAATGCCCCCCCAACCAAACCTTAGTAGTTCAGTTGACGGTACTTATATATTAAAAGGGGTTTTATTTACTCCTCCCCAGGAGTTAGGCACAAGGCCAGTTTTATCTTACTCCCACAAGTAAGATGTGACCCAAGATCGGGTCGTGAAAGTCTGCTTTGAAAAGCCAGCGCCCGAGAAAGTAAGCACTCTGGCTATTAAAAATTGACTGGGCAGCCCCGTCGGCATTCCCCGGTAGGGGCGCATCAGGCAGTAAGCAATAAACTTACTCTTCCCCAAAGAGGGGGAGGCAAAGCCTGGGAGGGTGGACCTCCTAGAACTGCATAGGACAGACCCATAGACCGGCGTAAATCAAGCCCCGAATGCCAAGACAATACCAGTCTATGGGGTGCAGTATCCATTGAAACAGATACCACAAAGGCCAAGAAAAGGGGCATTCGGATTAATTTGGTTATATTAAGTATTAATTGGTTATATTAAGTATTAATTAGTTAAACTGATGACAAACTTAAGAGTATATTTATTTACTCCTCTGCAGGAGTTAGGCACAAGGCCAGTTTTATCTTACTCCCACAAGTAAGATGTGACCACAGCTTGGGTCGAGTAAGTGGGGTTAAAAGCCAGCGCTCAAGAGGTGAGCACTCTGGCCATTTAAAAATTGCCTGGGCAGCCCCGTCGGCATTCCCCGGTAGGGGCGCCTCAAGCAGTAAGCAATAAACTTACTCCTCCCCAAAGAGGGGAGGCGAAGCCTGGGAGGGTGGACCTCCTAGAACTGCACAGGACAGGGTGCAGTATCCATCGGAACAGATACTACACTTACTTCCTAGCGTGTGCCAGGAGTATATAAGTATTAAATAAGTTAGTTTTTCTTAACATTTTCTAATAATGGCCACCATTTATCATGGCAAATAGTCACTCTATAATCAAGATTAATGACATGTAATGATCGTAAGCTCAAAGATGAGGAACACTATGGGAGTACTAACATTGATCAATGGTATGAAAGATGAGGAACACTATGGGAGTACTAACATTGATCAATGGTATGAAAGATGAGGAACACTATGGGAGTACTAACATTGATCAATGGTATGAAAGATGAACACTATGGGAGTACTAACATTGATCAATGGTATGAAAGATGAACACTATGGGAGTACTAACATTGATCAATGGTATGAAAGATGAACACTATGGGAGTACTTACACTGATCAATGGTATGAAAGATGAGGAACACTATGGGAGTACTAACATTGATCAATGGTATGAAAGATGAGGAACACTATGGGAGTACTAACATTGATCAATGGTATGAAAGATGAGGAACACTATGGGAGTACTAACATTGATCAATGGTATAAAAGATGAGGAACACTATGGGAGTACTAGCATTGATCAATGGTATGAAAGATGAGGAACACTATGGGAGTACTAGCATTGATCAATGGTATGAAAGATGAGGAACACTATGGTAGTAATAACATTGATCAATGGTATGAAAGATGAGGAACACTATGGGAGTACTAGCATTGATCAATGGTATGAAAGATGAACACTATGGGAGTACTAACATTGATCAATGGTATGAAAGATGAACACTATGGGAGTACTAACATTGATCAATGGTATGAAAGATGAACACTATGGGAGTACTAACATTGATCAATGGTATGAAAGATGAGGAACACTATGTGAGTACTAGCATTGATCAATGGTATGAAAGATGAGGAACACTATGTGAGTACTAGCATTGATCAATGGTATGAAAGATGAGGAACACTATGTGAGTACTAACATTGATCAATGGTATGAAAGATGAGGAACACTATGTGAGTACTAGCATTGATCAATGGTATGAAAGATGAGGAACACTATGTGAGTACTAGCATTGATCAATGGTATGAAAGATGAGGAACACTATGTGAGTACTAGCATTGATCAATGGTATGAAAGATGAGGAACACTATGTGAGTACTAGCATTGATCAATGGTATGAAAGATGAGGAACACTATGTGAGTACTAGCATTGATCAATGGTATGAAAGATGAGGAACACTATGTGAGTACTAACATTGATCAATGGTATGAAAGATGAGGAACACTATGGGAGTACTAACATTGATCAATGGTATGAACTGTGTTTGATTACTTATGAGGCAGTTTGATGACAAGAATTTGCTTACATTGGATTTGAATACGACAAAGTTATAATCAGAAGGGAAACAGATCCGCGGTAATGTTTTCCACAGATGGGAAGTACCTTAGAAAAAATAGCTAAGGTTTATACTATATTTCTAATGCTACTGTATGTTTTTCCTAATATGGAATTGATAACAAATCCCCATACCAATATAAATCAAGATGTAGTCTCTCACATTAGATGGACGATGTATCTGACAAAGGGGGAAGAATTGCTGTTTTCTGGGTCGGAATCTATCTATCTGACGCTCATTGTTAGTTAGTTATTTTTTTTTTACCTTGAAGTAGTATTTTTTTAGCTCCTTACATCAAGTGGTTTCATGCCTTGTCTGGAGCGATTTCCATAAAAAAAAAGATATCCACAAAACTCCATTCTTCAGAACGCTGAATCATCGTTTAAAAGTCAAAGCGTTTACAACTGAACATACCTTCAATGTGACGCATAAGCTGATGAAGTGGTGGTGGCGGTGGGCCATTATTAGACTTTGGCGGGAGTCTACACTCTCTATTATCTGTTTTAAAAACTGTTGTTCTAAGCAGTTTTTGTAATACTCAACTGATTCAGTTATGAGCTATATTATACTTGACAGAAATCCATCGACGCTGATGCTGAGAAAAAAAAAATAAATAAAATATCACGGAAAGGACAGTTATGCGAAACAACTTACAATTACTCGTGTCTACTTTCACAAAAATCTTGCCTGATTTGAGGCGTGATAATCTGTCAGAAACCACACAGGGAAAACAAAAAAAATGAAGAAAGGGTTATTTTTATTGAAAATAACAAATTGATATTGACAACTTCTTTTTAGGGCCGTTTTTATTCCATATTTATTCTTTCGTTAAGAAGCGTTGTGTTTGAAAGGCTTTATGAATCTGTTTAATGTAGCGAGAACAGAGATTAGAACATGAAAACGCAGTTCAAACCCGAACTACACTTATTTACTTTTTTAAAAGTATAACTTTTATAGTAAGGAATAGTTTTTTAAAAAATCAAAGAAAAGTGGTCGACAATAGTCAAGGGCAACTCGAAGGCGTTGTTTTCATTAGCTTCTATACCGAAATGTAAGGAAATACGCTACATCTTCACCAGAATTAAGCCACCAACCATTGATCCTTCACCTTATAATCAGTTTATAAACTAATTGATTAAAAAATCTATATATAAAAAAAATTGATGATACGTCCGATTAAATGCGAATTGAAAAATGCGGTCGTCTGCGAGACCTTTACCAGAATTAAACCCCCTACCATTGATCAGTGGAATTTCAAGAGTCAGGAAGTTTGTTTTTTATGGAAATCGCCCCAGACAAAGCATTAAACTACTTGAACTAAGAAGATAACACAATTATCACTTCAAGGTCAAAAACCCTAACCCTAACCCCAATCCTAACTCAACGATAATTGTTAGATGGATAGTTTTCGACCCAGAAAACAGCAATTACTCCCCCTTTGTCAGACAAATTTCTCATGGAATGTGAGGACTAAAGAACAAAATGAAGGAAACGAGAGGTACGAGGCTGCTGAAAGTAAACCTAAGTTAGTCACTTTCTACTCTTTTTTTTACTTTACTTTATTTTACCGTTTGAGTTATGTTTTCCAGTTTTGTTTACCCTCTAACATGAGTAGAGCTTAGTAGTAGATTCCGACCCATAAAAGAGCAATTGTTCCTCCTTTGTCAGAATTATCTCACAGGAAATCTGAGGGAAAAAAAGGACAAACTAAGGGAAGCGAGAGTGTAGCGCAGAGCAGGAGAGGTAGCCGACTGCTGTGGACCAAGATGCTTGTCCGCGGCGGTTGAAGAGAAGACGTTTGGTTTGCTGCTTGTGCGGAGAGAGCTGCGGGCGCGAACCCGGAAACGCCCATTCACGAAAAGTTGAATTTAATATTTTTTTAAAGAGGAAACAGCGGCGGGCGGATTTGGCGTGTTCATTTGCATATGCGAGATGTCGTTACGACAAGAAGCACGAAAAAAAACGTGATTTGGTGATTCGTTGGGAGGTGAGCGCGAACGAAAGAAGAAAAAGAAGAAAGTGCCGCATTTACTTTTGTGAAAGCTTTGCATTGACTCGTTCAGAGAGTTTCGAGGCTGTCGAAACTAGACCCAATATATGATTGCTTACCTCTTTTCTACCTAGTGTGTAAACGGTTTAAAGGTCTGTCAGTATTTAGTCTCGTTTTTTGTTCATCTTTTTCATAGTTTCTCCATTGTTTGTTATTCAAAGCTGTCCTAGAAAGGGGTGGCCTTGTTCGCCACTCGGGGGACGTGTCGAGTGGCCTGAGGAGACGGCGTACCATTTACTTATTTTTAAATAATTGGTCAGCATTTACTTTATATGGGAAGTATCTTCATGTCAGGATTGCATGACAACTTCTAGTACAGACTGAATGAAGCCACTCGAGGATGGTTTCAAGTAGACATTTAATTCTCTATAGAAGGGATTTCATTCTCTCCTGTGTGTTTAGCGAAGACAATGTTAGTTCGAACTGAAGCGTGGCATTTAAATCGACCGACGCGACGTCTTATATTAATGCGTGGACGCCGATAGTAACCGATTATCATATCTAACCCCACGGGACTTGGGCAGAGTTTCGCATTAGAAGTGGCATTATACCACACACGGTTGTTTTAGTCTATGCTTCAACGCTGGGAAATGCTCGAAGTTGCCTGGAACCACATGTGGCCAACATATTGAAATGATACCGTGAATTGAGATATTGGATATTTCTGAATACCTCAAGACAGTCTGTCGAATCTCCAGAACTCCTCATTCGCAAACTTTTCTAGTTATCGATATCATTACGCCGATTTCAATGGCTTCTCGCTTAGACGCAGAATATTGGCACCGCAAAGCAATGGAAAAACATCATTTTACACTTATTAACATAAGTACTAATGCAGATGCGTAAATGCAGAAGTTTGGCTAATTTCATTGGAATAACCGAAATGCTATTTCAAATTTTAACAGTTCTTTTGTTTCATTTTACTTCAGTCGAAGTTCTCAGCAATCAAGGGACTCCTTCCTGGGGCTAACACTTGATCTCTATATAAGATACATAGATATTGCAATATTCCATTAAAGTCCTCCTTTATTTCTCAAACGTGGAGTTTGTAAAGGAATTAAGAAAATTAATTTTCCTCTCCCCAATTGACCAGTTAACTACGTTGTAGTATATCTTTCTTGTGGTCTCTTGGTCTTACCGGATTCCATGGCAAGAATTCATCTAGTCTGGTGGAGTGCCCAGCTAAGTGTTATTACTTCAGATAACATCACTAGTAGAATGTTAATCATTCCTCGTATAAGCAATTGTATAGCTGTGCTGAGGCGATCTTATTTGTGCTTCGAATACTACGTTATTTTGAATTTTGAGGCAGGGTTTACTTGTGGGGTGAATTATCCTCATGTCAGGTTGTCCTGACAAACCCTTGTACAGAGATACTGAATAAACTCGAGTATAGTGTCCAGTTGGTAATTCATACTCTTTGTGGTCTCTTGTGTTTACTAACAATTACTAACCAGAAATTACTAACATTTAACCTTAGTTATATGTAACAAATTATAGTATGTAACAAATTATAGTATGTAACAAATTATAGTATGCAACACATTTTTGTATGTAACAAATTATTTTATGTAACAAATTATTTTATGTAATAAATTATTTTATGTAACAAATTATAGTATGTAACACATTATAGTATGTAACGAATTATAGTATGTAACAAATTTTTGTACGTAACAAATTTTTGTATGTAACAAATTTTTGTATGTAACAAATGTTTGTATGTAACACATTATAGTATGTAACAAATTATAGTATGTAACACATTATAGTATGTAACAAATTATAGTATGTAACAAATTATAGTATGTAACACATTATAGTATGTAACACATTATAGTATGTAACAAATTTTTGTATGTAACAAATTTTTGTACGTAACAAATGTTTGTATGTAACAAATGTTTGTATGTAACAAATTATAGTATGTAACAAATTATAGTATGTAACAAATTTTTGTATGTAACAAATTTTTGTACGTAACAAATTATTTTATGTAACAAATTATTTTATGTAACAAATAATACATATAAATGATATAGTTAAATAGAGAGGCAGGGAACCCGGAACGACAGAGCAGAAGAAAAGGACAAAGAAACAATTTTATTCTGTATTACTTGGATAATTCGGACTACTGTTCTCATCTTGGATGTTATTCTTACAACATTTCAGCCGATGTAACCTCCGATCGTATATATGTGCTGATGCATCTAATAATAATCGGTCGTCAGACGTAACTCCAGGAAACGTAGACACCAATTCTTATTAGCAGTTCTATTATTAACCGATAGAATCTTTTAAATCTGTCCATGAAAACGCTGGGAAACGCTCGAAGTTCCTGGGAGCCAAATGCGACCAGAGCGAATAAAACGAAACCGGGAACTGAAGGATGGAAATCTGTAGTAGCGAATACTTCTGCTTATTCTTCAGCCATTTCTTCTTAGAAATCGCCGGAACGCTTCGTTTGCAAACTTTTCTACTGATCGATAGCACCGAAAACAACACTTATCGGAAATTGAAGGCAGGCCGGTGTAAAATGGTAGTATTTTCAAGAGAATCAGTCGCAAGCAAAGATAATTTATTTGCGCTAAGGCGTGGGGGGGGGGGGCTTCCTGACATGCGCATGACAACGGAAGAGGGTCTCCTTTAAGTAACTGAAACGATTTGGATTAGTGTAAGACCCCAACATGGACAACAAACGAAAGAAACATTTTCCACTAATTAATCTGACCGGTAATCATTTCATATACTCTGATTGAAAATCTATTATATATTATATATTTTTATAACTTATATATATATATATATATATATTTATATATATATTTGTATATGAGATTGAAAATCTATTATATATATTATATTATTTTGTATATTTTAGTATATATTTTTTATTATTAATATTTGTATTTGTTTTTCTATAACTATGTTTTTAAATGATGTTGATGTTTTGTTTGACTTCTATTTGTGATGTTAAGAGATCGGTGATGAGGAAGAGACTTATTAGAAAAAAACTCCTTCGTCTTAGAAACGATTGTACGCCAGAAGATTTTGTTAATATTGAATTCATGTAACTAATCTAGATAATATGTTATAAATTTATTTATTTAAAATTACTCTCTCTCTCTCTCTCTCTCTCTCTCTCTCTCTCTCTCTATATATATATATATATATATATATATATATATATATATATATATATATGTCTCTCTCTCTATATATATATAACTCTCTCTATATATATATATGTCTCTATATATATATGCCTCTCTCTATATATATATATGTCTCTCTCTATATATATCTATATCTAACTCTCTCTCTATATATATGTCTCTCTCTCTCTCTCTATATATATATATATGTCTCTCTCTCTATATATATATGTTTCTCTCTGTCTGTCTGTCTGTCTGTCTGTCTGTCTGTCTCTCTCTCTCTCTCTCTCTATATATATATATATATATATATATGTCTCAGGGTTCAAATGATTTGATCGGAGTAGCACAAACCAAAATTCGCTGGTTAAATGGAAAATCCGTTAAATCCGATAAAACAGAACCCCTTCTCGCCGATCTGAAGGCAAAATCAAGTTATCCAAGCGAATGTTATATTTCGAAGTT
>OY744545.1:60239489-60244489 GCA_963556195.1 Sepiola atlantica | reverse complement strand
CCCTTTTCTCCCTGTATCTTCTCTTATTTTTTCCTCATTTTTCTTTCCCTCACATTTTTAATACTACAGTCCAAATAAACTTTCTCATGTTCCAAATATTTCAAATATATTCCTCACCCACCCTTTCAATCACCCCCTCCCCCACCCACTCCAATCCCCCACTCATTGCTATCATTTTCCAAATATTTCAAATATTTCACACCCTATCACGACAAATCCTCCCTCTTCCCCCTCTCATCCGTTTTCTCCCATGCCTCTTCTTAAATTCCCTCATTTTCTTCAAACGCTCTCTGGGACTATGGCTTTCGCCCATCCACCGAGATCACAGCCCCCCCCCTCCCTCTCTGCCCATCCCCATTTCCCTGCACACACCCCACACACACAAACGTTCCAACTCACTCTTCCCCTTCGGTCTCGACCGCAGCCATCTGGTCAGACACCCCCTCCCCCTTTTCCCCCAATCTCTCTCTGCCATCCATTTTACCCCTGCTCATCCCCCACCTCTTTCTCTCATCGCCAGCCACAGTAGTCCTTGCTCCCTCCACCCTTCCCCCTTTTCTCCCACTCATTTTTCATTCTCTAACAAGTACGGACGTCCAGCTTAGACGCTGCTATTATTTTTCATTTTATTTTATTTTTCTTCCCAACATGTCTACCCTACATGTATCCGTGCTTGCATGATATCTTTTCCCTATATCATCATCCTGATGAAGTCTTATAAATAAAGACGAAACGTTGATGTACACATAAAAAAACATCCAGTTTTTTGGTTTTCCTTTTTCATTTTACCATCACGTCGGATTACCTTCATCCTTCTCTTCCCATATATATATATATATATATATATGAGAGTAAAAGTATACTTCTAGAGAATTGAACCTATAGTGACATGATTTAAGCTCAATATACAGGATGATTCTAAAGATAAATCGAAGAAGAGAGATAAAGGTGTGCGAATTACAAATCTATTACATCTTCTATGTAATTCCTATGATGATAAGATTTTTATCTTTGAAAAGCCTGGTTTAGAGAAAGAAAAAGCATGTTTTTATCTAGTACACATTGCATTGAACAAGCGAAGATGAAATAGATTTTTCATTCGCACATCTTTATCTCTCTTCCTCCATTGACACACACACATATATATATATATATATATATAATAATGGTAATAATCCAGGTGAAAAATATCCACAGGGTGATCGATAACATCGACATGCCAGTGTCGCAGATTTTGTACATGTCTGTGTAAATAAAACTATCATATATATATATATACATACATATATATATATATATATATACATACATATATATATATATACATACACATATATATATATATATATATATATATATATATACATACATATATATATACATATAAATATATATATATA
Source organism: Sepiola atlantica (assembly GCA_963556195.1). Classification (NCBI taxonomy): domain Eukaryota; kingdom Metazoa; phylum Mollusca; class Cephalopoda; order Sepiida; family Sepiolidae; genus Sepiola; species Sepiola atlantica. The sequence continues at coordinate 60,243,089 of OY744545.1, read as the reverse complement.
CATACATATATATATATATACATACATATATATACATACATATATATATATATATTTATATATATATTATATATATATTACATATATATATATTTTTATATATATATTTATATTTATATATATATACATATACACGTATATAAATAAATATATATATATATATATATATATATATATATATATATATATATTAGATATCGAAGTAGAAAACTTTGTCATGATACCTATAAATATTTATGATTTCTGGGAGCAGACACTATTAAATCAATAGAAATGAAAGAAAAGATTAGAAAACAAAAAAAAACCCTCAGAAACTAAACTCTATAGCAGGAATCTAGTAAAAAGAATAAGCGCATGTGCAGTATGACTAGTAAAGTATTCTGGACGATTTATAGACTGGATCAAAGAAGAACTGAGATATCTTGGTCAGAAGACTAGGAAACTAATGACCATGTACAATGCACTAAACTGGAAGAATGATAGTGATAGACGCTGCGTTAAAAAGAGAGAAAGAGGAAAAAAGACTGGTAATTATATAAAATTGTATGAATGACACAAACAAGAATTGGAAAACGTACATAACTCAGAACACAGTAAGGCTAATGACCGCAGCAAGGGACACCGTCAAAATGAACAAATCAAGGAATAGAGAAACGAGAAACAAGTCGCTGTACATCACTACATTATCACAGATGAAATATATATATATATATATATATATATATATATATATATATATATATATATATATATATATACAGGGTGGGCCAAAATAAGGGTCCTATCTTTAAATTTGAATAACTTGAATTTGAATAACTTCCACAAAATAAAAGTTAAACTCACCAAACTTTATGTGCGTGTAGACTGACCCTTCCGAGATTTTTTGAAATAAACAAAACAAATTTTAGCCGAAAAACACTTCTTAAAACTTACAAAAACTAAAGTATTGTTTTTTACACTTTTTTGAGTTTTTTAAGCAAAAATAATGTTTTCTAAATGAGGGTACGTTCCTTAGGGCTAATACGGCTCATGCTTGCTTCGGAAGGGGTCCTTTACTTATTCTAAAAAAAAAAAAAAAAAATCAATAAATAAAAAAATTATGAATTTTTAAAAATAGGACCCTTATTTTTGCCCACCCTGTATATATATCAATATATTGTTTGTGTATTTTTCAGCTCAACTCCAATTTGTAGAGATGCAATCACTATGTCTTCAAGGTGTTCAGCGTATTTCGGTATCAGTTTAGACAATCCATTAGCACGACTGATTTTTGAAGATGAGAGATACTCCATTTTGTAATTGTAATTTAGGAGAATTGTTTTTCCATCTCTGTAGTCTGTTCGTAGTATGCGTTGATAGACCCTTTTTCGATCCATAAATTGTTAACAGATAGTCGGTTTATAAAAAGTTCAAATGCCGAACCGGTAGTGTTGTGGGACATAGGTTCAAATCCTCGTCGCCAGTGTTGTTGCTTTCAAGGGCCAATAATTAGTAAGACCCCACGATGGTATATTTACAAAAGTACAGAATAGTATGTTACATAAATTCTTCGTATGATGACTGGCACCAATGACTGGCACCAATGACTGGCACCATTACAGTATTTACTTCCTTTTCTCTTCAAGAAGATTTGCATCCGCTCGGAAGATAACAAAAATCAAGCAAACGCCCCCTAAAAAAGAGGCCCTCTGGCCTTCTAAAAACCCTAACCCTAAAAACACTTTGAGCAGCACCGTCTTCATTACCCGGCCCCGGCACCACAGGCAGTTATGTTCTGCCACTCTGCCATTGAAAGTCCAAGCCACCTAATGTCTGGATGCAAGATCCTTTTGGCTGATGACCATTACATTGCCCGCCACAACAAAGTATGTAAATACCTACATTGGAAGATCTGCGGAGAGATGCAGCTTGAAAGATCACTGAACATCTGGGAACATGAACCCTCACCCATAACATCGAATGGAAAAGTGACAGTGTTCTATGATAAAGACATACATGTGGGCAGATACATAAAATACAAGGCCATCAAACCAGACATTGTCATCTGGAACAAACCATTGATGTAACCGTCCCAAATGACTATGGCCTCAATAGAGCCGAACGGGGAAAAATAACAAAATACCAAGACCTCAAAAATGATTTAAAAATAATATGGTCCCTCGATGAAATAAACATCATACCGGTTGTAGTGGGGGAAACTGGTCTAGTGAAAAAAAATCTAAGTAAATACTTAGAAACAATCCCGGGAAAACCAAACTGTAGGGAAGTACAGATAGCAGCCCTAAAAGGAACAACATCTATGCTTAAGAGAGCCCTCGGATATAAATTTTACTCATAGGGAAATCAAGTGTTAGCCCCAAGAGGGGGCCCCTTGATCTCTTTAGATAAACTAAATTAAAAGGGCTGAGGTATTGTCCTGGGTAGTCCTTGGAGGTGATCCCTCTCAGGCCTTGCGTCTCCTCTTAGTGTATTGCTAACTGAGAGGGATCACCTCAAGGACTATCCAGGACAATACCTCAGCTTTACAGATAAAAGGCCACCGAAAATAGCATGGTTTCTGCCGAGCTGATTGTGAGGATTGGATTTAAGATTCTCGTCGCCATGTTCATGTAGGATCCAGGAATGTTGGAGTTGAATATGTACTAAACAACAGAGAAATCAAAGAAGTAGACGGAGAGTGCGATTTGGGAGTGGGGTTTGATAATACATTTAAGGCAAATAATCATATTTTGACCATTGTATCGAGGGCAAATAGAATTATCGGGTGGATGGTTAGGAATATTATTTCGAGGGAGACAAATGTTGTGTTAAGGATATATACAGCTCTAATAAGATCTCATACAGAATACTGCACCCATGGCTGGGATCCAGCGACTAGATATGGAAATTGGAATGTAATATTGAAACTGGAAGGCGTTCAAAGAAGGGTGACAAAACTAATAAGTAAAGTAAAGGAGTGCAGTTACAGGGAGAGACTGGACAAATTGGGATTGACTACTTTGCTGGAGAGAAGAATGAGAGGTGATATGATTGAGACTTTCAAGATTATAAATGGCATTTCAAATTTTTTTATTTTTTATTTTTTAGTATTTCTCCTAGATCTGGAAGGTTATTGTCAATGCAGTTTTCAAAAACTAGATCTGTTAACCAGTTAAGTTTTTTTTGCTAACAAAGTAATGTTTTTTTGGAATAAGCTACCAGATCAGATTAAGAACAGCAGTTGCGTGGATCAGTTTAAGATGAGGTTGGATGAATTCAGAGAAAGTGGTAGGAGGAGGAAATTGAGGGGGGCACTTTTGGGAGTTATCAAATGAAATATTTGACAGAATTTGATCTGGATATCGATACTGTACTAAGAGTTTATTATTTTTTTTAAACAGTTGAATTGAGAAGATAGTTAAAGGGGAGATGCTCAAGGAGGCATAACAAACAAATAAATAAATAAATGTTCGACGCTTGAGATGGTGAGACCTCTTTATACATGCTCTTCGACGGTTGCTCTTATTTCAACTTTGACAAGATTTTTCTTATACTTTAGGTTGAAATTTTTGTTACTTCGTTGACTGCTGTGCCATTTACTTTGATTATAATATATTTAGA
>OY744545.1:60144489-60234489 GCA_963556195.1 Sepiola atlantica | reverse complement strand
GAGTTTAACTGTTTCTTGAGTGGTTTGCTTGTTTTGGGATAGATCAATACGTTATTAAGGTTATCTGATGACGAGACATGATGACTTTTTGTAAACGATGACGTGATTGCGTTGTTTTGTATCGTTTTAGTTTCATGTAATGACAAAAAGACATCACGCATTGTAAAATGGTGATTGATTCGTTTTGGTTGTTTTATGGCACATCAAGACTGCAAGGTTATTCAATATTGCAATTGTACATTGTCCATTGAATTCCTCACGTTCTTTCTCTTTCTCTTTCTTCCCTCTCATATATATATATATATATATATATATATATATATATATATATATATATATATATATATATATATATATATATATATCCAAATATGATCTGAGGTTAAGATCGGATTCTAACTCTGCCTGATGAGATATAAGTTTATAGTAACTGTTGATCGATAACATCGACATGCCAGTGTCGCAGATTTTGTACATGTCTGTGTAAATAAAATTATCATATATAAAGCTCTATTTTGATATTGAGCACTTTTTATAAACCCGGTTAAGATTCTCTGGATTACCACCCTGTGGATATTTGTCACCTCGATTATTACCATCATTATATATATATATATATATATATATATATATATATATATATATATATATATATATATATATATATATATATATATATATATATCAACGTGCTTCATCGTGTATCTACTTCTCCTGATTGACACCACTACAATGTCGAGAGCACAAAACAACAACAACAACAACAACAACAAAAGAAGCGAAAAAAACTCAAATTGTTTCTGTGTCTGATGAGGACCGCATTGCGGTCGAAAATTTACTATTTTTAAATAACATTGTAATTGTAATTGTCCATTGTCCATTGAATTCTTCACGTTCTTTCTCTTTCTTCCCTCTCACATATATATATATATATATATATATATATATATATATATATATATATATATATATATATAGATAGATAGATAGATAGAGAGAGAGAGAGAGAGAGAGAGAGAGAGAGAGAGAGAGAGAGAGAGAGAGAAGAAAAAAGAGTGATAAATATGCAACGATTGTCCAAATTTATTTCAAATTTCAATTGTTCAATGCAAGGTGTATTCAGTAATAAACTAGTGTTTATTATTCTTTTCTTTAAGCCAAGGCTTTTCAAAGATCGAGATCTTATCATCAGAGGAGAAATACAGATGGATAAGTTGGCTTTCGAAAAAACCAAAGTTCAAATATTTGAAAAATATGAAAATTATTATTAAAGGAATTTTTGTTAAAAAAAACGCAGTAATGGAAAGAAAAATTCCGTGAAAAATATATGCAGATTGTCCGGGTGGTAAATCTCCGTTGAAAAGAAGTCAAATGAATTGTAGAATGTGAAGAAAACTCTTTGCGTGGGAGCAGTGTGGAGAAAGTGCTCAAAATATAGGTGAGTCCAGACGCACTTAATTGCTCTATCTCGTATATTGAGCTAATCCTCTTCACAATAGGTTCCATCTACTAAAAGTTTTTACTTTGGTTTATATTTGATCCTATATATATATATATATATATATATATATATATATATATATATATATATATATATAAATCAACGTGCGTCATCGTGTATCTCCTTCTCCTGATTGGATATTTTGGAATGATCACCACCACAATGTCGAGAGAACAAAACAACAACAACACAAAAGAAGCGAAAAAAACTCAAATTGTTTCTGTGTCTGATGAGGACCGCATTGCGGTCGAAAATTTACTATTTTTAATGTTTATATTAAAAAAATATTACTGCGTTGTTTCTGGCTTTGCAAACTTACAAATTTATACTCAGATTAACACAACGCTTTAAAGTAGAGAAGATATCTACTCATACATACGTACATATATATATATATATATATATATACATACATAGTAAGCTATGAAAATATATTAATGGCAATTAAGCTACACAGAGGCTCTCGCGTTTAATCCCCAAGGGGCAATCTTCAGGCTAAAATGCCTAGTGCTAAAAGGTATTTTAGCCTGAAGATTCCTCCCTCCGGGGATGAAACGCGGGAGCCTCTGTGTAGCTTAATTGCCATAAATATATTTTTATAGCTTACTACCTAGCTCTACTTAAGTATCGAGCACTGTTGAAGTAAATACTGAAAATTGATACATAAAAAATTATATCTCCTTATAAATTTTGATGTGGATACATGAAATACTAATATATATATATATATATATATATATATATATATATATATATATATATATATATATATATATATAATAGTAATCGTATTGTTGTTGTTTACCAGATGTTAATCCAATGAAGTTCCAGTGTTCATACACTAGTGCTCAATAACAAGTAGAGCTATATTTTTGTATAGAATCTAATGTTATAGTTATTGATAATACTCGTCTTCGGACAAGTATCATTTTAGTATATATATATATATATATAAAATAATTTATACTATATACTACATATACATATACTTGACTTTATATATATATATATATGACTTTATATATATATATATATATATATATATATATATATATATATATGTATATATATGTATATATATACATATATATATAGTCTAAAGAAGCTTTGAGTCATTAAAAAAAATAAAATAAAATAAAATAAAAAAATGTAAAATGCAGTTTAAATTCCCAGAGAAACTAACTAAATCCAAGATATTGCAGACTTAACATTCGTTGGAAAATTAATAAATGAAAAAATATAAGTACAAAAAAATAAGAAAGGGGTGGGGGTTAATTATCTAAGAGTGAAACAAAAACAGGAGACCTTAAGCGTCTAAGATTAACACGGGGATCATCAGCTGTTTACTATGTAACTGTTTCGGAGATTTAAAAACAGGACAGTTATAATATTCATGGCTATATATATATATATATATATATATATATATATATAAATGCACTGACCAATGAAACTAATGACCAACTGTGATTGTCTGCGATTATCTTAAAAACTCGAACTTTAATGATGCAAATGTCAAGGAAGAAACGAAGATAGAAATCGAGGAATAAAAATGGAAGAAAAAATGGAATAAAGAAAATAGGAAAAAGTAGAAAATAAAAGAGCGAAGAATAAAATGAAACAAGTAGAGAAAAAAGGGAGAGAAAAGGAGGCAATGAAGGAAGGAAGGAAGGAATGGATGGGGGAGGAAAGGGGGTAGGGAAGAATATAAGGAATAAACAGTGTAAGGAGAAAGAAAGAAAGAAAGAAAAAAAGAAAGAAAGGGAGAATAAGAAGAGAAGAACGGATAGAATAAAGGAAGGGAGACAAGAAAACGAAAAGAAGAGAACAAAGGGAATAGAAAGGGAGGAAGGAAAAAAGAGAGAAGGGAAGAAGATAAAAAAAGGAAGAACCGAGTGAATAAAGAGGGAACAAAGGGAATAGAAATGAAGGAAGAGAAAAGAAGAAAAGAGATGAAGAAAAAAAATGAAGAAACGAGTGAATAAAGAGGGGGAGAAATAAGGGGAGAAAAGAGGGAAGAAGAGGGGGGAAAAAGGTTGAAGGAAACAGGCGGGAAAGGAGCCATAAACGCAGGGGGGAAAAAAAGTAAAGAAAGAATGGAAGAAAGTGGGAAGAATGAACACTAGAGAAGGGGGGGGGGATAAAAGGAGGAGGTAAAAAAGGGAGGGGAAAAAAGAAAAGAACAAATAAAAGATGGAAATATAAGAAGAACGCTAAAGAACTAATTTAATGACATTGATACAACCCTTACCCTAACCATAACCCTAACCCTAACCTCGTACAGATTATGAAAAAAAAAACCCCTAAAAAACGCGAAATTAAAGTTGTTTAGTAAAGATCCACTCCAACCCCCTCGATTCGAAGCAAGAGACATTCCAAACACGTCGACTTGTAAGGATACATTAGCATCCCTCTTTTTTATACTATTCACAGCAGAACATATTGAACAAAATGAAAAAGAAGGGTGGATATATATATATATATATATATATATATATATATATATATATATATACATATAAAAAGTAAACGAATTCAAACAAACCGATATGTTATGGCCATAACACAGCCACATCATCGCCAGCATACGCACGCACACACTACCGCGCCTTAAACGTTGATTGATTGCTGTGCGGTGCTTGTTACTGTTTCAAAGAGTTTTACATTGGAACGAGTGTTTTCTGTGAGGGCATCAGCATATTAAGCTTTCCACAAACACAAGGAAATCGATGCGGTTCGCTTATGAGAAAAGCAAACACAGGCAACAAAGAATGTTGACGCAACATCGCAAAGAAGTTCCATATATACCGAACACTGATATTAAACATAGACGGTAAAGAAATCAAACCTAAATTTGATATATTTAAACACACACACAGATAGGGGAGTTTGAATTACCTACTGGGGAGTTTAAATTACCTACTAGACACCATCCTCGAGTGTCTTCGGTCTTTCTGTACAAGGGTTTGTCAGGACAACCTGACATGAGGATACTTCACCCCTACAAGTAAACCCTGACCAAATATTCAAAACAACATAGTATTCAAAGACCAAATAAGATCCCCTCGACACGGCTATACACTAGCTCATACGAGGAATGGTGCATCTTCTCATGGGGATGTTATCTGAAGTAATAACACTTAGCTGGCCATTCCACCAGACTAGATAAATTCTTATCCTGGAATCCGGTAAGACTAGGATACCACAACAAAGATATACTACATCATAGTTTACTGGTCAATTGGGGAGAGGAAAATTAATTTTCTTAACTTCTTTACAAACTCAACGTTAGAGAAATAAAAGGGGACTTTAATGGAATATTCGAATATATATGTATCTCATATAGAGATCAAGTGTTAGCCGCAGATAGGGGCCCCTTGATTGCTGAGAACTTCAACTGAAGTAAAATGAAACACAAAAAAAACAGTAAAATTTGAAATATCATTTCTCCTAGTGGTGTTACCTAAAGTAACACCACTTAGCTTAATACTCCACCAGACTAGATGAATTCTTGTTCTGGAATCCGGTAAGACCAAGAGACCAACATAAATGTATACTTCAACAAAATTAACTGGTCAATTGGGGAGAGGAAAATTAATGTTCTTTACTTCTTTACTAACTCAACATTTGAGAGGTAAAGGAGAACTTTAATGGAACACTCGAATATCTACGTATCTCATACTGAGCACTGATTGACAAATTACTAGCTTTGAACATGAGTATTATCGGTATTGATCAGAGACGGTGTACTTGCTCGGGACGGGGCCGGCTCAACCCATCATGGTGACAGCCTCTGAAGTACAAGTAAGCTAGTAATATTTTACTAATGTCTGTCCATTATCTTACTCTTTATTGCAATACACCTTTCTTACTTAACCCTAACCCTAACCCAAACCCAAACCAATACCCTAACCCTAACCCTAACCCTTACTTTCTATTGTAATAAACCTTTCTTACTTATATCTAACAAATACCCTAACCCAAACAAAATACCCTAACCCTAACCCTGACCCTAACTTTCTATTGCAATAAACCTTTTTTTACTCAAGCCTAACCCTAACTCTTACCCAAACCAATACCCTAACCCTAACCCCAACTTTCTATTGTAATAAACCTTTCTTACTTAACCCTAACCCTAACCCAAACCCAAACCAATACCCTAGCCCTAACCCTGACCTTAACTTTCTATTGTAATAAACCTTTCTTACTTAACCCTAACCCTAACCCAAACCCAAACCAATACCCTAGCCCTAACCCTGACCTTAACTTTCTATTGTAATAAACCTTTCTTACTTAACCCTAATCCTAACTCAAACCCAAACCAATACCCTAGCCCTTACCCTGACCTTTACTTTCTATTGTAATAAACCTTTCTTACTTAACCCTAACCCTAACCCAAACCCAAACCAATACCCTAACACTAACCCTGACCTTAACTTTCTATTGCAATACACCTTTCTTACTTAACCCTAACTCTAACCCTAACCCAAATCTAAACCAATACCCTAACACTAACCCTAACCGTAACTTTCTATTGCAATAAACCTTTCTTACTTATACTAACGTGCTAATTCCATTTTCTAATCGACAACAGCAGCACATCTGAGAGAAGACATCGTTTAACCAATTTTATTTGGCAGAAAATTGATGTAAGTTTTATATAGGCAAGGACGTTTGAACATAATAACATTGTTGTAATGGAATAGCCTACACTCCCTTTTTGTTGGATATTCGCTTACCTTCGCTTACCCACGTTTTCATCTCCGCCTGGTGATGTATCTTGTCTTTCGGCCGTGATCGATAAACGCATTGATTCGGGGGTGTAGTTTTAGAAGATTTATTTAACATAAAAGACAAACAGATCGTGTGGCTTTTGTACGCGAAAGGGAGAGAGAGAAAGAGATAGATAGATAGAGAGAGAGAGAGAGAGAGAGAGAGAGAGAGAGAGAGAGAAGAAAATAATTATTCTGGCCATTTTTGCGCCACTGTGGTCCGGCACAATCGCTTCGAACCTGCTTCGTGTTTGGTCGCCAGGAACATTGACGACAAAGCCCCCCACCGCCATGACGTTACCTCCGACTTCCGTTTAGGCTCTTACCTTCTTTTTTGATCCCTCCTACTCTCTGCACCCATTACTATCTAAAATCTCTCTTATATTAACTTACTAAATATAGACTGAGCATCTATTGATAAACGATTTGCTTCTGACATTGGTAATATCTTACTAATATCTGTCTATCGATTATTGTACTCTATATTGCAAGAAATCTAATTTTCTTCTTATACTAAAATGTTGGTTGTTCTTTACACGCCACTGATGTCGGTGGAAAAAAACCTGTTATCCTGCAGGTTACCGAATAGCTGCGACAAACGAATGTGATTTCATGTGGAGCAGATCATCATGAGGCACGATCTTTGTGAGCTCTCTGCAGGAATTCAACTCTCTTAACAACAATTACATCCTCAACACCAGTTGTTGGAATCTCATCTGAATGTCGAAGTGAATAGAAGAAGCAGGGACGAGACCAGAAAAAAATATCTCCACCGCTACAATAAATGACGACGTGCGCACCTCGAACCTATAAGGATCGTCGCAGAAACCGCGATTTGTTAAAATCTGCAAGTTTAACGAGAAAAATTCCATTGCACTGTGATACATAATAAACCAACGAACAGACCATTCGATCTTAAGTTTGACTGACGAACGATCGGATCGACAAAATGTCATTTCAAAGTTAAGCTTGTCAGACCAATATTCAAATCGGCAAAATGCCATTTCAAAGTTAAGCCCGTCAGACCTATGGCCAGATTGACAAAACACCATTTACAAGTTAAGCCTGTCTGACCAAAATTCAGATTGGTTAAATGCCATTTATCAGGTAAGCCTGTCAGACCAATATTCAGATCGGCAAAATGTTATTTCAAATTTAAGCCTGTCAGACCAATATTCAGATGGGCAAAATGCTATATAAAAGTTAAGCCTGTCAGACATATATTCAGATCGGCAAAATGTTATTTCAAATTTAAGCCTGTCAGACCAATATTCAGATGGGCAAAATACTATTTTAAAGTTAAGCCTTTCAGACCAATATTCAGATCGGCAAAATGCCTTTTTAAAGTTAAGCCTGTCAGACCAATATTCAGATCAGCAAAATGCTTTTTCAAAGTTAAGCCTGTCAGATCAATATTCAGATGGGCAAAATGCCATTTCAAAGTTAAGCCTGTCAGACCAATGCCCAGATCGATAATATGCCATTTCACAGTTAAGCGTGGCAGACAAATGGTCAGATCGACAAAATGCTTTTTCAAAGTTGAGCCTGTCAGATTAATATTCAAATCGGCAAAATTCTATTTCAAAGTTAAGCTTGTAAGACCAATATTCATATCGGCAAAATGCTATTTTAAACTTAAGTCTGTCAGACCACTATTCAGATTGGTAAAATGCTTTTTCAAAGTTAAGCCTATCGGACCAATGGCCAGATCGACAAAATGCTATTTCAAAGTTAAGCCTGTCAGTCCAATATTCAGATCGGCAAAATGCCATTTCAAAGTTAAGCCTGTCAAACTAATATTTAAATCAGCAAAATGCTATTTCAAAGTAAAGCCTGTCAGACCAATATTCAGATCGGCAAAATGCCATTTCAAAGTTAAGCCTGTCAGACCAATATTCAGATCGGCAAAATGCCATTTACAAGTTAAGCATGTAGACCAATATTAAAATCGGCAAAATGCCATTTCAGAGTTAAGCCTGTCAGACTATTATTCAAATCGGCAAAATGCTATTTCAAAGTTAAGCCTGTCAGACCAATATTCAGATCGGCAAAATGCCATTTACAAGTTAAGCATGTAGACCAATATTAAAATCGGCAAAATGCCATTTCAGAGTTAAGCCTGTCAGACTATTATTCAAATCGGCAAAATGCTATTTCAAAGTTAAGCCTGTCAGACCAATATCCAGATCGGCAAAATGCCATTTACAAGTTGAGCCTGTCAAACCAATATTCAGATCGGTAAAATACCATTTCAAAGTTAAGCCTGTCAGCCCAATATTCAGATCGGCATGACGCTATTTCAAAGTTAAGCTTGGCAGACCAATGGCTAGATCGACAATATACTATTTCACAGTTAATCTTTGCAGACTAATGTCAGATCGATAAAATTCTATTTCAAAGTTAAGCGTGGCAGACCAATGGTCAGATCGACAAAATGCTTTTTCAAAGTTAAGCCGGGCAGACCAATAGTCAGATCGACAAAATATAATTTCAGAGTTTAACTTGGCAGACCAATGACTAGATTTACAGAATTCTTTTATAAGTTTAGACTAACAGATCGACGGTCGGTTTAACAAAAAGGTTATTTTAAAGTTCAGTCGGACAGACCAACGATGAAATCGACAAATTTCTATTTCGAAGACTTAAATAAAAAAGACACAAGATTTTTTTTCTCTTTAACAATTATTTTGGCTAAGCGCCAAGATTACCTGTTTAAACAAAAGACATATCATTGATGGGGAGGGGGTTCGTTGATCTTTTCTGATATGGTAAAAGGGTCAGATCAGGTAGCCGGAAGGATAAATAGCTATCTTGTAACACAACGTACACCATTCCCATTTGTTTTCGGTTTTTTATATTGTTAGCACAACGTTTTTTTCCTCCTCCTGCCTACGTGGAATTCTGTAAGATTAGTAAAGAGAACAGCACGAAACACTGGAATTAATATTTAACATATTTCCATTTGATTCAGTTCTTACAAAGTCGTAGTATTTCTATACTATCCAGACCCCGTGGAAATTCCATGGTGCTTTCTACATTAATCCGTATAATTTACTGTTAAAAATAATATTGGTTTTGTAGGAAGAAAGCTATCACTAACAAGGAAACGATTAAAAGACTGACTTTATTTTATATATTAGATAAGATTAGTAAGACCCCGTGGAAATTCCATGGTGCTTTCTACATAAATCTGTATAATTTACTGTTAATAATAATATAGGTTTTGTAGGAAGAAAGCTATCACTAACAAGGAAACGATAGAAAGACTGACTTTACTTTATATATTAGATAAGATTAGTGAGACCAGGTTGAAATTCCGCGGTGCTTTCTGCATCAATCTGTATAATTTACTGTTAAAAATAATATTGGTTTTGTAGGAAGAAAACTATCACTAACAAAGAAACGATAGAAAGACTGACTTTACTTTATATATTAGATAATATTAGTGAGACCCAGTTGAAATTCCGCGGTGCTTTCTGCATCAATCTGTATACTTTACTGTTAAAAATAATATTGGTTTTGTAGGAAGAAAACTATCACTAACAAGGAAACGATAGAAAGACTGACTTTACTTTATATATTAGATAAGATCAGTGAAACCCAGTTAAAATTCCACGGTGCTTTCTACATTAATCCGTATAATTTACTGTTAATAATTATATAGGTTTTGTAGGAAAAAAGCTATCACTAACAAGGAAACGATAAAAAGACTGACTTTATTTTATATATAGATAAGATTAGTAAAACCCCGTGGAAATTCCACGGTGCTTTCTACATAAATCTGTAAAATTTACTGTTAATAATAATATAGGTTTTGTAGGGAGAAAACTATCAGTAACAAAGAAACGATAGAAAGACTGACTTTACTTTATATATTAGATAAGATTAGTGAGACCAGGTTGAAATTCCGCGGTGCTTTCTGCATCAATCTGTATAATTTACTGTTAAAAATAATATTGGTTTTGTAGGAAGAAAACTATCACTAACAAAGAAACGATAGAAAGACTGACTTTACTTTATATATTAGATAATATTAGTGAGACCCAGTTGAAATTCCACGGTGCTTTCTACATTAATCCGTATAATTTACTGTTAATAATTATATAGGTTTTGTAGGGAGAAAGCTATCACTAACAAGAAAACGATAGAAAGACTGACTTTACTTTATATATTAGATAATATTAGTGAGACCCAGTTGAAATTCCACGGTGCTTTCTACATTAATCCGTATAATTTACTGTTAATAATTATATAGGTTTTGTAGGAAGAAAGCTATTACTAACAAGGAAACGGTAGAAAGACTGACTTTACTTTATATATTAGATAAGATCAGTGAAACCCAGTTGAAATTCCACCGTGCTTTCTACATTAATCTGTATAATTTACTTGTAATAGTAATATTAGTTTTGAAATAATAATAAATGTCTGTCGGGTTCAATACTATTAAGAAAAATGCCCCTTTCTTCCTCTGTAAACACACGTCTGCTAGTCAGCTAAACATTCTTTGAATAAATGAAACAAATATCTCCCTTCTTTGTGCATCCATTTTAAATTTCCGCAATTGAATTATTTTTTCTTCTTACTGTAAAAATAATTGCCAGCTAAATATTCTTGAAATCAATAAAATGAACGTCAGTTGTTAAACATTTTAAATTTTAAATTTTACTGTTATAGTCGAGAGATCGACATTTAAAAAGAAATACATGTAAAAGGTGATAACGTACGTACGAACATGAAATGCCTTAGAGAGAAAATTATTATAAATTCGTATTATTTATATAAGTGTGTGCGTATGCGTGTGTTGTAATTGCTGTGTTTGTTTGAGTTAAGACGTGCGTGTGTGGTTATAGCAATTAATTTGTGATTTTGCTGAAAAATTTGTGTGCGGGGGTGAGCAACTATTGCAACGGAATTCGAAAAAAGTTTATAAAAGCTATCTTTTATTCATAAAATCGCTTTAATTGATTTATAAATAATTATGATAATAGTATTATCGATAAAACAATTAAGTATATAGAAGAGAATTTGGCAATACAGCTTAAAATGTTAAAGAATATAAATTTATGAGAAACTTAAAAAAAATGCAAATGAGCAATATCGATATTTGTTGGAGGGAGTTTGGAGATGACTATACATACGGTATTTAAAAATATTTTTATTTCATTAGAATTAAATAACAATAACCGGACTTGATGTTAATATAGTTAGGATAGATTGAAAACATTTTTTCGCGATTATTCATTTAGATTAGTAAGTTTTATTTACTCTTATTAGAATGTGACAAAGAAGAAGCGGAAGTTCTTCGTGAAAATTACAATTACCTACGATTTTTGTGAAATGTTAACAACAGATATACCTTAATTAATCGATATACGCCAAATCTAATTTTCTATGGAGTATTTTGAAAGTTTTTTATTGGTACATTCTCGCCGTTGAAAATTGTAATATTTTTAATATGCATTAAATTTGACCCATCTTCATAAGCCTAAACCTAACCATGACCCTAACCCAAAACATAACCCTAACCCTAAACCTAACCTAACCCTGACCCTGACCCTGACCCTGACCCTAACCCAAACCCATAGTCATAAGACACCAATTAAGAATAATTCCCTGAATTTTATTTCTCTTTGAGATCATTAGGCTTAAACCTTAAATTGTAGAAATGGAAATTAAAATAAGGGTTCAAGACACAAGATTTAGTAACATTATATCATAATTTTAATCTTAGTAAAGGGACATTACAGTGATCCGAAATTGCTCTGTTCCGGGAATACAGTTTGTCGACGGATATTCTTCTAGTACACACACACACACAGACACACACACAGACACACACACACACACATATATATATATATGTATATATATATATATATATACATTAGGTTGGCCAAAAGGTTTGTTCGTCTTTTTAGGATGGAGGGACCACAACATCAAATTAAGAATGATAAACGAGTTAATGCCATTCATTTTCCACGCTCGATTTTGAGAATGCCTGCGATTAGTCTAGTTATCAAACAGCAATCTTGTTCAACTACGGCTTTCATTTGGCTAGCGACTGGAGAAATTCCTTTTTGGAATCAGGAAACTTACTTCTGGCGCCCCCATCATGTGAAAACATTCTCTCTTTATACATGGCATATATTTATGCAGGTTTCTGTAGCTTTTTTCAATTTTCTGTAGGAAAAACGCATCCGACGTCGGTAATGTTCCGCTTGATCTTTTATTTCAAAGCCTGAAATACAATATAATGTATATGTAAATATATATATATTTATATATATATATATATATATATATAAATATATATATATATGCATATATATATAAATATATTTATATATATATAAATATATATAAATAAATATATATATATATATATAAATATATATACATACATATATACATATATATATATAACATATATGTACATATATACACATATATATAAAAATATACATATATATAAATATATATGTATATATATATATTTATATATAAATATATAAAAAATATAAATATATATATATATATTTATAGGTAAATATATAAAAAATATAAATAAATATATATATATTTATATATAAATATAGATATTTAAATATATATATATATATATATTGTATATAAATATATATATAAATATATACATATATATAAATATACATATATATAAATATATAAAAATATACGTATATTTATATATAAATATATACATATATATAATAAGAGTTTTTAAAAAGGTTTAAGGCAATGCGAAGATCCGGGTTGCTGGAAGCTGTGAAGAACAAAAACAGAACAAAACCGAAATAAGTCGGATATAGATCGAAAGGTTTGTTTATTTTTCTAGACAGCAAGGGTGTTAGTTTGTAATGTCCGGATTGTCAAGAATCAATTTGATATTTCGAGAGATTTTTTTTTTTTCTTCTTCCTCTCCTTGTCAAAAATAAATAAAAGAAAAATCCCGGGTACCGAGAAAATGCCAGGAGCGCTGGGGGGTTAAACCGGAAGTGTTCAGAGTAAAGTATTCAGAGGAAAACTAAATAGATTCATTTTATTTATTTATTTATTTATTTTTTTTTTTTAAATATATATATATATATATACACCCATATATATATGTAATTGTCTGTTGTTTCTATTTATTTAATTTTTATTTTTATTTTTTTATTTATATGTTTACTATTACAAACATACTTCCTCATGCAATACTACACAACAAGACATAAAAGTTTCCATTTTAGCCTCGACCAGGAACCTAGGCGACCTAAGACTGATGGAAGCTATTCTCATTTCCAAACTTAGCCCATTTTTGAATCAAAGACATGAATTAAATTCTACCTTCATCATATAACCTACCCCCCCCCCCCGAACCCATCCCCAGATAATAACCCCCCCCCATAATAAACACTATTTGCACAAATCATATCCGTTATACTAAGAATTGACAATTACTTTAGTTAAATAAATTCAACATACAAAGCCAATTAACAGAATAACAGAATACCAAAAATAAGAGATTTGTCTCCCCTTAACCAGCAAACTTTCCATAACTAAAACAATAGGCATTTAAGAGATAAATTAAAACCAATAAATAAGGATTAAACTTAACCAGACATAACTAAAATTTAATATACTGCACCGACAACAAATAATTAGCTATCAACACACATTTAAAATCTAATGCCGGAATCAGCCTATTGACAAACATATATACTATAAGTAATAACTACGTTTTATATACGGAAAAAAAAAAAAACAAAAAAAAAAAAAACAAAAAAAAAACAAAACAAATAACAATAATAGTAAACATATAAATAAAAATAAAAATTAAATAAATAGAAACAACAGACAATTACATATATATATGGGTGTATATATATATATATATATTTAAAAAAAATAAATAAATAAATAAAATGAATCTATTTAGTTTTCCTCTGAATACTTTACTCTGAACACTTCCGGTTTAACCCCCCAGCGCTCCTGGCATTTTCTCGGTACCCGGGATTTTTCTTTTATTTATTTTTGACAAGGAGAGGAAGAAGAAAAAAAAAAAAAATCTCTCGAAATATCAAATTGATTCTTGACAATCCGGACATTACAAACTAACACCCTTGCTGTCTAGAAAAATAAACAAACCTTTCGATCTATATCCGACTTATTTCGGTTTTGTTCTGTTTTTGTTCTTCACAGCTTCCAGCAACCCGGATCTTCGCATTGCCTTAAACCTTTTTAAAAACTCTTATTATTACTCCCAGCAATGCTTACAGCAAACTACCAATTTCTATTATACATATATATATATAAATATATATATATACACACGCACATATATATATATATATATATATATATATATATATATATAAATATAAATATTTTCACCTACTAGCATGACATTTTACTTAAAATTATCATCCTGAAGAAGTCTTACAAATAAAGACGAAACGTTTATGAATATTTAAAAAAACATTCTTTTTGTTTTTTCCTTTTTCATTTCCCATATATATATATATATACATATATATATATATATATATATATATATAATTTTTTTTTTCTTGAAACCTTCTGGAATATATGACAAACAGGGCTATTCATATTTTTTTTTATTGCTAAGTGGAAATTGTGTAAAGAAAATACAACTTCTCTTGAACCTAACCAAAAAATAAAAACAGAATTGTTTTTCGCTCGGTTCCTTGAGATGTTGAATGAGATGTACATCGAAATACACTGATCGATACACATTGACGATCCAGTAAATTACATTTACTGACATTTTTATATACGAGGCGAGATTAAAAGATATAAGTTATTGCTGTGCGTACAAACGTTGCTATTGATTGTTTAGCGTTTTACTTTTTATTTTTGGTTATTGTTTTTTTGTTGGTTTTTTATTTTTGTTGGTGTTTTTTGTTGGTGTTTTCTGTTGGTGTTTTTTGTTGGTATTTTTTGTTGGTGTTTTTTTGACGTTTAAGAGATAAAAAAGGAATGCCATTACATCAATTCTTGTCTTTTGTAGCTGACATCAATTTTAAAAGAGACGAGAAGAATACTTGTCCCAGGATGGGTAAATTGACCCCCTATACAGAACAGTTTAGAACTACTGTTATGTCCCTTACGGGGATTACAATTCAGATATATTGCTACTAAGTCATATATATATATATTTATATATATATATATATATATATATATATATATATATATATATTCAACAATTAATAAATAATAATAATAATAATGAAAATAATAATAATAATATATATATATGTATATATATACATAAATAAATTAATTAATAATAAGTAAATAAAAGAATAAAGATATATATATATATATATATATATATATATATATATATATATATATATACATATGTAAATTAATAGACATAACCAAAAATAAAATCATAAATACGGAAAAACCGACGAATCGCTCGCCGTGTCGAGAAATTAACCAGAAAGATAGCAAAGAAAGAAAACTCCGTGGTCTTCAACAACACATGTATTACAAATGACTTATATATATATTAGTATTTCATGTATCCACATAACATTTTATGAGGCGATATAATTTTTTATGCATCAATTTTCAGTATTTATTTCAACAGTGCTCGATACGTAAGTAGAGCTAGATAGTAAGCTTACTATATATATATATATATATATGTATATATATATATATATATATATATATATATATATATATATATATATATATATATATATATATCGAGGCAGCATTTTTCCTTAAAACACTTGTCGGTTATTTTTAATAATATATATATATATATATATATATATATATATATATATATATATATATATATATATAAATATATATAAATATATATATATATATATATATATATATATATATATATATATATATATATGAGAAGACTGTTGTAGTCCACTTGAAGCATTGTGCGTAATATGTAATAAGTATTGTTAGAAGGCGATGACAATGCGTTGGTTAGGTGACAATAGTGACTATATTGAGAAATCAATAATTTTCAAATAATGCTATTATATCTACCAGTGTTAAGTTTGGACTGTTAAAAGAAAGAAGGAAAAAAGTTTCTGCGAACCTAAGCAAGTCGTAATTTCCGGCTACACACCAACGAGTGGGTATATTTTTTCTGGGGATACGCGATTCCCCCGAAAATTTAAAAAGGAAGATACACCACTCTACCATCACGGTCTGAACTTAACACTGGTAAATGTAATAAAATTATATGAAAATTATTGATTTCTCAATAATGTCACTATTTAATTGTTTACTATCTCACTTACCGCCGGTGTCACCTAACCAACGCATTGTCTCTGCATTCTACCAATACTTATTACACCCCCAGCATATATATATATATATATATATATATATATATATAGGATCAAATATAAACCAAAAGTAAAACTTTTAGTAGATGGAACCTATTGTGAAGAGGTTTAGCTCAATATACGAGATAGAGCAATTGTAGAGATAGAAGAAAAAAAAAATTTATCACTCTTTTTACTTCTCTCTCTCTCTCTCTCTCTCTCTCTCTATATATATATATATATATATATATATATATATATATATATATATGTATACGTCTTTGGTTTATGTTTTACCATTGAGGACAGTGGTGTCAATAGCGACAGAGACTGACAACACGGCGTGTTTTGTTCGTTCTGTCAGGTCATTTAGCAGTCGAAGAGTCGGCCAACCCACAACGTGTCAAATAATTTATCGAAGAACTATGCTAGGATTATATAGATAGGAAAAACTCTGTATAATGGCTAAAAAGAGGATAGCTTAACGATATCTAAAAGACGATGATAATGGCTGCCTAAGATCAAAGCTTGATGACCAATGCTTTTAAGAAGATAAATGGGATCAGTGACGACAAGGGCAGGTAAGTGCATGTTACCTCACACAGAATGAGAGAGTGTAACCCACCAGACATGTAAGGTTCTGCTGGGGGACGGCTACTATACAATGCGACACAATGGAGTGTGTAAATATCTTTACTGAACCATGTGTAAAAAGTTGAATATCCAGTGTAGCAGCAAGTCCTTGGAACATATCCCATAAAGAACAGTCAGAAAGATGTCATACACTATCCAATATGACAATACAATACCTAGAAAACGGAGTTGTTAAATCTGACATAGTGATATAGGACAAGAGGGAGAAAGTAGCAACCCTAGTTGAAGTCAGTGTCCCTAATGTTGCTGGCTTAAATAGAGCTGAATAGGGAGAAGATAACTAAATACCAAGTTATTATGTACGACATGAAAAGAAATTGGAATCTTAGGAAGATGTATATAATTGCAGTAGTCATATGAGCTACCGGGCTCATGAAAAAGAGTTTCAAAAACTAGTTGGCGAGTAAACCCAGTGAACCAAGTGCAAGAGAGATCCAAACCATTGCACTTAAAAGGAACGGTTAGAATAATAAAAAGATCTCTCAGTTGGAGTTTCTGAAATAGTGAGTGAATGTCTTGCATCCGGCAGAATGCCTCATTCACAGGAAAACCAAGAAATAAGAAAATTGAAAAAGAAAATAATTGAATGTTAGCAATCTTCATGTGGTCCCTCCTGTGAGCATTTACTTTTTCGGGAAATCCGATTCACGAAAAACAGAACACACAAACAAGTAGGTCCAGTCTACGCCATGTTTGTTTTTGCACATATTCAAACAGCAATTAACAAATACGGTACAATATATATATATATATATATATATATATATATATATATATATATATATATATATATATATATATATATATATATATATATATATGTGATTTTATGAAGGCTTACCAAAGCATTCCTTTCAGGACACCAATGATCACCATTAAAGATATTTTTTCTTACAAATACTATTTATTCAAATTAAATGTTTTTTCCTACACGTGTTTCACTACCAAGCAGTTACTTGCTTGGCAGATCATCAGGAAAATTAAATGTATAAATGTATAAATTAAATGTATAAATAGTATTTGTAAGAAAAAATATCTTTAATGGTGATCATTGGTGTCCTGAAAGGAATGCTTTGGTAAGCCTTCATAAAATCACATATAAATGCTCTGTACTCTGTAATCGAGTATCATCGAGCTTGTTTTTTATTGGAACAACCCCGGTCGTCACTGAATGATCTATTTTATAAGTGAAAAATCTAAATCTATATATATATATATATATATATATATATATATATATATATATATATATATATATATATATATATATATATATATATATATATATATAAAGTAAAGTTGTTTGTATGTCTGTATGCGTGTCTCGGCATCACAGTAAAATGTGTAATCTAAAAGCAGAACTAATCATAGACTTGGAATCATCAGCTTCAAGTCGATGTCCATATCGATGCCAAAAAGTTCTTGAATTTGTTTTTTTTTTATAAAAATTAGTATTCAAAATAATTTTTTTAAAATAACAGTAGAAAGAAATATTACGCCAACGTTATCGTTCTAAGCCGACCGAACAACTACTTTTTTACGTTAAATCATCGTACCTACATTTCAGAGAAATCATTTACCGTTTCTTTTTGAATCAAGGGAGAATGAGAGGTGATATGATTGTGACTTTCATGATGATAAATGTTAGACTCAGTTAAGTAGGTTAAAAAATTTCAGTCCCAATATTTTATGTGCGAATCAGACACTAGAAATTTTTTCCTATATCGTTCCAGTTATTGCCTAGTAGATATCGATCATCATCGTAAACCTGAATATTTTAAAATCAAATTTCGATAAAGAATATTTAATCGATTTTTTACTTTCTAATTTTGACGATAAAATTCAAGAAACATTGAGAACACCAGGTACATTTGGGTTAGGGTTAGGGTACATTTGCTCGTGAAATAACCGATTCGACCTGTTTATTTAAAAAAAAAACAACAATTGTGTTAGTCTGCTATAAAAAGTACTCTTTATCAATGAAGTGGTTAGGGTTAAGGTTAGGGTTAGGGTTAAGGTACATTTGCTCGTGAAATAACCGATTCGACCTGTTTATTAAAAAAAAACAATTGTGTTAGTCGGCTATAAAAGTACTCTTCATAAATGAAGTGGTCGTCTTTGCGCTAGCAATGCGAAGCGGACAAGTCGACTTAAAAAGACAAAAGCGACATTAAGTTCCAGCCTGCCGAAAGACCCATTACGAATTCTGTATTCCGGTGATTCATTTGCTTTCAAAGATGTTGCCTCGCACTCTATCTATTCGTAAGAGTTCGTCGGTGCACTACTTTGTGTGTTTTTGCCGGACAATAATCGAAACGCACCGGCAAAGAAAGTGCCAGGAGCAGCAATAGACAAAAAAAGAAGAAACGCCAACGGGAGATTGACCAACATTCCGAAACTTTACTTCCGAGTGGCATTATCCCGGCATGTATCGCCGCGCATAAATGTATATATTAAAGAAATAGTTGTATTAGTTGATATATATATATATATATATATATATATATATATATATATATATATATATATATATATATATAATAAATTCTTTGTAGAATGGTAGGAAAAATCCCAGCAGAGTGCTCGATTAATTAAGAATCAAAGTTAAAAATTAAGAGCATAATATTTATTTATTCTGGTACAGAAAAATTAGTACAACATTCGTACCGTCGGTTTCAAGCACGGAAGGTCTTACCCATCCGGCTCTCTTCAGCTTCTGTTGTCATCTGTTTTGGAAATGTGAGGTCACATGACACTCTTGTTGGGACGCGTTATTTGCTCAGTGTGTTGTGTGTGTTTGTTTAAATTTGAATTTAGTGTCATAAGACCGTTGAGATTTAAAACACGGGAGAAGAAAGAGAATTCAAGATTAAAGGGAATAAAAAGGGGAATAAAAAAGGGGGGTAAAAAATAAAAAAATATATATATGAAAAAATATATATATATTTATATAAATAAATATAAAAAAACATATATATATATAAAAACATTTTAATACTAAGAATAAAGGAATAAAAAAATAAAAAAAGAAGAAAAAAGGTATAAAAAGAAGAAAAAAAGAAAAAAAGGGGGTTAAAAAATATATATATATATAGAGAATAAAAAAGAACGAGAGAGAAAGAAAGAATAAAAATAGAAAGAATAAAAATATATAAATAAAATATATAAATAAAAATAATAATAATAAAAAAAATAAAAAAAATAAAATTAAAAATTAAAAATTAAAAATTAAAAATTAAAAATTAAAAATTAAAAATTAAAGATTAAAAACAAAAATAATAAAAATAAAGAAAGGGTTTCTCTGAAATTCCCGTGAGCCAAATTATGAATTTGTATCATTAGCCGTTATATTTTTGAAGGTATGCGTTCTAAAAACCGTTGATGTGTGAGAATCTTTTCTCCAAATTGGAGTGATTTTTAATGAAGAAATTCGGACCTAAGGGAGGTAACTAAGATGGAAATATGAAATATTTGAGTTTGTTAAAATGGGTTTGTAGAATCTGGTGGTTGATAAAAGGTAAAAAAATAAAAAATTAAATATTTTTGCATTTTGGTGAAAGTCGAAGTTTTTGCTCTTGGAATTTATGTGGATATAGTTTTTTGAGTAATCTAGTGATTGATAATTAAATTAAATATTTTTGTATTTTTGTGAAGGTCGGAGTTTTTGCTCTTGAAGTTTAAGTGGATATAGGTTGATGAGGTGTTTGTTCGTTTTTATTGTGTTTATATTAGTAGAGGGGGGGGGTAGTTAGACATTATGTGAATCGGTCAGACCAGTTTATAAGCAATGCTTGCCTCTTGTGTACACATCCCTTGAATATTTCATCGCGGACATTTAAACAGGCTGTATTCGGATCGATGATGGCTTTTGAAATGTGGTATTTTTCAGCGTCACATAGAGGACATCTGTTTTATTATGCTCTTAATTTTTAACTTTGATTCTTAATTAATCGAGCACTCTGCTGGGATTTTTCCTACCATTCTACAAAGAATTTACTCAGCCCCTACCAGGAATTACAGTTAAACCCTGTTAGCCTTGTAGTCGAGCACTCTCGGGAAAACTACCAACACCACGGAAAAAACTAATTAACAGGGATTACCACCTATACCCTGGGAAATGGAACTATACACTCTCGGATATTCTACCAAAAATATCCCAACCCCCAAAAAACAAACATATACCAGGATACTCCTGACAAAAATAGTGGACGTCATAGGAAGAATGAGGTGGAAAGTGTTGAATACAGAACAGAGGCAAACGGAAAAAAACTACTACGGCTTAAAATCTGGTAAATACCCGCCAAAAGTAGAGGCCTTAGACAATTTCGAAAAAGACCTACTCAACATTAATCACAACCTAGTTTTTACAAACAAGCAAAATCCATTTCAGAAGACACTTACCGCCGACATAAAAAAACTTAAAAGAGAAAATAATGCACTTGTATTCTCCGACAAAACTAAAAATATTTATAAAATGACAAAAAGGAAAAAACAGACCTAACAATTAGCTCCATTACCGATAAATATCAATTAGCCAAGGCAGATACATATAAATCTATTAATAATGATACTACTGAAATAGCTACTAGACTAGGCGTCGAATATAGAATTAATTATTTAGATAAGAGGAAGGCCTTTGTTACTTTAAAAGACCACAAAGAAAACTTCACAAATAAACCCTCATGCAGACTTATCAACCCAGCTAAAAGCGAACTAGGACTAGCAAGCAAATCCATTGTTAAAAATATAGTTAATAAAATTAAGGAAAAAATAAACCTAAGTCTGTGGGGCAATACTAACTCAGTCCTAAATTGGTTCCATAACATACAAGATAAACACAGATGCAAATTCACACAATTAGATATAGTAGACTTCTACCCATCCATTACAAAAGACACCCTAGATAAGGCCTTAACATTTGCACTTTCACACACAAACATCAGTCAACTAGAAAGAGACACAATACTGCAAGCAAGACAAACCCTTCTCTTCTTCGAGGGAAGGGCTTGGGTTAAAAAATCAAACCCAGAGGACCCATTTGATGTTGCAATGGGGGCCTACGACAGTGCAGACATCTGTGACTTAGTCGGCTTGCTTATATTAAATACACTCCAAAATAAATTTCCAGACCATTTCTTTGGTCTCTATAGAGATGACGGACTTTGTCTGTCACGCAACCACAACGGAAACACATTAGATAGATTTAGAAAAGAATTAACAAACACCTTCCATAATCTCGGCTTCAAAATTACCATTAAAACAAATTTAGACCAAGTAAACTTCCTAGATACCACACTGAACCTTAAAAACAATACACACAAACCTTTCCACAAACCCAATGAAACACTCCAATACATACACAAGGGATCCTGCCCCCCCCCACCATCTTTAAAAATATAATCAATAATATTAGCCAAAGAATCTCAAACCTTTCATCCAGTCCCGAAATTTTCAACCAAGCAGCACCATATTACAACAAAGCGCTCCGCGACAGCGGGTTCAGAGAAGAAATCTCATACACCCCCAACCGAGACCAACCACGGGGGACCCGCAATAGAAGGAGATCGGTGATCTGGTTTTCCCCACCCTATTCGACCAATACCAAAACAAAGGTAGGCCAACTTTTCCTCAAGTTGCTCGACAAACACTTCCCACCCACAAATGCATTACACAAACTTTTTAACAGAAATTCTGTTAAGATCAGCTATTCCACTGCCCCTTCAATAAGAAAAATTATCTCTGCAGAACCCAAAACAATTACAAACGCAGGCTGTTCATGCCAAGACAAAAACAACTGCCCCCTGGAGGGAAATTGCAAAATCAATTCAATCATTTATGAAGCAACCGTCACAGACCAGAATACCAGTAATGCAGAAAAATATATTGGGATGACGAAGGGAAATTTCAAACAAAGGCTATATGCACACAGAAACTCCTTCAAATACAAAAACAAGGCTAATACGGCACTCGCGACCCGAATATGGCAGCTTAAAGAAGAAAACACACCCTTCACCATCAAATGGAAAATAATTGAGAGAAAACCATCCTTCTCTCCAGCCATAAACAGATGTCCTCTATGTGACGCTGAAAAATACCACATTTCAAAAGCCATCATCGATCCGAATACAGCCTGTTTAAATGTCCGCGATGAAATATTCAAGGGATGTGTACACAAGAGGCAAGCATTGCTTATAAACTGGTCTGACCGATTCACATAATGTCTAACTACCCCCCCCTCTACTAATATAAACACAATAAAAACGAACAAACACCTCATCAACCTATATCCACTTAAACTTCAAGAGCAAAAACTCCGACCTTCACAAAAATACAAAAATATTTAATTTAATTATCAATCACTAGATTACTCAAAAAACTATATCCACATAAATTCCAAGAGCAAAAACTTCGACTTTCACCAAAATGCAAAAATATTTAATTTTTTATTTTTTTACCTTTTATCAACCACCAGATTCTACAAACCCATTTTAACAAACTCAAATATTTCATATTTCCATCTTAGTTACCTCCCTTAGGTCCGAATTTCTTCATTAAAAATCACTCCAATTTGGAGAAAAGATTCTCACACATCAACGGTTTTTAGAACGCATACCTTCAAAAATATAACGGCTAATGATACAAATTCATAATTTGGCTCACGGGAATTTCAGAGAAACCCTTTCTTTATTTTTATTATTTTTGTTTTTAATCTTTAATTTTTAATTTTTAATTTTTAATTTTTAATTTTTAATTTTTAATTTTTAATTTTATTTTTTTTATTTTTTATTTTTTTTATTATTATTATTTTTATTTATATATTTTATTTATATATTTTTATTCTTTCTATTTTTATTCTTTCTTTCTCTCTCGCTCTTTTTTATTCTCTATATATATATATATTTTTTAACCCCCTTTTTTTCTTTTTTTCTTCTTTTTATACCTTTTTTCTTCTTTTTTTATTTTTTTATTCCTTTATTCTTAGTATTAAAATGTTTTTATATATATATATGTTTTTTTATATTTATTTATATAAATATATATATATTTTTTCATATATATATTTT
The DNA here is from genome assembly GCA_963556195.1 of Sepiola atlantica. Taxonomy (NCBI): domain Eukaryota; kingdom Metazoa; phylum Mollusca; class Cephalopoda; order Sepiida; family Sepiolidae; genus Sepiola; species Sepiola atlantica. The sequence goes on along the minus strand of OY744545.1, from coordinate 60,210,167 downwards.
TTTATTTTTTACCCCCCTTTTTTATTCCCCTTTTTATTCCCTTTAATCTTGAATTCTCTTTCTTCTCCCGTGTTTTAAATCTCAACGGTCTTATGACACTAAATTCAAATTTAAACAAACACACACAACACACTGAGCAAATAACGCGTCCCAACAAGAGTGTCATGTGACCTCACATTTCCAAAACAGATGACAACAGAAGCTGAAGAGAGCCGGATGGGTAAGACCTTCCGTGCTTGAAACCGACGGTACGAATGTTGTACTAATTTTTCTGTACCAGAATAAATAAATATTATGCTCTTAATTTTTAACTTTGATTCTTAATTAATCGAGCACTCTGCTGGGATTTTTCCTACCATTCTACAAAGAATTTACTCAGCCCCTACCAGGAATTACAGTTAAACCCTGTTAGCCTTGTAGTCGAGCACTCTCGGGAAAACTACCAACACCACGGAAAAAACTAATTAACAGGGATTACCACCTATACCCTGGGAAATGGAACTATACACTCTCGGATATTCTACCAAAAATATCCCAACCCCCAAAAAACAAACATATACCAGGATACTCCTGACAAAAATAGTGGACGTCATAGGAAGAATGAGGTGGAAAGTGTTGAATACAGAACAGAGGCAAACGGAAAAAAACTACTACGGCTTAAAATCTGGTAAATACCCGCCAAAAGTAGAGGCCTTAGACAATTTCGAAAAAGACCTACTCAACATTAATCACAACCTAGTTTTTACAAACAAGCAAAATCCATTTCAGAAGACACTTACCGCCGACATAAAAAAACTTAAAAGAGAAAATAATGCACTTGTATTCTCCGACAAAACTAAAAATATTTATAAAATGACTAAAAAGGAAAAAACAGACCTAACAATTAGCTCCATTACCGATAAATATCAATTAGCCAAGGCAGATACATATAAATCTATTAATAATGATACTACTGAAATAGCTACTAGACTAGGCGTCGAATATAGAATTAATTATTTAGATAAGAGGAAGGCCTTTGTTACTTTAAAAGACCACAAAGAAAACTTCACAAATAAACCCTCATGCAGACTTATCAACCCAGCTAAAAGCGAACTAGGACTAGCAAGCAAATCCATTGTTAAAAATATAGTTAATAAAATTAAGGAAAAAATAAACCTAAGTCTGTGGGGCAATACTAACTCAGTCCTAAATTGGTTCCATAACATACAAGATAAACACAGATGCAAATTCACACAATTAGATATAGTAGACTTCTACCCATCCATTACAAAAGACACCCTAGATAAGGCCTTAACATTTGCACTTTCACACACAAACATCAGTCAACTAGAAAGAGACACAATACTGCAAGCAAGACAAACCCTTCTCTTCTTCGAGGGAAGGGCTTGGGTTAAAAAATCAAACCCAGAGGACCCATTTGATGTTGCAATGGGGGCCTACGACAGTGCAGACATCTGTGACTTAGTCGGCTTGCTTATATTAAATACACTCCAAAATAAATTTCCAGACCATTTCTTTGGTCTCTATAGAGATGACGGACTTTGTCTGTCACGCAACCACAACGGAAACACATTAGATAGATTTAGAAAAGAATTAACAAACACCTTCCATAATCTCGGCTTCAAAATTACCATTAAAACAAATTTAGACCAAGTAAACTTCCTAGATACCACACTGAACCTTAAAAACAATACACACAAACCTTTCCACAAACCCAATGAAACACTCCAATACATACACAAGGGATCCTGCCACCCCCCCACCATCTTTAAAAATTTAATCAATAATATTAGCCAAAGAATCTCAAACCTTTCATCCAGTCCCGAAATTTTCAACCAAGCAGCACCATATTACAACAAAGCGCTCCGCGACAGCGGGTTCAGAGAAGAAATCTCATACACCCCCAACCGAGACCAACCACGGGGGACCCGCAATAGAAGGAGATCGGTGATCTGGTTTTCCCCACCCTATTCGACCAATACCAAAACAAAGGTAGGCCAACTTTTCCTCAAGTTGCTCGACAAACACTTCCCACCCACAAATGAATTACACAAACTTTTTAACAGAAATTCTGTTAAGATCAGCTATTCCACTGCCCCTTCAATAAGAAAAATTATCTCTGCAGAACCCAAAACAATTACAAACGCAGGCTGTTCATGCCAAGACAAAAACAACTGCCCCCTGGAGGGAAATTGCAAAATCAATTCAATCATTTATGAAGCAACCGTCACAGACCAGAATACCAGTAATGCAGAAAAATATATTGGGATGACGAAGGGAAATTTCAAACAAAGGCTATATGCACACAGAAACTCCTTCAAATACAAAAACAAGGCTAATACGGCACTCGCGACCCGAATATGGCAGCTTAAAGAAGAAAACACACCCTTCACCATCAAATGGAAAATAATTGAGAGAAAACCATCCTTCTCTCCAGCCATAAACAGATGTCCTCTATGTGACGCTGAAAAATACCACATTTCAAAAGCCATCATCGATCCGAATACAGCCTGTTTAAATGTCCGCGATGAAATATTCAAGGGATGTGTACACAAGAGGCAAGCATTGCTTATAAACTGGTCTGACCGATTCACATAATGTCTAACTACCCCCCCTCTACTAATATAAACACAATAAAAACGAACAAACACCTCATCAACCTATATCCACTTAAACTTCAAGAGCAAAAACTCCGACCTTCACAAAAATACAAAAATATTTAATTTAATTATCAATCACTAGATTACTCAAAAAACTATATCCACATAAATTCCAAGAGCAAAAACTTCGACTTTCACCAAAATGCAAAAATATTTAATTTTTTATTTTTTTACCTTTTATCAACCACCAGATTCTACAAACCCATTTTAACAAACTCAAATATTTCATATTTCCATCTTAGTTACCTCCCTTAGGTCCGAATTTCTTCATTAAAAATCACTCCAATTTGGAGAAAAGATTCTCACACATCAACGGTTTTTAGAACGCATACCTTCAAAAATATAACGGCTAATGATACAAATTCATAATTTGGCTCACGGGAATTTCAGAGAAACCCTTTCTTTATTTTTATTATTTTTGTTTTTAATCTTTAATTTTTAATTTTTAATTTTTAATTTTTAATTTTTAATTTTTAATTTTATTTTTTTTATTTTTTATTTTTTTTATTATTATTATTTTTATTTATATATTTTATTTATATATTTTTATTCTTTCTATTTTTATTCTTTCTTTCTCTCTCGCTCTTTTTTATTCTCTATATATATATATATTTTTTAACCCCCTTTTTTTCTTTTTTTCTTCTTTTTATACCTTTTTTCTTCTTTTTTTATTTTTTTATTCCTTTATTCTTAGTATTAAAATGTTTTTATATATATATATGTTTTTTTATATTTATTTATATAAATATATATATATTTTTTCATATATATATTTTTTTATTTTTTACCCCCCTTTTTTATTCCCCTTTTTATTCCCTTTAATCTTGAATTCTCTTTCTTCTCCCGTGTTTTAAATCTCAACGGTCTTATGACACTAAATTCAAATTTAAACAAACACACACAACACACTGAGCAAATAACGCGTCCCAACAAGAGTGTCATGTGACCTCACATTTCCAAAACAGATGACAACAGAAGCTGAAGAGAGCCGGATGGGTAAGACCTTCCGTGCTTGAAACCGACGGTACGAATGTTGTACTAATTTTTCTGTACCAGAATAAATAAATATTATGCTCTTAATTTTTAACTTTGATTCTTAATTAATCGAGCACTCTGCTGGGATTTTTCCTACCATTCTACAAAGAATTTACTCAGCCCCTACCAGGAATTACAGTTAAACCCTGTTAGCCTTGTAGTCGAGCACTCTCGGGAAAACTACCAACACCACGGAAAAAACTAATTAACAGGGATTACCACCTATACCCTGGGAAATGGAACTATACACTCTCGGATATTCTACCAAAAATATCCCAACCCCCAAAAAACAAACATATACCAGGATACTCCTGACAAAAATAGTGGACGTCATAGGAAGAATGAGGTGGAAAGTGTTGAATACAGAACAGAGGCAAACGGAAAAAAACTACTACGGCTTAAAATCTGGTAAATACCCGCCAAAAGTAGAGGCCTTAGACAATTTCGAAAAAGACCTACTCAACATTAATCACAACCTAGTTTTTACAAACAAGCAAAATCCATTTCAGAAGACACTTACCGCCGACATAAAAAAACTTAAAAGAGAAAATAATGCACTTGTATTCTCCGACAAAACTAAAAATATTTATAAAATGACTAAAAAGGAAAAAACAGACCTAACAATTAGCTCCATTACCGATAAATATCAATTAGCCAAGGCAGATACATATAAATCTATTAATAATGATACTACTGAAATAGCTACTAGACTAGGCGTCGAATATAGAATTAATTATTTAGATAAGAGGAAGGCCTTTGTTACTTTAAAAGACCACAAAGAAAACTTCACAAATAAACCCTCATGCAGACTTATCAACCCAGCTAAAAGCGAACTAGGACTAGCAAGCAAATCCATTGTTAAAAATATAGTTAATAAAATTAAGGAAAAAATAAACCTAAGTCTGTGGGGCAATACTAACTCAGTCCTAAATTGGTTCCATAACATACAAGATAAACACAGATGCAAATTCACACAATTAGATATAGTAGACTTCTACCCATCCATTACAAAAGACACCCTAGATAAGGCCTTAACATTTGCACTTTCACACACAAACATCAGTCAACTAGAAAGAGACACAATACTGCAAGCAAGACAAACCCTTCTCTTCTTCGAGGGAAGGGCTTGGGTTAAAAAATCAAACCCAGAGGACCCATTTGATGTTGCAATGGGGGCCTACGACAGTGCAGACATCTGTCACTTAGTCGGCTTGCTTATATTAAATACACTCCAAAATAAATTTCCAGACCATTTCTTTGGTCTCTATAGAGATGACGGACTTTGTCTGTCACGCAACCACAACGGAAACACATTAGATAGATTTAGAAAAGAATTAACAAACACCTTCCATAATCTCGGCTTCAAAATTACCATTAAAACAAATTTAGACCAAGTAAACTTCCTAGATACCACACTGAACCTTAAAAACAATACACACAAACCTTTCCACAAACCCAATGAAACACTCCAATACATACACAAGGGATCCTGCCACCCCCCCACCATCTTTAAAAATTTAATCAATAATATTAGCCAAAGAATCTCAAACCTTTCATCCAGTCCCGAAATTTTCAACCAAGCAGCACCATATTACAACAAAGCGCTCCGCGACAGCGGGTTCAGAGAAGAAATCTCATACACCCCCAACCGAGACCAACTACGGGGGACCCGCAATAGAAGGAGATCGGTGATCTGGTTTTCCCCACCCTATTCGACCAATACCAAAACAAAGGTAGGCCAACTTTTCCTCAAGTTGCTCGACAAACACTTCCCACCCACAAATGAATTACACAAACTTTTTAACAGAAATTCTGTTAAGATCAGCTATTCCACTGCCCCTTCAATAAGAAAAATTATCTCTGCAGAACCCAAAACAATTACAAACGCAGGCTGTTCATGCCAAGACAAAAACAACTGCCCCCTGGAGGGAAATTGCAAAATCAATTCAATCATTTATGAAGCAACCGTCACAGACCAGAATACCAGTAATGCAGAAAAATATATTGGGATGACGAAGGGAAATTTCAAACAAAGGCTATATGCACACAGAAACTCCTTCAAATACAAAAACAAGGCTAATACGGCACTCGCGACCCGAATATGGCAGCTTAAAGAAGAAAACACACCCTTCACCATCAAATGGAAAATAATTGAGAGAAAACCATCCTTCTCTCCAGCCATAAACAGATGTCCTCTATGTGACGCTGAAAAATACCACATTTCAAAAGCCATCATCGATCCGAATACAGCCTGTTTAAATGTCCGCGATGAAATATTCAAGGGATGTGTACACAAGAGGCAAGCATTGCTTATAAACTGGTCTGACCGATTCACATAATGTCTAACTACCCCCCCCTCTACTAATATAAACACAATAAAAACGAACAAACACCTCATCAACCTATATCCACTTAAACTTCAAGAGCAAAAACTCCGACCTTCACAAAAATACAAAAATATTTAATTTAATTATCAATCACTAGATTACTCAAAAAACTATATCCACATAAATTCCAAGAGCAAAAACTTCGACTTTCACCAAAATGCAAAAATATTTAATTTTTTATTTTTTTACCTTTTATCAACCACCAGATTCTACAAACCCATTTTAACAAACTCAAATATTTCATATTTCCATCTTAGTTACCTCCCTTAGGTCCGAATTTCTTCATTAAAAATCACTCCAATTTGGAGAAAAGATTCTCACACATCAACGGTTTTTAGAACGCATACCTTCAAAAATATAACGGCTAATGATACAAATTCATAATTTGGCTCACGGGAATTTCAGAGAAACCCTTTCTTTATTTTTATTATTTTTGTTTTTAATCTTTAATTTTTAATTTTTAATTTTTAATTTTTAATTTTTAATTTTTAATTTTTAATTTTATTTTTTTTATTTTTTATTTTTTTTATTATTATTATTTTTATTTATATATTTTATTTATATATTTTTATTCTTTCTATTTTTATTCTTTCTTTCTCTCTCGCTCTTTTTTATTCTCTATATATATATATATTTTTTAACCCCCTTTTTTTCTTTTTTTCTTCTTTTTATACCTTTTTTCTTCTTTTTTTATTTTTTTATTCCTTTATTCTTAGTATTAAAATGTTTTTATATATATATATGTTTTTTTATATTTATTTATATAAATATATATATATTTTTTCATATATATATTTTTTTATTTTTTACCCCCCTTTTTTATTCCCCTTTTTATTCCCTTTAATCTTGAATTCTCTTTCTTCTCCCGTGTTTTAAATCTCAACGGTCTTATGACACTAAATTCAAATTTAAACAAACACACACAACACACTGAGCAAATAACGCGTCCCAACAAGAGTGTCATGTGACCTCACATTTCCAAAACAGATGACAACAGAAGCTGAAGAGAGCCGGATGGGTAAGACCTTCCGTGCTTGAAACCGACGGTACGAATGTTGTACTAATTTTTCTGTACCAGAATAAATAAATATTATGCTCTTAATTTTTAACTTTGATTCTTAATTAATCGAGCACTCTGCTGGGATTTTTCCTACCATTCTACAAAGAATTTACTCAGCCCCTACCAGGAATTACAGTTAAACCCTGTTAGCCTTGTAGTCGAGCACTCTCGGGAAAACTACCAACACCACGGAAAAAACTAATTAACAGGGATTACCACCTATACCCTGGGAAATGGAACTATACACTCTCGGATATTCTACCAAAAATATCCCAACCCCCAAAAAACAAACATATACCAGGATACTCCTGACAAAAATAGTGGACGTCATAGGAAGAATGAGGTGGAAAGTGTTGAATACAGAACAGAGGCAAACGGAAAAAAACTACTACGGCTTAAAATCTGGTAAATACCCGCCAAAAGTAGAGGCCTTAGACAATTTCGAAAAAGACCTACTCAACATTAATCACAACCTAGTTTTTACAAACAAGCAAAATCCATTTCAGAAGACACTTACCGCCGACATAAAAAAACTTAAAAGAGAAAATAATGCACTTGTATTCTCCGACAAAACTAAAAATATTTATAAAATGACTAAAAAGGAAAAAACAGACCTAACAATTAGCTCCATTACCGATAAATATCAATTAGCCAAGGCAGATACATATAAATCTATTAATAATGATACTACTGAAATAGCTACTAGACTAGGCGTCGAATATAGAATTAATTATTTAGATAAGAGGAAGGCCTTTGTTACTTTAAAAGACCACAAAGAAAACTTCACAAATAAACCCTCATGCAGACTTATCAACCCAGCTAAAAGCGAACTAGGACTAGCAAGCAAATCCATTGTTAAAAATATAGTTAATAAAATTAAGGAAAAAATAAACCTAAGTCTGTGGGGCAATACTAACTCAGTCCTAAATTGGTTCCATAACATACAAGATAAACACAGATGCAAATTCACACAATTAGATATAGTAGACTTCTACCCATCCATTACAAAAGACACCCTAGATAAGGCCTTAACATTTGCACTTTCACACACAAACATCAGTCAACTAGAAAGAGACACAATACTGCAAGCAAGACAAACCCTTCTCTTCTTCGAGGGAAGGGCTTGGGTTAAAAAATCAAACCCAGAGGACCCATTTGATGTTGCAATGGGGGCCTACGACAGTGCAGACATCTGTCACTTAGTCGGCTTGCTTATATTAAATACACTCCAAAATAAATTTCCAGACCATTTCTTTGGTCTCTATAGAGATGACGGACTTTGTCTGTCACGCAACCACAACGGAAACACATTAGATAGATTTAGAAAAGAATTAACAAACACCTTCCATAATCTCGGCTTCAAAATTACCATTAAAACAAATTTAGACCAAGTAAACTTCCTAGATACCACACTGAACCTTAAAAACAATACACACAAACCTTTCCACAAACCCAATGAAACACTCCAATACATACACAAGGGATCCTGCCACCCCCCCACCATCTTTAAAAATTTAATCAATAATATTAGCCAAAGAATCTCAAACCTTTCATCCAGTCCCGAAATTTTCAACCAAGCAGCACCATATTACAACAAAGCGCTCCGCGACAGCGGGTTCAGAGAAGAAATCTCATACACCCCCAACCGAGACCAACTACGGGGGACCCGCAATAGAAGGAGATCGGTGATCTGGTTTTCCCCACCCTATTCGACCAATACCAAAACAAAGGTAGGCCAACTTTTCCTCAAGTTGCTCGACAAACACTTCCCACCCACAAATGAATTACACAAACTTTTTAACAGAAATTCTGTTAAGATCAGCTATTCCACTGCCCCTTCAATAAGAAAAATTATCTCTGCAGAACCCAAAACAATTACAAACGCAGGCTGTTCATGCCAAGACAAAAACAACTGCCCCCTGGAGGGAAATTGCAAAATCAATTCAATCATTTATGAAGCAACCGTCACAGACCAGAATACCAGTAATGCAGAAAAATATATTGGGATGACGAAGGGAAATTTCAAACAAAGGCTATATGCACACAGAAACTCCTTCAAATACAAAAACAAGGCTAATACGGCACTCGCGACCCGAATATGGCAGCTTAAAGAAGAAAACACACCCTTCACCATCAAATGGAAAATAATTGAGAGAAAACCATCCTTCTCTCCAGCCATAAACAGATGTCCTCTATGTGACGCTGAAAAATACCACATTTCAAAAGCCATCATCGATCCGAATACAGCCTGTTTAAATGTCCGCGATGAAATATTCAAGGGATGTGTACACAAGAGGCAAGCATTGCTTATAAACTGGTCTGACCGATTCACATAATGTCTAACTACCCCCCCCTCTACTAATATAAACACAATAAAAACGAACAAACACCTCATCAACCTATATCCACTTAAACTTCAAGAGCAAAAACTCCGACCTTCACAAAAATACAAAAATATTTAATTTAATTATCAATCACTAGATTACTCAAAAAACTATATCCACATAAATTCCAAGAGCAAAAACTTCGACTTTCACCAAAATGCAAAAATATTTAATTTTTTATTTTTTTACCTTTTATCAACCACCAGATTCTACAAACCCATTTTAACAAACTCAAATATTTCATATTTCCATCTTAGTTACCTCCCTTAGGTCCGAATTTCTTCATTAAAAATCACTCCAATTTGGAGAAAAGATTCTCACACATCAACGGTTTTTAGAACGCATACCTTCAAAAATATAACGGCTAATGATACAAATTCATAATTTGGCTCACGGGAATTTCAGAGAAACCCTTTCTTTATTTTTATTATTTTTGTTTTTAATCTTTAATTTTTAATTTTTAATTTTTAATTTTTAATTTTTAATTTTTAATTTTTAATTTTTAATTTTATTTTTTTTATTTTTTTTATTATTATTATTTATATATTTTATTTATATATTTTTATTCTTTCTATTTTTATTCTTTCTTTCTCTCTCGCTCTTTTTTATTCTCTATATATATATATATTTTTTAACCCCCTTTTTTTCTTTTTTTCTTCTTTTTATACCTTTTTTCTTCTTTTTTTATTTTTTTATTCCTTTATTCTTAGTATTAAAATGTTTTTATATATATATATGTTTTTTTATATTTATTTATATAAATATATATATATTTTTTCATATATATATTTTTTTATTTTTTACCCCCCTTTTTTATTCCCCTTTTTATTCCCTTTAATCTTGAATTCTCTTTCTTCTCCCGTGTTTTAAATCTCAACGGTCTTATGACACTAAATTCAAATTTAAACAAACACACACAACACACTGAGCAAATAACGCGTCCCAACAAGAGTGTCATGTGACCTCACATTTCCAAAACAGATGACAACAGAAGCTGAAGAGAGCCGGATGGGTAAGACCTTCCGTGCTTGAAACCGACGGTACGAATGTTGTACTAATTTTTCTGTACCAGAATAAATAAATATATATATATATATATATATATATATATATATATATGTTTATATATATATATATATATATATATGTATATATATATATATACATACATATATATACATATATATACATATATATATATATATATAAATATACATATATATGTACATACATACATATATACATACATATATATATACATACATATATATATACATATATATATACATACATACATATATATACATATATATATATAAATACACATATATATATATACATATATATACATATATATATATACATACATATACATATATATACATACATATATTTAAGTACATATATATATACATACATATATATACATATATATATAGTAAATTATGAAAATATATTTATGGCAATTAAGCTACACAGAGGATTCCGTGTTTCATCCTCATAGAGAATCGTCAGGCTAAAATATTTCTTTGCAACATTTTATGTGGGTACATGGAATAATATATATATATATATATATATATATATATATATATATATATAAAAAGAGAGAGAGAGAGAGAGAAAGAGAGAGAGAGAGAGAGTATCTAAACGGTGTAAAAGAGTGAATATAGCTATATACAAACATTTTAACGCCGCCAAGGCGGTTCTTTTCTGTCAAGTTTGTTGGTTTTATCACTGTTTCTTTGTGCACAGCTTTGCGTCTACATCGCTTGACCAATCGTCACCAAACTGCTGCAAAGAAGGTTGGCTCCCTCTACCGTGCTAGTAAACTCCTGACACCTGACATTATCCTGTATCTCTATAAAGCCACCATCCGCCCATGCATGAAGTATTGTTGTCACATCTGGGCTGGTGCATCATCTACTACTCCCTCCCTCCTTGACAAGATCCAAAAAAGAGTCGCAAACCTAATAGGTCCCTCACTGTCAACCAAGCTCTAATCCCTGTCCCATCGCCGCAATGTAGCATCCTTGTGCTTGTTTTACAAATACTTCAATGGATCATGGTCTGATGAATTGGCTACTCTAGTGCCCCCTCGACGTAAGTTCACTAGACCAACTCGATAATCAACTAAATCCCATCCATTCACTGTGGAGGTCCCCAAATGCCGGAGAGCTTTCTACTCAAATAGCTTCTTTCCTCATGCTGCTGTGGCCTCTGTTTACCCGTCAGTACTGACATGCAGAAGTTTAAAATTAATGTAAACAGACATCTCACTGCGCAGATCCCAGTTTAGGTTGACCCCCCAACCTTCTCCCCTTTTCTTTCTTCTCAGTAGCCCCTTACGTCTACAGTGGCGGCCTGCCTTGTTTGGGGTGAACTACGTAAAAAAAATTTCAGAAGACCGTTACTTAGAACTGATTTTTACTTAACAATTGAATCGAGACCATATGTTCATATACAGTTTGATTAGATGCACGTAAATAATATCGGAGGTTACATCGACCATGGCCTATGCTGGAAATCGTATTTCTTTGATCAATCATAACTCAAAAACCAATAAACCAAATTAGTTCAAACTTTGCGCAAAATTTTTATTTGATAGGTTCTATAAGTGTGTATAATTTCAGCATCATTAGTCAAGGCAACCCAGAGATCCAGAAAGTTCAATCATGAAATCATGTTATCTGTGTGTACGTACGTACGTATGTGCCACCCTGTATCTCATCAACTATTTGATGGATTCAGCTGATTTTTGGCAGAGATAGAGGTTCTAGGGTCTAGTTGATGTCATTTTAATTTCAGTTTACTATATACTTTAGTTTTCCAGAAAATTCCAAAAACACCTTTAAAATGACCATTGTATTGAGGCATAGCCTTTACAAAAGTAGTGACATTCCATGATAAATGCCAGTATACTGAAATCATATGCCCTTAATAGGGTTAAGATGAAAATTCATATACACTAAATGTACAAAAGCAAGGACATTCCCAAGTTTTTACACTTTTATTGTCATTAAGGGTATGCGAGCACAACAGGGCTATGTATTTTACTGGTAGGAATTTTTCTTCAGCACACCTCACACACTTCATCCACTCATGCATATAGATTTACACTCTAGTGATGTGATAATGAAATGGTTTGGTTGATATGTAGTCATATCCTTAATTAATGACAATAAAATTGAGAATTTCCTTGCTTTTGTACATTTAGTGTATATGAATTTTCATCTTAACCCTATTAAGGGCATATGATTTCACTATACTGGCATTTTTCATGGAATTATAATAGATTTGAAGAATTTCTGCAAGTTACCTAGCAACTCTTCTGTTAATATAAGACGACCAATGAGTTACTTCCCTTGAAGGAATATAAAAAAAGTGGAGACTATTTAAGGCAAGCATGCTTACTGCTCAACGTGTGAAGTAAGTGGACCAGTGAATGTGCGCGATCTCTATAGGAAGTATTAACATTTGGTAGTTTTTTTTGGTTTTTTTTTTAATGATATTTCACCCCAAACAAGGCAGGACGCCACTGTAGACATGGAATAGAGATAGACTTTAAGGAAGAATTAGTAATAAATCAGTTTGAGTTTCGTAATATCTAAAAAAAGAAATGCGAAACAAGTTCGAAATATTAGAACAACCGTGTCGCTAGAAAATGGCCTTGATATGAAAACTAGTGTACAAAAAAACAACAACAACAAAATACAAAACAAATGTAACAAGGGATTTTTCTTAAAAAATAATGGTTCAAAATTAAATCCGCGATTAAATTGAAATTGGGAAAAATCATTGTGAAGCTGATTATGTTGCAGGCAAGTAATCAAAGTCCAATTAAAATCCGAGCGAATCAATTTTCATATGGGTTCCCTTATTTTAATTACGTCCATTCAATCTGCGCTCTTAACGATGGCAATGCTACCAAGACAAAGCTCATTTCCTCTGACATTTATTATGTTGCAATTTTCATATGGGTTCCCTTATTTTAATTACGTCCATTCACCCTGCGCTCTTAACGATGGCAATGCTACCAAGACAAAGCTCATTTCCTCTGACATTTATTATGTTGCAATTTTCATATGGGTTCCCTTATTTTAATTACGTCCATTCAATCTGCGCTCTTAACGATGGCAATGCTACCAAGACAAAGCTCATTTCCTCTGACATTTATTATGTTGCAATTTTCATATGGGTTCCCTTATTTTAATTACGTCCATTCAATCTGCGCTCTTAACGATGGCAACGCTACCAAGACAAAGCTCATTTCCTCTGACATTTATTATGTTGCAATTTTCATATGGGTTCCCTTATTTTAATTACGTCCATTCAATCTGCGCTCTTAACGATGACAATGCTACCAAGACAAAGCTCATTTCCTCTGACATTTATTATGTTGCAATTTTCATATGGGTTCCCTTATTTTAATTACGTCCATTCAATCTGCGCTCTTAACGACGGCAATGCTACCAAGACAAAGCTCATTTCCTCTGACATTTATTATGTTGCAATTTTCATATGGGTTCCCTTATTTTAATTACGTCCATTCAATCTGCGCTCTTAACGATGGCAATGCTACCACGACAAAGCTCATTTCCTCTGACATTTATTATGTTGCAATTTTCATATGGGTTCCCTTATTTTAATTACGTCCATTCAATCTGCGCTCTTAACGATGGCAATGCTACCAAGACAAAGCTCATTTCCTCTGACATTTATTATGTTGCAATTTTCATATGGGTTCCCTTATTTTAATTACGTCCATTCAATCTGCGCTCTTAACGATGGCAATGCTACCGAGACAAAGCTCATTTCCTCTGACATTTATTATGTTGCAATTTTCATATGGGTTCCCTTATTTTAATTACGTCCATTCAATCTGCGCTCTTAACGATGGCAATGCTACCAAGACAAAGCTCATTTCCTCTGACATTTATTATGTTGCAATTTTCATATGGGTTCCCTTATTTTAATTACGTCCATTCAATCTGCGCTCTTAACGATGGCAATGCTACCGAGACAAAGCTCATTTCCTCTGACATTTATTATGTTGCAATTTTCATATGGGTTCCCTTATTTTAATTACGTCCATTCAATCTGCGCTCTTAACGATGGCAATGCTACCAAGACAAAGCTCATTTCCTCTGACATTTATTATGTTGCAATTTTGATATGGGTTCCCTTATTTTAATTACGTCCATTCAATCTGCGCTCTTAACGATGGCAATGCTACCGAGACAAAGCTCATTTCCTCTGACATTTATTATGTTGCAATTTTCATATGGGTTCCCTTATTTTAATTACGTCCATTCAATCTGCGCTCTTAACGATGGCAATGCTACCAAGACAAAGCTCATTTCCTCTGACATTTATTATGTTGCAATTTTCATATGGGTTCCCTTATTTTAATTACGTCCATTCAATCTGCGCTCTTAACGATGGCAATGCTACCACGACAAAGCTCATTTCCTCTGACATTTATTATGTTGCAATTTTCATATGGGTTCCCTTATTTTAATTACGTCCATTCAATCTGCGCTCTTAACGATGGCAATGCTACCAAGACAAAGCTCATTTCCTCTGACATTTATTATGTTGCAATTTTCATATGGGTTCCCTTATTTTAATTACGTCCATTCAATCTGCGCTCTTAACGATGGCAATGCTACCGAGACAAAGCTCATTTCCTCTGACATTTATTATGTTGCAATTTTCATATGGGTTCCCTTATTTTAATTACGTCCATTCAATCTGCGCTCTTAACGATGGCAATGCTACCAAGACAAAGCTCATTTCCTCTGACATTTATTATGTTGCAATTTTCATATGGGTTCCCTTATTTTAATTACGTCCATTCAATCTGCGCTCTTAACGATGGCAATGCTACCGAGACAAAGCTCATTTCCTCTGACATTTATTATGTTGCAATTTTCATATGGGTTCCCTTATTTTAATTACGTCCATTCAATCTGCGCTCTTAACGATGGCAATGCTACCAAGACAAAGCTCATTTCCTCTGACATTTATTATGTTGCAATTTTCATATGGGTTCCCTTATTTTAATTACGTCCATTCAATCTGCGCTCTTAACGATGGCAATGCTACCAAGACAAAGCTCATTTCCTCTGACATTTATTATGTTGCAATTTTCATATGGGTTCCCTTATTTTGATTACGTCCATTCAATCTGCGCTCTTAACGATGGCAATGCTACCAAGACAAAGCTCATTTCCTCTGACATTTATTATGTTGCAATTTTCATATGGGTTCCCTTATTTTAATTACGTCCATTCAATCTGCGCTCTTAACGATGGCAATGCTACCAAGACAAAGCTCATTTCCTCTGACATTTATTATGTTGCAATTTTCATATGGGTTCCCTTATTTTAATTACGTCCATTCAATCTGCGCTCTTAACGATGGCAATGCTACCAAGACAAAGCTCATTTCCTCTGACATTTATTATGTTGCATAGCCGTCCCGGCTGAGCCGCGGCAGTTCTCATTTCGTATACTCGTCCCGGAACGCATTTCTCGTTTAAACAACTGGTCATTTTTAAACCTTCTTCTCCTTCGTCGCGGAGGGGCGCCGCCTCGATGTCGTCTAGTGGTTGAATTATTTCTACTTTCTTTCTGCCGTGAACATCGCCGTCACAACAAAAAGCTTCATGACCAACTCAGGAGACAAACAATCTTTTAAACCCTTTTGATTCTTTTTTTTTTATTTCAGGCGTTAGATTTCCGTCGGCTTGGAGATATTCACTAATGTCGAAGGAGAGACCAACTTACTGCTTTCTCGTAGTTACTTCCTAACTAAGTCCTTAGTCATCCGAGGAGGGGGGAGGGAGAAATCTCTGCCTGTATTCTCTTAGGGAATTTAATTCCCTTAATCATGTTGAAGACTACATAGAGAAACACTCTGTTCGGCTCGCCTCAAAAACCCAGACTGCAAAACTCCGCTTCTCACGCAAAATCCTGTGACGTCAGAGAACCCCCATGCGCAGGTACATTCGTCACAGCCTGACTTCCTTGAACTCCTGACCTAAAAGGTCTCATCAAAATGGTGGCCTGTCACGTCTGTGAGCTCCAACCGTGAGAACAACCCTATTCTGCACTGGACTATACGAGCCCACCCGCACTAAATCGCGCAAGCCAAACCAAACGATTTCCCACGTCCACCTCAAGATGCGCCTGTCTCCACAGGGCCATTATCCAACAATAAGAAACCTTAACAATCACCGATTGCCATAGCTGATAGGCTTCTAGCATCCTTCCTGATAGTACAACATTCAAACTCCTCAGCCTAACCTTCACGAGTAACATGAATTAGAATAAATACATAGAAGATACTGCCAAGTCTGCTGCAAAGAAAGCGGGCTCCCTCTACTGAGCTAGACACCTTCTCACACCTGACTATACCCTCTATCTCTATAAAGCCCCCATGGAGCATTGTTGTCACATCTGTCACATCTGTTGCACTAACCACTAGCTTCTCCCTCTTAGAAAGGTTTCCATGAAAAAGTGATTTACCATAATAGATTCCACACTGTCTTCCAAGCTCCAGCCCCTGAACCATCGCCGCAATATTGAATCACTCTGCTTGTTTTACAAGTGTATTAACGGAATGTGCTCCGACGAACTTGCTGCACTTATGCCCCCCCCCCCCTCAGCGTAAATACCACCAGACAACCTGATAAGTATCAAATACACTCCTTTTACTGTAAGGGTTCCCAGATACCTTACTGGCCGTTCGCTGAGTAAGGTGTCCCTTAACGTAATCTTAACGTGATCTTTACTTGATCTTGCCGAAATGCTAGGTAAAATGTCCCTTAACGTGATCTTGACGACGGGTGCCCCTTAACGTGATCTTAACGTGATCTTGCCGAAATGCTAGGTAAGATGTCCCTTAACGTGATCTTGACGCCTGGGTGGCCCTTAACGTGATCTTAACGTGATCTTAACGTTATCTTGCCGAAATGCTAGGTAAGATGTCCCTTAACGTGATCTTGACGACTGGGTGGCCCTTAACGTGATCTTAACGTGATCTTGCCGAAATGCTAGGTAAGATGTCCCTTAACGTGATCTTGACGACTGGGTGGCCCTTAACGTGATCTTAACGTGATCTTGCCGAAATGCTAGGTAAGATGTTCCTAAACGTGATCTTGACGACTGGGTGGCTCTTGACGTGATCTTAACATGATCTTGCCGAAATGCTAGGTAAGATTTCCCTTAACGTGATCTTGACGACTGGGTGGCCCTTAACGTGATCTTAACGTGATCTTGCCGAAATGCTAGGTAAGATGTTCCTTAACGTGATCTTGCCGTTCGCTGAGCAAGGTCTCCGTTAACGTGATCTTGACGACGGAAAGTTTTGTAATTTTGTTAAACAAAATTAATCTCAAATCATTTAGGATATTTTAAATAAAGTAACCAACAGAGTAAACGTGGTATTTCTGTTGATTGCTGAAGTGAAAGTCACGGAGTCAATATAATATCTTATAAGCGTTCGATGCAGATCGCACTAACAAAATCGATATTGATTCAAACGAATGACGCCAGCAATCTGAAAAAAATCACAAGCCAGAAAAGAATGGAAAAAACCCAATAATTGTACAATTAGTTCAAAATGCGTCTAGTTAAGAGCAGAATGGACAGAGGATGAACACCTCCCCCCTGTCCCACACTTTTGCTGACCTTGTGCCAGATTTGTAAACTCTAATAGCTTCTTTCCTCGAACCGTTATCCTTTGGAATTCCTTCCCTGTTCCTGGCTTCCCCGACTGTACTAACTTTAGCACCTCGCTTCACAACTCCCCACTCATTATGCCTCTATTTAATCTGACCCCTAATCCACAGTATTCCTTTACGCCTCAGTGGCAGTGGACCTTGTTGGAGGGTGGGGGGGAATACTAGTAAAAAAACAACAACAGCAACCCCAAAACTCTATTTGAACCGGACGGATAAGAGACGAATAAACGATCAGACCCACCGACGGACAGAGCCTGACGTTTATATGCTTGGACACGTCTGATCAACCAATCAACTTAAAGCTTTAATCCTGAAATCAAGAAGCTAATTAGCATATGATTTGTGTAATTGTTGCATTAGAATGTTAGTTTTGAATATTGCACGAGTCCGCCATCGCAGATCGGATTCAGTAAAGAGCGAAAGAGATTATGGGAATATTAATTACGTGTAATGTTCGGAGAAAAAAAAATCTAATAAAATTAAAACGAATTATAAATCGCGTATATCTGCACGTACATATATCTTATTCGTTACTATATAATAAAGACCAATGTGTATTTATATATATATATATATATATATATATATATATATATATATATATATATATATATATATATATATATATATATATATATATATATATGAAGCAATCCAACAAAAGATATAAGCGTCAACTAATATCTTATAATTAGTGAAACATCCGGATAAAAACTGAAGCTCAATATACTGGATAGAGCATTAATATTATAATATAAAATGAAGTAATAAAATAAGGTGTCAATCAAATTTTATTAGAATTCAAAGTTCAAGCAAAGTATCCTTAAGTCCTTAGCTCATGAGTTTTCAAAGATAATTCTTCTCTTCAGAGGACCATTACCGCAGTTATACTACTACAGGTAATACAATTACGCTTTGAAAATATGTAAAATTATATACACAAATACATAAAAATACATAACATCAAACATATCAACCCCAAAACATACTTTTTGTTGAATCCATACAGTCCATACAGGTCATACAAATTGAGAAGCATAATCAGGAAAGACATTACTCCAAGTTATAAACAGCAGTCCATATACGTGAAATTGAAGGGGCCGGCAAAGTTATCAAGTCGCGAAATGTGTCAATATTCAATGTTAATGATAAATAAATCAAATAATACAAAAAGTCCAATCAAAGTTTTATTACCTGTAGTAGTATAACTGCGGTAATGGTCCTCTGAAGAGAAGAATTATATTTGTAAACTCATGAGCTAAGGACTTAAGGATACTTTGCTTGAACTTTGAATTCTAATAAAATTTGATTGACACCTTATTTTATTACTTCATTTTATATTATAATATATATATATATATATATATATATATATATATATATATATATATATATATATATATATATATATATTTATATTTTGATTTTATTCCATTATTTGCGACAAAACAAGTTTTGTTTCATTGGTGCAAATAGCGACCAACTCATCGGGCTGGCGATGGAATTCAAATGGCATAAGTTTTAACTTCACCTTAACGGGAGATGTAAAATTGAAAATACATTGGAGGGGGAGGGGGACAGAGTTGGGGCTTTGTCTATAACGGTGACATGGGACATGAGAGGGGAGGGGGGAGGACCCCAACAAGTCGTGTTTCAAATTATTGCGCGGGAGGTTTTCACGTGTTTGTGCTGTGATGATCTCAATTTCGGCCGGGGTGGGAGGAAGAGAGATGGGGCGACGGCCAGAGTGAGTTAAATTTGAAATGAGAATAAAATTATGATTATAACCGTCATTCCTATTTTATTTTAATTCTAATAAGTAATTATCATGTGGATAAAAATGTTTGATAATTTTAATTTAGGGTATTAATTGCTACTTCTGCATTTTATTTATTTTATTTTAATGTTTTGTTTATTATTTGTAGTGAATTTTGTTGTGATTATATATTTTTTTAAATTGTGATTATATTATACCGAGATCAATACTAGTGGAATCATTTTATAAGAGAAGTTTCATGGTGTTACCAGTTTTAGCATTAACAAAACCGATTATGATAACAATGATAACGCCTGCCAATCATACCTACGATAGTCGCAGTGATAATAGCCTTAATAAAAGCCTTAATAAAAATAAAAATAAAAATAAAAGTAAAGATAAATAAAATTAGAATAAAAATAGAAATAACAAGTTTGTAAGAATATTAATGATAATAACAATAATAATAATAATAATAATAATAATAATAATAATAGTATTAAAAAAAAAAAAAAAAAAAAAAAAAAAAAAATAATAATAATAATAATAATAATAATAATAGTAATAATGATAAATATCACCATCATTACCATCTTGCTACTTGTGAAGTCATTGGGCGAAATAAGTCGACAAGTGATGGTAGGCTTTTTTGTTCTACTACCAATGACAAGGACTAAGTACCAGTTAATAATTAAGTGTTCAAGGTAGTGATCGAAGGGTTAAGTAATTGAGATTAGATTAGCCCAAGTGATATCAGTGTTAATAGCTGTCCCAGTTATGGGTTTATGTTAGAATTGGTAGTATGGCTGAGAGGCTATTGAGGCTGTGCATTATAGGTAGTACGTAGAGATTTGATGTTATTGGTAGTTTAGAGGGGTGGTTATATATTTATAGATTCATCATGACTTGTTGGGGTGGGATTGGGTGATAAATTTGGGTGGGTGGGTAGGGGGTTATAGTGTGTTTTGGGGTAGTGTATAGTGGGGGTTTAATGTTATCATTCATTTTTGTAAAAAACAAAAAAACAAAAAAAAAACTTTTAATTTTATTTTTAAGTTATGTGGGGTTGGTGTGGGGTTAAGGTGGGGTATGTGGGTTGCTACGGAGGTAGAGTCTACTATGTTTACAGTTGATAGATGTCTCTTGTTTTCTATTTAGGAGTTTGTTTTTGTCCTTAAAGCGGATAATTTCCAGTTTTTCGTTTAAGCATAATCTACATGGAGAGTTTATTGATTTGCAGATGCTGGATTTTTTCAAGATTTTCCACTTTATTATGGGAGTTTCTTTTTCGGTTTTTATTTTGTGGTAGTGTAGTGAAAGTCCAGGATGGTCTGGGTTGTTGAAGGAGAGTTTATGGTTGTAGAATCTTTCCTTTATATTGGTCTGGCAGGCAACAACTTCAATAAACTCTCCATGTAGATTATGCTTAAATGAAAAACTGGAAATTATCCGCTTTAAGGACAAAAACAAACTCCTAAATAGAAAACAAGAGACATCTATCAACTGTAAACATAGTAGACTCTACCTCCGTAGCAAACCACATACCCCACCTTAACCCCACACCAACCCCACATAACTTAAAAATAAAATTAAAAGTTGTTTTTTTGGGTTTTTTCACAAAAATGAATGATAACATTAAACCCCCACTATACACTACCCCAAAACACACTATAACCCCCTACCCACCAACCCAAATTTACCACCCAATCCCACTCCAACAAGTCATGATGAATCTATAAATATATAACCACCCCTCTAAACTACCAATAACATCAAATATCTACGTACTACCTATAATGCACAGTCTCAATAGCCTCTCAGCCATACTACCAATTCTAACATAAACCCATAACTGGGACAGCTATTAACACTGATATCACTTGGACTAATCTAATCTCAATTACTTAACCCTTCGATCACTACCTTGAACACTTAATTATTAACTGGTACTTAATCCTTGTCATTGGTAGTAGAACAAAAAAGCCTACCATCACTTGTCGACTTATTTCGCCCAATGACTTCACAAGTAGCAAGATGGTAATGATGGTGATATTTATCATTATTATTATTATTATTATTATTATTATTATTATTATTATTATTATTATTATTATTATTATTATTATTATTATTATCATTATCATTATTATTATTATTATTATTATTATTATTATTATTATTTTTTAATACTATTATTATTATTATTATTATTATTATTGTTATTATCATTAATATTCTTACAAACTTGTTATTTCTATTTTTATTCTAATTTTATTTATCTTTACTTTTATTTTTATTTTTATTTTTATTAAGGCTTTTATTAAGGCTATTATCACTGCGACTATCGTAGGTATGATTGGCAGGCGTTATCATTGTTATCATAATCGGTTTTGTTAATGCTAAAACTGGTAACACCATGAAACTTCTCTTATAAAATGATTCCACTAGTATTGATCTCGGTATAATATAATCACAATTTAAAAAAAAAATATAATCACAACAAAATTCACTACAAATAATAAACAAAACATTAAAATAAAATAAATAAAATGCAGAAGTAGCAATTAATACCCTAAATTAAAATTATCAAACATTTTTATCCACATGATAATTACTTATTAGAATTAAAATAAAATAGGAATGACGGTTATAATTAATTTTATTCTCATTTCAAATTTAACTCACTCTGGCCGTCGCCCCATCTCCATTCTTCCCACCCCGGCCGAAATTGAGATCATCACAGCACAAACACGTGAAAACCTCCCGCGCAATAATTTGAAACACGACTTGTTGGGGTCCTCCCCCCTCCCCTCTCATGTCCCATGTCACCGTTATAGACAAAGCCCCAACTCTGTCCCCCTCCCCCTCCAATGTATTTTCAATTTTCAATCTCCCGTTAAGGTGAAGTTAAAACTTATGCCATTTGAATTCCATCGCCAGCCCGATGAGTTGGTCGCTATTTGCACCAATGAAACAAAACTTGTTTTGTCGCAACTAATGGAATAAAATCAAAAAATATATATTTTGCTCTGAATTTTCATTGAGCACTCTCATAAACCCGGTTTCAACTTCCTTCGGATTCATACCCCCTGGATATTTGTAACAAGTTAATTATATATATATATATATATATATATATATATATATATATATATATATATATATATATATATATATATATATATATATATATATATATATATATATATATATATACAAATAAATACACAAACTTCCCTTCACACAAACGTTAGGATGTTAAAAATTGCCGGACTAAATCGTTTCAAGTGTTTAGGGAAAGGGAGAAAGCAAATAGTAACTCTGACCACCTCCGCCGTTTCAAATTAATTGCGGTAAGAAATCCTTCACTCTTTTTCCATAATAAGCTATTTTAATTTCTTCTTTGTATTCTGATTGTTACGTTTTTTTTCCTAATTTAAAAAATATATATTTTCCGGTTTGAGACGTTTTTTTCTTTTTTTCGTATTTCGTTTTTTTTTAACTTTACGGATTGAGTCGTGAATTTATAAAAATATTAGTGCGTACACTGGCAAACGATATCTGTTTCGCCATTGACAGAACACCTACACTCGTGTGTATATATATATATATATATATATATATAGCGAGAGAGAGAGAGAGAGTGAGAGAGAGAGAGAGATTACATACAGGAATAAATTATCAAATAACGAAATATTTTACCGGTTTCGTTCAGATCAAACGCTTTGACCCTTATCTTTGATAAGTGGTGACCTTTATTGTAAAAAAAAACCCCTAAATTATTAGATGTTTACTCACTAACCTTTTATTGTAGTTTAATAAAACTAACGTGACCAAACTAACCAATCAGCCATCTAGTATTCAGTTTGATAATACAATAGTTCAAATTTAATTTGCTTTCGAAAATATTATTGCACGAATTCTTGTATTTTCATCTGCTGAATGTGATTGGCTTGTCACGATGCGGATATCAGGTCGTGACAGAGTTGTCTTCCCTTTGCTGTTTCAGAAAATCGCGCCCTCAGCATTTCACTTTACAAAGAACAATACAATGCGACAGAAGACAACAGCCAAAATGCATCGTTTCAGCATTTCGTTTCTTTACTATTAAACCGCCATGGAATAATTATTATTTTCTGAATAGTCCACATCGTTGCTTTGTTACTCTAACTTTTACTAGTAGCTTTGTTTGTTTATCGTATTGGAATACGCACGCCAATGCTGGACAATTGAAACCGATCAGAAGACGCTGTTTGCATGGCGGGGTGATCGTACAGAATCACCATCGCTTGATTCGGCGATGTGGCAACGTAAAGAGAAGGTTGCAAGTGAGTATTTATTTACTCCTCTCCAGGAGGTTAGGCACAAGGCCAGTTTCATCTTACTCCCACAAGTAAGATGTGACCCAAGGTCGGGTCGGGAAAGTGGGGTTTGAAAAGCCAGCGCCCGAGAAGGTGAGCACTCTGGCCATAAAAAATTGCCTAGGCAGTCGCGTCGGCATTCCCCGGTAGGAGCGCCTCAGGCAGTAAGCAATAAACTTACTCCTCCCCAAAGTACTGTTTACTGGTTTCTCAAAGAAATTTTCAAATATATCTACTAACGACGCTTTTAAAACTGTAGTAACACTTATATTATATATATATATATATATATATATATATATATATATATATATATATATATATATATATATCTGTTTATGTTTGTCTGTCTGTCTCTCTCTCTCTCTACATATATATATATATATATATATATATATATATATATATATATATATATATATGAAAAAGGAAAACCAAAAACTGGATGTTTTTTATGTGTACATCAACGTTTCGTCTTTATTTATAAGACTTCATCAGGATGATGATATAGGAAAAGATATTATGCAAGCACAGATACATGTAGGGTAGACATGTTGGGAAGAAAAATAAAATAAAATGAAAAATAATGGCAGCGTCTTGCTGGACGTCCGTACTTGTTAGAGAATGAAAATGAGTAGTAGAAAAAAGGGGAAGGGTGGAGGGAGCAAGGACTACTGTGGCTGGCGATGAGAGAAAGAGGTGTAGTCCTTGCTCCCTCCACCCTTCCCCTTTTTTCTCCCACTCATTTTCATTCTCTAACAAGTACGGACGTCCAGCAAGACGCTGCCATTATTTTTCATTTTATTTTATTTTTCTTCCCAACATGTCTACCCTACATGTATCTGTGCTTGCATAATATCTTTTCCTATATCATCATCCTGATGAAGTCTTATAAATAAAGACGAAACGTTGATGTACACATAAAAAACATCCAGTTTTTGGTTTTCCTTTTTCATTTTACCATCACGTCGGATTACCTTCATCCCTCTCTTCCCATATATATATATATATATATATATATATATATATATATATATATATATATATATATATATATATATATATATATATATATATATATAGGCTTGATGTCTCTAATCGACGTTGGCCAGGATTCTTTTCCAGGTGTAGGATTGATAATTTTATTAACGGCTCCATGGGTGTCATTTCTTTTATCGGTGGGGAGGGTGATAACTCTATACGTTATAACAAAGTTGTTGAACCCTATTGATTTTTAAAAGACAAAATAGATTTAGTCATTTAGCCGTATGATCATTGATTCAAAGTCTTTGAGTATCAGCATTCCATCTGACACTTATTACTGTTCACATTATATTTATAATGGAAACTAGTCAACTCGTTGAGAGGTTTGATATTTCAAAGTGGCATTCATAAATGTCTGTGAAGCCGTATTCAATGAGTTTGCGGACATTTTCCGAAAATTAAAATGGAAGCCAAGTTTTGCAGATGACAAGAAATTTTCAAATGTTCTGAAAACGGAGATAAGAAAGAATAGATATTCGTAAGATGCGTCAATTCAATCTACGCGTTTAGGCATGTAAATACTATTTAAACCTGAAACGTGACAGACTAATGGAAATGCTATTTCAAGTTGAACCGTGGCAGACCTATGAAAACGCTATTTGAAACGGAAGCGTGACATACTAAGTGAAATGTTATTTCAAACCAGAGTATGACAGACCAATGAAAATGCTATTTCAAATTAAACTGTGATAGACAAATGAAAATGCTATTTCAAACTGAAGCCTGACAGACAAATTAAAATGTCATTTCAATCTGAACCATGACAAGCCAATACAAATGCTATTTCAAACCGAAGCGTGACATTCTTAGTGAAATGCTATTTAAAACCGAAGTATGACAGACCAATGAAAATGTTCCTTCAAACTAAACGATGACAGACTACTAGAAATGTCATTTTTAAATAGAGGCGTGACAGACATAATTAACGCAGATATACTCTTATAGGGATGTAAGTACACTTCCAAGGAAGGATATTCATATGTAAGTAGTTAACCATGGGAGGTGACGGTGGTTAAGTGGATATCGGTACGGACTGAAGACCTGAGTGTTCAAAGTTCGAATCCAGTCGGTTCCACAGTACCACTTTAACTTAGGGATGTTGGCAACCTTCTCGTGGTCCTTCCCGTAAGTACCCGATATCTTTCCAAAAAGATTTCCAACTAGAAAAACACCGGGGAAACTAATTCCAACATCAGAATCATCTGATTCACACGAAAGAAGAAGTAGTTAACCCTGACACCCAGTAGTGGTATTGCTTTTTGAAACCAAAGCGTGACACATCGAACAACTGGTCGACCGACAGTACGTCTTCTAAATATGTGTAGTCGCATCTTCGACTTTTATTAATATTTAATCAACAGTTGGTTCGTGTTATTTATTTTTGCGCCATTGTTCTTGCTAGCGGACAACAAAGATAAATATTTAATGACTGAACCTCAAAGAACTTTCCTATGAATACAAATCCTCTTTTTTCCTTTTTTCCTTTTAAAAGTATTCCCCATCGTTTTCGAACTCTTTGTTATTTTAATCTCTCGTGTAATTAAGGTTAATCCGTCGTTCGAAAGGCAGAATAAAACTACAGGAAAATTACCGATTAAACGCTACGCCGATCGTATCTTTCTTTTCTATTTTTTATTATTACTGTCAAAACAACACGTGACCCGTTGGGTCAACATTAGTACATCACCACAGTTGAGGTTGATCTGTTCTCTTCCCTAAAACCTCGTTCTCACAGAGGAGGCGTATCTTGTCTTTTTATACTATATCGATGTGTCAATGGATGGTGTTTAGCTGAGCCGTAGTTTTTCTTCCTCCATGTAAGACATTCTTGGCAAGAACTCACCTAGGGAAAGGGTATTTGTTTTCTCCTTCCGTTCGCCTAGCTTCATGCAGAATTTCCATGGACAGAGTTTCTTTGTAACAGTTTCGCGTCCGTGGAACACATAATCGCTGGATTGCTTTTCTTGATGACTGCAACTCGGTCGTCTTTATATCGAATATCTACAAATTCTGGTCACGGAATGCCAAATCAGCAATCGAACGCGGTTCATACTATTGATCAAAGTAAGAAGTCTCATAGTAATCCTCATCTTTCGGATTACAATCATTCTCCTATCATTTACCTTTATCCTCGAGTAGAGCTTGGTCTAGATTAGTCGTGACCCCAATACTTATATATATATATATATATATATATATATATATATATATATATATATATATATATATATATATATATATATATAACGATAACTATAAAACACTAACTCCAGTCTTCTTATTTAAATTTAAAAAAACAAACAAAACCCTAATCCTGAAGACGACTCCGAAAGTCGAAAGCGCTCGAGAAAATGGCCGAATTAAAAACTATCGGCGAAGTACTATACGGATTGCCACCTGAAACCAGAAAGATGGCTCGACGGTTTGAGAACCTCTCGAGGAAAATATACAAACGCGAAAGTTCCGTGATGTTCAACAACGCTTGCTTTTATATATATATATATATATATATATATATATATATATATATATATATATATATATATATATATATATATATATATATATATATATAAAGATAGATGAAAGAAGAGGGATAAACATGTACGAATGACAAATCTATTTCAACTCCAATTATTCAATGCAAGGTGTACTCGGTAAAACATGTTTATTATTCTTTCCTTAAGCCAAGACTTTTCAAAGATCGAATAAAATTTAAAAAGAGGAAAAGGAAACATTTTAACTTCATCTCGTTCCTTGGTATTTCGATTTTGATAACCATGTAGCAGCGTCGATGACTACGAAAGAAAACCGTAGCTAGGTACGTAGGTAGTGTTAAACAAATGATAATCATTTTTTTGCTGAACTGCTTTTCAAAATGACAAAAACAATTTTAAAGACATGTATTTATGTTTACATTTGAGTGAATGTTCTCCAAACAAAAAAAATGTTTTTGTATTTAATTTTTATTTTTCAGAATAAAAATTGTAAAGAAGTTTTTAAAAGAATCATTGTATCCCAACCATTACGGAAATAACGGATTTGTTTTTTTGATAAATAAAATAATAATAACTAGCGAGATCCGTGTAAATTACACGAAATGTTGTTTTCAATACTAATTATCTTGTTCCTAACCTATACATTATTTTGTAAATGCTTTAGATTAAATTAAATTTGGCTCCAATTCATGAGTAGCATACAAAGATTCGGAACGTCGTTGCTTTTGATGTAAGCGTGACACACAAAATAACACACACGCTATCGTATTAATGTGTCTTGCCGGTCGTCCCCTCCCTACCTTACTCCCTTCCTCTCCTTCGATGTAGAAAAAAAACTTTGAGGTTGGTTGGAATCGAACTACAAACCTATCGGGCCGATGTCGACAACCGACGTCAAAATCCTACGTCGCTACCCGTTGCGCAAAAGAGAAATACTTGAAACCTTACGAAAATTACCTGTCTTGAATGCTTTTCAAAATCTAGGTGCGGCACGCATGCGCAGAGCTTTTGCCGGAACCGTGACACACGAACACACACGCTATCGTATTAATATATAGATAATTAGTTTCAACTATCCAGACCGTTGTTAGAGAATAAAATATTGTAACCTAACTAACTTTATACATTAACATATGCTTAGGTTTATTTAAAACAAATACTTTTTATAAACTGGTATCTACTTAAGTGTAGTATCTGTTCCGATGGATACTGCACCCCATACTGGTATTGTCTTGTCCTTCGGGGATTGAATTCCGCCTGTCAATGGGTCTGTTCTGTGCAGTTCTAGGAGGTCCACTCTCCCAGGTTTTGCCTCCCCTCTTTGGGGAGGAGTAAGTTTATTGCTTACTGTCTGAGGCGCCCCTACATGGGACTGCCGACGGGGCTGCCCAGGCAATTTTTAAATAGCCAGAGTGCTTACCTCTCGGGCGCTGGCTTTTCAAACCCCACTTTCCCAACCAGACCTTGGGTCACATTTTACTTGTGGGAGTAGGATAAAACTGGCCTTGTGCCTAACTCCTGGAGAGGAGTAAATCAATACTTATATGTAACAATCAGAATACCCATTCAAAAAATTGAAATTATGATACCGTCGTGAAAATGAGAGTAAAGTTTAGTAGAAACTATATATTAATATTAATCTTTGTAGAATAAAAGAAAAGTGGTGCAAAACGGTTTCGTTCGCTGAAGTAATTTTATTAGTAATTAATGTTATATAATGAAATCCAGACAATGGCGAGTTTAGTCGAAAGCGATCAATTAGAAATAATTGATGTGCCCAAAGTTAAAATGTGACTCTAATAAATAAATGGAAGTTCTGTATCTGATGTAAATTTCCCCACTAGATAGATTGTGCTCTTGTTACTGAAAGATTTCAAACGAAGAGACGCAAAAAGTGGTTGCTCGTCCCAAAACCTAAATGAGGTGGGTCGAGAGAACAATATAATACACTAGAATATGAGTGACCAATGTCTGTCTGTCTTCCTCTTTCTCAACCGAGTGTATATATATATATATATATATATATATATATATATATATATATATATATATATATATGCATACATATTTTATATTTTTGTATTGTATATGGTTTTATCTACACCCGTATACGTTTCATCCTTACAGGAACCGTCAGCGTAGAGAAGAATTATTCACACCGATCGCCGAACTCGAACCTCAGAAGACGAGTTATATTTCAAACTCAAATTCTAACGCCTTAGCCCACACGGCTGTTTTTACACGCACACACATATATAGATAGATATGTATATTTATGTATATGTATATATATATGTATATATATATATATGTATATATATGTACATATATATGTATATATATATATGTATACATATATGTATATATATCTATGTATGTATATATATATTTATATATATATATATATATATATAACATAATAGTAACACACGTGCACACAATTAATAAATACACAAGTACACACATAAAATATATAAACAGACATATATATACATATATAAAATAACAAACACAAATATATATGCATATATCTATACATGGATATACACATATATACACATATATACCATATACGTATGTTTATATAAAATCCATACCGACACATATACATGGACATGTTCGTACAGTGCATATAGAAATAGACATAGAGGCATATAAATATGTCTATTTACCTACGCACACGTACACCTGAAATAAATATAAAAATAAAATAAAAATATACAACTTCTACACCTGTATAAACATACCCATACATATAATATATTAGTTCAAGTATCCATATACATATGTACGTATATATCTGGATCCAATTATAAACATACACGCATGTAGTTCAATTATACACATACACGCAAGTACTTCAATGGATTGTGCTCTGATGAGCTTGCTGCTCTGGTACCCCTACGATGTAAATTCTCTAGACCAACCCGACAATCTGCCAAAATCCCATCCATACACTGTGGAGGTCCCCAAATGCCGAAGAGCTTTCTACTCCAAAAGCTCATTTCCTCGTACTGTTGGACTCTGGAACTCCTTCCCTGCTCCCTGCTTTCCTGACGTTACTGACATGCTGAAATTTAAAACTAACGTAAACCAACATCTCGCTGCGCAGCTCCTAAATTAGGTTGACCCCCCCCAAAAAAACCCTTCACCCTTTTTCTCAGTAGCCCCTTACGTCTACAGTGGCGGCCTGCCTTGTTTGGGGTGAACTATATTAAAAAAAATGTATACATATATACACATACGCATATACACACACATATATACACATAATATAAACACACACACATACCAATATATGAACACATACACACCTATACATACATATACACGACTACATATGTATATATATAGATACCGTTATATATATATATATATATATATATATATATATATATATATATATATATATATACCATACATAAATGTATATACATATACACCATTAAAGATATATGCACATATACATACACATATAACATAAATATACATAAAATCATTATATATGCACGCAGACAACATACACACACATACACATGTGTGCGCAGACATTTGTATGCATGCACACAAACACATACATATGTACACACACATCGATATTTCTATAATTAAAACTAAAGCTTCATTCAGTATTGCTCCTGTCTATCTCAGTTCAATTTGCTTACATTTATACCTGGTCTAGTATTAATACAATGAACTTACAAGATAAGTACCATAAAGACAATCAAACTTATTAAATATACCGTATGTAATTATAATAGTTAATTATATATATAAACACGTGATAACTTCATATCATTATAGGATGAGGTGTAATGATTTTGGATAATATAGATTACTAAAGTTCAAAAATATAAAAACATCAGAATTTTAAATTAAAAAATAATAATAAAAGTAAAATAAATAATAAAACAATAAAAATAAAATAAATAAAATATAAAAAATTTAAAAGAGGAAAAAAAAAATTGAGTATGTCTTATACTAACAATGAAGTAAAAGTCAATAAAGTGATGATAGTTATTCGTAATCTAAAGTCTGTTCAGTGTGTGTTCCTTGAAATGTTAGCATTTTAAACTAGTTTCGTGTCTGACGTTGAGTAATGTTTCCCTATCTTTAAATTTACCAATTTCAAGTTTCTCGCCTAGGCATAAGAAACAGAGTGAGGTGAGTGATCTACACGTTTTTGCTTTTCTTATTATGCTCCATCTAATTATTGTTTTTATCTTTCTCATCTATGAATTTCCAGAAGTATCAGGACAACGAAGTGTTACTGCATTTATATATATATATATATATATATATATATATATATATATATATATATATATATATATATATATATATCATTAAAAATAACGGACATCTTGTGTCTGGATATTTTTTCTATGATCCTTTCCATTTTTCTGATTAGGTTCTTAGTTTCAGACGGCAACTGGCTGATAAAATTGCCAAAGCTTCCCAAAGCGCTTTCGGACCCTTCCAGGTCAATCGTCAGTGGAGTAATGTTAACCAGGCATAGACCTAGGAGTGAATATATATTCTATTTAGGCGGGAAAAATAAAGTTTACGGATATGCGAACGGGGGCAGGAATGCTTTTTATAGAGGTGCTGGGTTATGGCGGAGTCGTTAGATAAATGCATAGTTAATCTTCTGGATAGTGTCGTAACAGTCGACCCAATGTATACATTTTCATGATTGTGTCTCCGACAATCATACTACAAAAGGTCAAAAAGGTCATACTAAAAAAGGTCAAAAAGGTCATACTAAAAACGTTAAAAACAGGTCATACTAAAAAGAGTAAAAAAACAGATCATACTAATAAAGTAAAAACAGGTCATACTAAAATAGGTCAAAAAAGGTCATACTAAAAAAGGTAAAAAAGGTCATACTAAAAACGGTAAAAAGGTCATACTAAAAAAGGTAAAACAACAGGTCATACTAATAAAGTAAAAATAGGTCATACTAAAATAGGTCAAAAAAGGTCATACTAAAAAAGGTAAAAAACAGGTCATACTAAAAAGAGTAAAAAACAGGTCATACTAAAATAGGTCAAAAAAGGTCATACTAAAAAAGGTAAAAAAGGTCATACTAAAAACGGTAAAAAGGTCATACTAAAAAAGGTAAAACAACAGGTCATACTAATAAAGTAAAAATAGGTTATACTAAAAAAGGTAAAAAAAGTTCATACTAAAAAGGTCAAAAAGGTCATACTAAAAACGGTCATACTAAAAAGAGTAAAAAAACAGGTCATACTAAAAAAGTTAAAAAAAACATCATACTAATAAAGTAAAAAAGATAAAAAAGCTCATACTTAAAAATATAAAAAAGCAGGTTATACTAAAAAAGGTCATACTAAAAATGGTAAAAAAAAGGTCATACTAAAAAAGGTTAAACAACAAGTCATACAAATAGAGTAAAAATAGGTCATACGAAAAAAGGTAAAAAAGGTCATACTAAAAAAGGTCAAAAATGGTCATACGAATACAGTAAAAAAGGTCATACTAAAAAGGTCATACTAAAAAAGGTCATACTAAAAAAGGTCAAAAAAGGTCATACTAAAAAAGGTTAAAAAACAATTCATACTAATAAAGTAAAAATAGGTCATACTAAAAAAGGTCAAAAAGGTCATACTAAAAAAGGTAAAACAACAAATCATACTAAAAAATATAAAAACGGTCATACTATGTTGATTTATAAGAAGTAATTCCACTTCAAATGGAAAAGATGAAACAACAAAATATATTCATCAATTTATTTTTAAGTATAACCAAAAATATTCCTGCCTTAGGACAGTTAAAGTTAGTTCCCAGAACTCTTATGTCGCGTTACCAAAACATGATTCTACTAAACCTTATGTCTAGAATCCGTATTACAATTACGACTTACATTGATTACATGATTTCGACGGATAAGCTTAAGGGGTCTGAAGAAAGAAATTTAAATTTAGCGAATCTTGATCATTTGAAAACTCAGTAGAAGATTAAAAGCGTTGAGGGAAGTGACTTACTAACGAGTTAAAGCGTTGAGGGAAGTGACTTACTAACGATTTAGAGCGTTGAAGGAAATGACTTACTAACGATTCAGAGCCTAGAGGGAAGCGACTTACAAACGATTTAGAGCGTTGAGAGAAGTGACTTACTAACGATTTAGAGGGTTGAGGGAAGTGACTTACTAACGATTTAGAGCGTTGAGGGAAGTGACTTACTAACGATTTAGAGCGTTGAAGGAAGTGACTTACTAACGATTTAGAGCGTTGAGGGAAGTGACTTACTAACGATTTAGAGCGTTGAGGGAAGTGACTTACTAACGATTTAGAGCGTTGAAGGAAGTGACTTACTAACGATTTAGAGCGTTGAGGGAAGTGACTTACTAACGATTTAGAGCGTTGAAGGAAGTGACTTACTAACGATTTAGAGCGTTGAGGGAAGTGACTTACTAACGATTTAGAGCGTTGAGGGAAGTGACTTACTAACGATTTAGAGCGTTGAAGGAAGTGACTTACTAACGATTTAGAGCGTTGAAGGAAGTGACTTACTAACGATTTAGAGCGTTGAGGGAAGTGACTTACTAACGATTTAGAGCGTTGAGAGAAGTGACTTACTAACGATTTAGAGCGTTGAGAGAAGTGACTTACTAACGATTTAAAGCGTTGAAGGAAGTGACTTACTAACGATTTAGAGCGTTGAATGAATTGACTTACTAACGATTTAGAGCGTTGAGAGAAGTGACTTACTAACGATTTAGAGCGTTGAGGGAAGTGACTTACTAACGATTTAGAGCGTTGAGGGAAGTGACTTACTAACGATTTAGAGCGTTGAAGGAAGTGACTTACTAACGATTTAGAGCGTTGAGGGAAGTGACTTACTAACGATTTAGAGCGTTGAGAGAAGTGACTTACTAACGATTTAAAGCGTTGAAGGAATCGACTTACTAACGATTTAGAGCGTTGAATGAAGTGACTTACTAACGATTTAGAGCGTTGAGAGAAGTGACTTACTAACGATTTAAAGCGTTGAAGGAAGTGACTTACTAACGATTTAGAGGGTTGAGGGAAGTGACTTACTAACGATTTAGAGGGTTGAGAGAAGTGACTTACTAACGATTTAAAGCGTTCAAGGAAGTGACTTACTAACGATTTAGAGCGTTGAATGAAGTGACTTACTAACGATTTAGAGCGTTGAATGAAGTGACTTACTAACGATTTAGAGCGTTGAATGAAGTGACTTACTAACGATTTAGAGCGTTGAGGGAAGTGACTTACTAACGATTTAGAGGGTTGAGGGAAGTGACTTACTAACGATTTAGAGCGTTGAGGGAAGTGACTTACTAACGATTTAGAGCGTTGAGAGAAGCGACTTACTAACGATTTAGAGCGTTGAGAGAAGCGACTTACTAACGATTTAGAGCGTTGAGAGAAGTGACTTACTTACGATTTAGAGCGTTGAGAGAAGCGACTTACTAACGATTTAGAGCGTTGAGAGAAGCGACTTACTAACGATTTAGAGCGTTGAGAGAAGTGACTTACTAACGATTTAGAGCGTTGAGAGAAGCGACTTACTAACGATTTAGAGCGTTGAGAGAAGTGACTTACTAACGATTTAGAGGGTTGAGGGAAGTGACTTACTAACGATTTAGAGCGTTGAGAGAAGCGACTTACTAACGATTTAGAGCGTTGAGGGAAGTGACTTACTAACGATTTAGAGCGTTGAGAGAAGTGACTTACTAACGATTTAGAGCGTTGAGGGAAGTGACTTACTAACGATTTAGAGCGTTGAGAGAAGTGACTTACTAACGATTTAGAGCGTTGAGGGAAGTGACTTACTAACGATTTAGAGCGTTGAAGGAAGTGACTTACTAACGATTTAGAGCGTTGAGAGAAGTGACTTACTAACGATTTAGAGCGTTGAGGGAAGTGACTTACTAACGATTTAGAGCGTTGAGGGAAGTGACTTACTAACGATTTAGAGGGTTGAGAGAAGTGACTTACTAACGATTTAAAGCGTTGAAGGAAGTGACTTACTAACGATTTAGAGCGTTGAATGAAGTGACTTACTAACGATTTAGAGCGTTGAATGAAGTGACTTACTAACGATTTAGAGCGTTGAATGAAGTGACTTACTAACGATTTAGAGCGTTGAGGGAAGTGACTTACTAACGATTTAGAGGGTTGAGGGAAGTGACTTACTAACGATTTAGAGCGTTGAGGGAAGTGCCTTACTAACGATTTAGAGCGTTGAGAGAAGTGACTTACTAACGATTTAGAGCGTTGAGGGAAGTGACTTACTAACGATTTAGAGCGTTGAGGGAAGTGACTTACTAACGATTTAGAGCGTTGAGGGAAGTGACTTACTAACGATTTAGAGCGTTGAAGGAAGTGACTTACTAACGATTTAGAGCGTTGAGGGAAGTGACTTACTAACGATTTAGAGCGTTGAGAGAAGTGACTTACTAACGATTTAAAGCGTTGAATGAAGTGACTTACTAACGATTTAGAGCGTTGAATGAAGTGACTTACTAACGATTTAGAGCGTTGAGAGAAGGGACTTACTAACGATTTAAAGCGTTGAAGGAAGTGACTTACTAACGATTTAGAGGGTTGAGGGAAGTGACTTACTAACGATTTAGAGGGTTGAGAGAAGTGACTTACTAACGATTTAAAGCGTTGAAGGAAGTGACTTACTAACGATTTAGAGCGTTGAATGAAGTGACTTACTAACGATTTAGAGCGTTGAGAGAAGTGACTTACTAACGATTTAGAGCGTTGAGAGAAGCGACTTACTAACGATTTAGAGCGTTGAGAGAAGCGACTTACTAACGATTTAGAGCGTTGAGAGAAGCGACTTACTAACGATTTAGAGCGTTGAGAGAAGCGACTTACTAACGATTTAGAGCGTTGAGAGAAGTGACTTACTAACGATTTAGAGGGTTGAGGGAAGCGACTTACTAACGATTTAGAGCGTTGAGAGAAGCGACTTACTAACGATTTAGAGCGTTGAGAGAAGCGACTTACTAACGATTTAGAGCGTTAGGAGAAGCGACTTACTAACGATTTAGAGCGTTGAGAGAAGCGACTTACTAACGATTTAGAGCGTTGAGAGAAGTGGCTTACTAACGATTTAGAGGGTTGAGGGAAGCGACTTACTAACGATTTAGAGCGTTGAGAGAAGTGACTTACTAACGATTTAGAGGGTTGAGGGAAGTGACTTACTAACGATTTAGAGCGTTGAGAGAAGTGACTTACTAACGATTTAGAGCGTTGAGGGAAGTGACTTACTAACGATTTAGAGGGTTGAGGGAAGCGACTTACTAACGATTTAGAGCGTTGAGGGAAGTGACTTACTAACGATTTAGAGTGTTGAGAGAAGCGACTTACTAACGATTTAGAGCGTTGAGGGAAGTGACTTACTAACGATTTAGAGGGTTGAGAGAAGTGACTTACTAACGATTTAGAGGGTTGAGAGAAGTGACTTACTAACGATTTAGAGCGTTGAGGGAAGTGACTTACTAACGATTTAGAGGGTTGAGGGAAGTGACTTACTAACGATTTAGAGCGTTGAGAGAAGCGACTTACTAACGATTTAGAGCGTTGAGAGAAGTGACTTACTAACGATTTAGAGGGTTGAGGGAAGTGACTTACTAACGATTTAGAGCGTTGAGAGAAGTGACTTACTAACGATTTAGAGCGTTGAGGGAAGTGACTTACTAACGATTTAGAGCGTTGAGGGAAGTGACTTACTAACGATTTAGAGCGTTGAAGGAAGTGACTTACTAACGATTTAGAGCGTTGAGGGAAGTGACTTACTAACGATTTAGAGCGTTGAGAGAAGTGACTTACTAACGATTTAAAGCGTTGAAGGAAGTGACTTACTAACGATTTAGAGCGTTGAATGAAGTGACTTACTAACGATTTAGAGCGTTGAGAGAAGTGACTTACTAACGATTTAAAGCGTTGAAGGAAGTGACTTACTAACGATTTAGAGGGTTGAGGGAAGTGACTTACTAACGATTTAGAGGGTTGAGAGAAGTGACTTACTAACGATTTAAAGCGTTGAAGGAAGTGACTTACTAACGATTTAGAGCGTTGAATGAAGTGACTTACTAACGATTTAGAGCGTTGAATGAAGTGACTTACTAACGATTTAGAGCGTTGAATGAAGTGACTTACTAACGATTTAGAGCGTTGAGGGAAGTGACTTACTAACGATTTAGAGCGTTGAGGAGAGTGACTTACTAACGATTTAGAGCGTTGAAGGAAGTGACTTACTAACGATTTAGAGCGTTGAGGGAAGCAACTTACTAACGATTTAGAGCGTTGAGAGAAGTGACTTACTAACGATTTAAAGCGTTGAAGGAAGTGACTTAATAACGATTTAGAGCGTGTAATGCAGTGACTTACTAACGATTTAGAGCGTTAAGAGAAGTGACTTACTAACGATTTAAAGCGTTGAAGGAAGTGATTTACTAACGATTTAGAGGGTTGAGGGAAGTGACTTACTAACGATTTAGAGCGTTGAGAGAAGTGACTTACTAACGATTTAGAGCGTTGAATGAAGTGACTTACTAACGATTAAGAGGGTTGAGAGAAGTGACTTACTAACGATTTAAAGCGTTGAAGGAAGTGACTTACTAACGATTTAGAGCGTTGAATGAAGTGACTTACTAACGATTTAGAGCGTTGAATGAAGTGACTTACTAACGATTTAGAGCGTTGAATGAAGCGACTTACTAACGATTTAGAGCGTTGAAGGAAGTGACTTACTAACGATTTAGAGCATTGAATGAAGTGACTTACTAACGATTTAGAGCGTTGAGATAAGTGACTTACTAACGATTTAAAGCGTTGAAGGAAGTGACTTACTAACGATTTAGAGCGTTGAATGAAGTGACTTACTAACGATTTAGAGCGTTGAGAGAAGTGACTTACTAACGATTTAGAGCGTTGAATGAAGTGACTTACTAACGATTTAGAGCGTTGAGGGAAGTGACTTACTAACGATGTAGAGCGTTGAGGGAAGTGACTTACTAACGATTTAGAGCGTTGAGGGAAGTGACTTACTAACGATTTAGAGCGTTGAATGAAGTGACTTACTAACGATTTAGAGCGTTGAATGAAGTGACTTACTAACGATTTAGAGCGTTGAGAGAAGTGACTTACTAACGATTTAGAGCGTTGAGGGAAGTGACTTACTAACGATTTAGAGTGTTGAGAGAAGCGACTTACTAACGATTTAGAGCGTTGAGGGAAGTGACTTACTAACGATTTAGAGGGTTGAGAGAAGTGACTTACTAACGATTTAGAGGGTTGAGGGAAGTGACTTACTAACGATTTAGAGCGTTGAGGGAAGTGACTTACTAACGATTTAGAGCGTTGAGGGAAGTGACTTACTAACGATTTAGAGCGTTGAATGAAGTGACTTACTAACGATTTAGAGCGTTGAGGGAAGTGACTTACTAACGATTTAGAGGGTTGAGGGAAGTGACTTACTAACGATTTAGAGCGTTGAGGGAAGTGACTTACTAACGATTTAGAGCGTTGAGAGAAGCGACTTACTAACGATTTAGAGCGTTGAGGGAAGTGACTTACTAACGATTTAGAGGGTTGAGGGAAGTGACTTACTAACGATTTAGAGCGTTGAGGGAAGTGACTTACTAACGATTTAGAGTGTTGAGAGAAGCGACTTACTAACGATTTAGAGCGTTGAGGGAAGTGACTTACTAACGATTTAGAGGGTTGAGAGAAGTGACTTACTAACGATTTAGAGCGTTGAGGGAAGTGACTTACTAACGATTTAGAGCGTTGAGGGAAGTGACTTACTAACGATTTAGAGCGTTGAGGGAAGTGACTTACTAACGATTTAGAGGGTTGAGGGAAGTGACTTACTAACGATTTAGAGCGTTGAGGGAAGTGACTCACTAACGATTTAGAGGGTTGAGGGAAGTGACTTACTAACGATTTAGAGCGTTGAGGGAAGTGACTTACTAACGATTTAGAGTGTTGAGAGAAGCGACTTACTAACGATTTAGAGCGTTGAGGGAAGTGACTTACTAATGATTTAGAGGGTTGAGAGAAGTGACTTACTAACGATTTAGAGCGTTGAGGGAAGTGACTTACTAACGATTTAGAGCGTTGAGGGAAGTGACTTACTAACGATTTAGAGCGTTGAGGGAAGTGACTTACTAACGATTTAGAGCGTTGAATGAAGTGACTTACTAACGATTTAGAGCGTTGAGGGAAGTGACTTACTAACGATTTAGAGGGTTGAGGGAAGTGACTTACTAACGATTTAGAGGGTTGAGGGAAGTGACTTACTAACGATTTAGAGCGTTGAGAGAAGCGAAATACTAACGATTTAGATTCTAAGAAAGAATGTTCGATATAGAACTGTGTAAAACCTGAATACAGATGAAAACTTTAATGCGCATCGACACTATTTGACAGTGTTTATTAGTCACGACAAAAGTGACCAATCAGGAAAATGAACCGTAGATGCAAAGGGTTATCTACCGCCCAGTAGCTGTTAACATGCACACGTTTACGAATAAGGCTTTGTTACAATTACATTACATCAGTCCTTAACTAGTCGATCGATTTTCATAAGATTTTTAATATAAATATAAATACTTGTTCAGTTTACGACCCAATCTCCGGCAATTTCGCGTCGGTATCTTTCGGCT
Organism: Sepiola atlantica; assembly: GCA_963556195.1. NCBI lineage: Eukaryota > Metazoa > Mollusca > Cephalopoda > Sepiida > Sepiolidae > Sepiola > Sepiola atlantica. Next base: position 60,169,557 of record OY744545.1, on the reverse strand, counting down.
GTTTACGTTAGCAGCCGGAAAGAGCCGACGCGAAGACGGCTAGACTCTAAATAAAAATAGCGTTGTAGTTACCGTATGTTTAATTATATGAAACAATTTGTTGCTTTTTTACTAGAAAAGTTTCAAATAAACAATTCTATTTTTTTTCAAGATAAGTTTCAAATAAATAATTCTTGTTTTTGACAAAGAAAATAAACAACTCGTCAATGATTTTATTAATGATCAAATTAAATAAAAATTTGAAATAAATGAATTTTCTAAATAAGGGGTCTTTTCTATATTGTGCCTCTTAAAACTTAAGATTCTTGACATTATTAAGGGATTTTCTTTCTGATAGAAGCTTGCTAGTGACTCTGGATGGAGTCTCCACATTCTCTTTACCTTATCAATGTTGGTGATACTCAGGGCTCTATTCTAGGCCCAACACTGTTTCTTCTCTATATCAATGATATTCATGAGAATATTATTCAGAAAATACACATCTATGCTGATGATACCACCCTCTGTTCTGGTGTTGCTTCTTGCCCATCTCCCTGGGATCAGTTGAAATATGCAGCTGATCTAGAAGTTGACCTGAGTTCGGTTGTAGATTGGGGTACGAAATGGCTAGTTTCGTTTGATCCTGTTATGATTCAGCTCGTGTCTTTCAATTGTAAGCGTGTCCATTTTCTTTCGAAAATTCTCATATATGGTTGTGCTCTTGCGGGGTAATCGACTCTGAAACTTCTTGGTCTTTTTTTCTCATCAAATCTTTCTTGGAGTTCATACATAAGATCCATTTCTCTTTCTGATTCTCGTAAAGTCGGTTCTCGCTTTCGCTCCAAACACTTTCTCACACCTGAGGCTATTCTCTATCTCTACAAATCTATTGTCAGACCATGCATGGAGTACTGTTGTCATATTTGGCCTGGTAAATGTCTGTCTAATTTGAGGGTTCTTGATAAGGTGCAGAAACGTATCTGTAATTAGATTGGTCTTACCCCTTCTTCTTCTCTGTACCCTCTCTCTAACAGACGTGATGTTGCTAGTCTCAATCTTTTCTATAAATACTATTATGGTTTATGTTCTTCAGAATTGACTAATCTATTCCCTGCCTACTTTGTTCTAGCTCGTTTGATTCGTTGGTATAGCGGTCTCCATATATTCTTAAGTACTACTCCAGATGAAGCGCCTAATTTCCGTGACTGCTCGGCAGCAACGATCGGGCAGGTCGCGGAAGCGCCCGAGAGCTGCCGGGACGAAAACGAGGCTGAAGCAAAACTGAAAGCCGTAAAAATGGAAGAGTGGCAGACGACAGTATAAGACGAAGAATACAAAAGAAAAAAATACATATATTTGAAAAAAATGAAAAAAAATAAAAAAATGAATAAACCATAGCTGAAGAACTATAAATGAACTTTTTTTTTCGTATGTCAAATGAACCATTTTAATTTTTTTTGTCTATTTTTACATTAATCAAAGAAGTAAATGCTATTTCTTTTACGATATTTAGGCAACTTTTTTTTTCCATAAAACAAAGAAGTATGTTATTTTTCTTAGGATATTTAGGCAAGTATTTTTTATATCATTTTTTTTGGGGGGGGGGGGATTTCATATATTTTCTCATCAAGGGTCAGGGTTTAGGGATACGTTTTCGGCCGGTTCGAAAGGTCTTCCTACCGCTTGTTTTGTTGTGCTGAGCGCAGATGATTGGCAGCAACCTGATTCGTCAGTTTTGCCTCAGCCTCGTCTTCGTCTCGGCAGCTCTCGGGCGCTTCCGCGACCTGCCCGATCGTTGCCGCCGAGCAGTCACGGAAATTAGGCGCTTCATCTGGAGTAGTACCGATTCCTATTCTAGTAGCTTCTTTACAAGAACTGTGGGCTTGTGGAACTCTCTTCCTGCTGACTGTTTTTCTTCTATTTATAGCCTTGGCCTTTTCAAGAATAAAACCAATAGGCATCTCCTGTCTTAGCGATAATCATCTTTCGTTCTTGTTAGCACCTTACATTAAGTTATTGCCTGCCTTGCCTGGAGCGATTTCCATAAAAAAACAACAACATTTAGATTACCCCCAAACTCGAAAATTGGGCAATATTTATTAATTGATGCCTTATAACAATTATTATATACAATCGGATGTATCTGAATTTCGCGAAGTGCTTTCTTTGCCTCCTTTTCTTTTTATAAAACTCGATTAAATTAAATATAGCCGACATTACCCACCCTTATGCTTAGCATATGAGTTCTAAAATTCCTTATCATCGGTTTATTAGTTTAGGAGTGAATCCTCTTCATAGAAATATATGAACGTATGCATACACCTAACAGTTTATAAACAGAGATTTGTATATTTAATCTCTTTTAGCGATGAACAAAGGAAAAACAATTCTGCATGAACGACGATATACATTACGCCAAACACGCAATTCGCAACAATTCCATGTTCAGTATAATTCTCTCCAGAGAAAATCATGTTTCAACTTATATTCGCCAGGAGAGTATTTTTATTTACTCCTCTGCAGGAGTTAAGCACAAGGCCAGTTTTATCTAGTAAGATGTGACCACAGGTCGGGTCGAGTAAGTGGGGGTTGAAAAGCCAGCGCCCGAGAAAGTGAGCACTCTGGCCATTAAAAATTGCCTGGGCAGCCCCGTCGGCATTCCCCGGTAGGGGCGCCTCAGGCAGTAAGTCTCCCCAAAGAGGGGAGGCGAAGCCTGGAGGGTGGACCTCCTAGAACTGCACAAGACAAACCCACAGACAGGTGGAATCAAGCCCCGAAGGACAAGACGACACCCGTCTATAGGGTGCAGTATCCATCGGAACAGATACTACACTTACTTCCTAGCGTGCCAGAGGAGAGTATTATCAGAATCTAATTGCGATGATAACTTTGAACCGACACAAAAAAAGGCAAAGATTAAACAAGAACGAATACAAGACAAACAATGAATCGAAGGTTTAACATAAATATAAATGACCGCCAGTCGCTGTGATCTGTGTGTGAGAAAACCACGACTTATACTGCCATGTATCAGAGGTAGATAAATCGTTAATTGGGAATCCGGCTTTGCAGAAATCGGAATCTGTTCGATAAAGATTTACTTTGAGCTAATAACATGGTATAACTGCATAACACCCGAGAATTGCCACTTCCGGTTTAAGAATTTGTTCAGCACAAAGCGATGAAGTGCAAACATCAACCCCACTCTATATTTTACGCATACGAAAATCTAATTTAAGAAATCGTGAAAAGTGATTTCTTTCATTAGAAATTTTGAGTTTTATTTTTAATACAAATTTATTTATTATATTTGGAATGTTTTATTTTTTTACAAATGCTCAAAAGAAATACTTTTTACTAAGCTCTCTATTCCCCATGTTAAGAATAGCTTTCTAAAAATAACGTTATTATTTCGAAAGCCATTCTTACCATAAAGAGCCAGGCTCTGCCAACTATTCTGTACTTTAACGTAACAATTTAATACACAATAGAAAATATGTTTTTTAGGGATAGTTTACAAAGCCCCTGGCGAGAACGTAATGCAGCGGGGACTTATTTTCACACTTCACCGCTTTCTGCTGAACACATTCTTAGCCGGAAGTCGCTGTGACGTAATGTGATCTGTGCGGGTTGGCCGTGTGAAATCTACGTGCTTATAATGTAATGCATCAGAGGTTCATAAATCGTTAATTGGGAATCCGGTTTTGCAGAAATGGGAATCGGTTCGATGAAAATTTACTTCGAGCTAATAACAATTGCGGTGTGTTGAATTGAAGACGTGATGAGGAAGAATATATAACACTGTATACGTTTCAGGGTTAATTGGTAGCAAGCTGGCATTTAGAAGAAAATGCAGACCGGTTCTTCCAATTGTTTGTCTATATTTTGTCCGTAAATATAACTCCGTTCTAAATTATTCATACAGCTTATTGTCTGGTGTAAAAATTAAATTGCTGGGGACACAGTTTTGTAGTGTTGAGAGAACGATTACATGCTCGGCCTAATAGATGCATGAGTTGACACCAGACAATGAAGACTGACATTTCGCTACAAAAAAAGTGTAGTACCTGTTCTGATACCACCCTTCATCCTTTCTGTCATCGGTCAGTGAAAAAGAAATCCTTCTAGACTGAGGCAATTTTGATTATAGTCCCAACATAGAGTGCCCTTTATTGGGTGGCTGAATTTTCTCCACTTTACAAACTGGGCTTCGGCCTAACGTTGCCCTTATGGGGAGGCAAGTAAATAGGGATTGTATATGACCTTTGTCACCAATGACTACAAGTCAAATGTGTTAAGCACAGTTAATAGGAGGGAGGGCATTAATCTAATCACAGAAATCGTTAAAAGTGATTTATTTTATAATAAATTTTGAGTTTTATTTTTAATACAAATTTATTTATTACATTTTGAATGTTTTCTTTTTTACAAATGCTCAAAGAAAATATTTTTTACTAAGGTCTCTACTCACCATGTTAAGAATCGCTTTCTAAAAAATGAAGTTATTATTTCGAAAGCCATTCTTACCATAAAGAGCGGGGGCTCTGTCAACTATTTTGTACTTTAACGTAACGATTTGATAAACAAAAGAAAATATGTTTTTGTCCAAAAATAAGAATAGTTAACAAAGCCCCAGGCACGAACGTAATATAGCGGGGATTAATTTTCGCGCTTCACTGCTTTCTACTGAACACATTCTTAACCGGAAGTGGCAATTCTCGGACGTTATGCTGTTATGACAATAACCGTTTATAGCATTTCGGCTAGGAACAAAGTGTAGAATTTGTTATGATACTAGACTTATTAATCCTGACAGCGTGTGTGATTAGGTATCGATTTCGTCAACTAAATTCCATGTGCGCGTGTTATGGCTGCATTATGTGAACATAAAACCGTTATTGCAGAACTTTAAAAATGCAAAACTCAATGCAATTATTCAAACTGTTTAACAGGAATTTGTCTCAGTTCCATCTGGTGGTGGTGGCTGTGGTGGTGGAGGGGATAGTGTAGGAGGTTCTGCTGCCATTGCTAAAACAAGAAGAATAAAAATTCCCCTTTCTGTAACATTTGTACATTGAAACTCTTGTAGTACCTGTTATGATATTACACTTCATATTTTTTTATCGTTAGTCACTGAAAGAGATATCTTTCTAGAGTGAGGCAATTTACATTTTTTGTCCCAACTCAAGGTGCCTTTTTTTGAGAGTGCTTGATTTTTCCCTACATTAAAAACCAACCTTGTGTCTAAATCATCCTTCGCAAAACATTGACTTTACTTTGAGCATCACTTTTTCCGCTTTGACAACAAAGGATACACCTGATGAAGGCCGGAGGTTACAGTGGCCGAAACGTTGTGATGAGATGAGATGAGAAATGTAGCCCGAATAACCAAAATTATGCAAATTATCAAGTGTATTATATAACTCGTTTGAGATTGATATATAGATAAACAGAGATTTTGATTATGTTCGAGATTTGAGTTGTAGACCATTGAAAAACTACTTATCAACATACTTAATTGCAAAGATTTAAAACGAGCAATGTGTGTGATAGTGCACTGTTATTTCTATGTGTCGGATAAATAAACACTATCCCTGTGTGATGATACCAGGTAAAATAAGTCTTGGCCTGGTGTTGCCACATTCAGCAACAAAACTATGAAAACAAATATAGAGGCCGTGGGGTTTTGAAAAAAAAAATATCTGAGCGTCTTGATAAGTAGGGACACTTTGGGTAGGCTCCACGGAGTTCCAGTCGGCATCCTGCAAATATTGCCGCTTTTATTTCAAGTAAGAGAATATAACAGACGATATACAGAAGCATAGACCAAAGATGAAGCAGGCGAATAAATGGACAACGAAGGAAATTAGAACAGTAATGGAGTTCCATTGCAAAAGCAATCCGAAAGGCTCCCTTAGAACATAATCTCGAAGTTATGCCATCGGCTTTCCCACCATCCCGTATATATTTGTGAATCTTATGTTAATACTAATACTACTACTGCTACTGCTACTACTGCTACTGCCACTACTACTTCGACTACTACTCCTTTGGTCAAGATCAAAGTGTAGTATCTGTTCCGATGGATACTACACCCCATAAACTGGTATCGCCTTGGTGTACGGGGTTTGATTTACCCCGGTCTATGGGTGTGTCCTGTGCAGTTCTAGGAGGTCCACCCTCCCAGGCTTTGCCTCTCCTCTTTGGGGAGGAGTAAGTTTATTGCTTACTGCCTGAGGCGCCCCTACCGGGGAATGCCGACGGGGCTGCTCAGGCAATTTTTAACGGCCAGAGTGCTCACCTTCTCGAGCGCTGGCTTTTCAAGTCCCACTTTCCCGACCCGACCTTGGGTCACATCTTACCTTGTGGGAGTAAGATAAAACTGGCCTTGTGCCCAACCTCCTGGAGAGGAGGTAAATAAATGCATCATTATTATTTACACTAAAATAGAACTATAACACATTTCAAAAAGTCTTCCTCAATCGAACCATAATCAACCGCGCGTGATAATGTCTTCAGTCACACTCGTTAACCTGACAGTACCAACACCTTATTACATAAATCAATTAAGAGAATATGAAAGACCAAATACAGCAGCATCGACCAAAGATCAAACAGACAAAGAAATGAACCACACAAGAAATTAGAATAGTAATGGAGTGACATTACAAAAACAATCCAAATAGACTCCTTTACTCGTATAGAACATAATCTCAAAGTTATGCCATCGACTCTTCCACCACAATGTATATCTTTGTGTATATTATGTAAACTACTACTACTACTACTACTACTACTACTACTACTACTACTACTACTACTACTACTACCACCACCACCACTACTACTACTACTACTACTACTACTACTACTACTACCCCACTACTACTACTACTACTACTACTACTACTACTACTACTACTACTACTACTACTACTACCACCACCACTACCACAACTACTACTACTACTACTACTACTACTACTACTACTACCACTACTACTACTACCACTACTACTACCACCACTACTACTACTACTACTACTACTACTACTACTACTACTACCACTACCACCACTACTACCACTACTACTACTACTACTACTACTAATAATAATAATAATAATAATTAGCAACAATAATACTATATTTCTGAATTTTTGCGATGAGGATTGATGATTTGCATAATTTTGGTTATTCGGACTACATTTCTCATCTTGAGTGTTATCATCACAACGTTTCGGCCGCTGTAACCTCCGGCCTTCTTCAGGTGTATCTCTTTGCAAGGACCCATGGCGCAGTGGATATAGTACTAAGTTAAATTCAGTCCTAAGTCATAGTTATCTGAAGGTTGAAGGTTCAATCCACGGTGCGGGCGATACGACACATCGCGAATTACTGAAGACGTCTCCCAATCATTGCTGACGGAACAAGAGCAGAGGAGTGGAGTAAATAAAGGGTTCCGTTCGAAATTCTCGAGTTTGACAGAAATATTCCGGAGTTCGAAGATATATATATGAAGAAGGCCGGAGGTTACAGCTGCCGAAACGTTGTGATGATAACACCCAAGATGAGAAATGTAGTCCGAATAAACAAATTTATGCAAACAATGATACTACTACTACTACTACTACTACTACTACTACTAATAATAATAATAACTAATTATTATTAACATTAAAATAGAATACCCCCCCCCCAGAACTATAACAGATTTCAAAAAGTCTTTATCAATAGAACCGTAATCAACCACGTGCTATAATCTTTCGAATTACAGTCGTTAATCTTAAACTTTTAAATGTTAATGTTAAACTTTTCTATTGCTTTCTTGGCCTTTGGGCTAAGATCAAAGTGTAGTATCTGTTCCGATGGATACTGCACCCCATAGACTGGTATTGTCTTGGCCTTCGGGGCTTGATTTACGCTTGTCTATGGGTCTGTCCTGTGACGTTTTAGTAGGTCCACCCTCCCAGGCTTCGCCTCCCCTCTTTGGGGAGGAGTAAGTTTATTGCTTACTGCCTGAGGCGCCCCTACCGGGGAATGCCGACGGGGCTGCCCAGGCAAATTTTAATGACCAGAGTGCTCAAATTCTCGAGTGCTGGTTTTTCTAATCCCACTTTCTCGACCTTGTGTCACATCTTACCTTGTGGGAGGTAGATAAATAAAAGCTTTCTTGGCCTTTTGGCTAAGATCAAAGTGTAGTATCCGTTCCGATGGATACTGCACCCCATACTGGTGTTGTCTTGGCCTTCGGGTCTTGATTTACGCCGGTCAATGGGTCTGTCCTGTGCAGTTCTGGGAGGTCCACCTTCCCAGGCTTTGCCTCTCCTCTTTGGGGAGGAGTAAGTTTATTGCTTACTGTCTGAGGCGCTTCTACCGGGGAATGCCGACGGGGCTGCCCAGGCAATTTTTAAACCCCATTTTCCCGACCCGACCTTGGGTCACATCTTACTTGTGGGAGTAAGATAAACACTGGCCTTGTGCCTAACTCCTGGAGAGGAGTAAATCAATACAGCCGTTAATCTGAGAGTACCAACACCTACATACATTAATTCCAAAAACATTTGATCCCGAAAATAAAAGAAATTAATAACAAAGCCAGTATCATAATAAAAATGTTGTGTCGGCACAAAAATAGGCCGACGTGAAAAATGTGAACGCCAACGCCACATCGTGTTTTGATTTTAGTCTCGTGTAAATTGATATTCAACAGACGGACAACAGAGTGGCATGATGCCGCTACCGAACGCGTCGTGCTATAACCAACAATACAACGCGAAAGGAAACTGCAGATCAATTCAACGCTACGATTCAATACGACGAGGAGAAAAACGAGAAAAAAAAAACACCTGAACTCTAAACGTCGATCTACATATGAGACTCGGGAAACGATTTCGCTACTACAGAAACCATAAAATCTGCAAACGATACTTTTGATATATCGACCGGATAAGGAGAAGAGGTTAGGCTTAGGGTTAGGGTTAGATGAAAACGAAGAGACATCTAAAGAAATAATAGAGAATAAGGTTAGGGTTAGGTGAAAGGAGATTTAAAGATGGATAAAAAGGGGTTCCGTGAAGGCAGCGTTGAAAATGTTGAAAATGAAGTAAATCCAATAGAAAGGTGTTTTAGTAGATGGAACGCACTTATTCGGATGTAAATTTGAAAATTAGGGTCATTTTAACTTTTCCATTACCAACTTATCCATCTATGTAATTCCTCTGATGATAAGATGTTTAATCTTTGAAAAGCCTTGGCTTAAGGAAAGAAAAATAAACATGTTTTTATTGAGTACACCTTGCATTGAACAATCGAAGTTGCAATAGATTTGTCATTCGTACATCTTTGTCTCTCTTTCTTCATATATATATATATACATATACAATTATATATATATATATATATATATATATATATATATATATATATATATATATATTCTTGTATTAGTGTTTCTATAAATTAACAACAGCTAACAGTATTGCTAGCATTTCTTTATTACTTTCTTCTTCGGGAGATAAAGCAGTACAGTATTCGAATAGAGAATGGTTCTAAAGCCAATATTATATGTCCCGCTGTTACTAGTAATTGGTTACTGACCAAATACAGCCCGCTGGCCATTACCAGAAAACCTAGCAACAATTACAGAGAAATGCGACAATTGAGTCCTATGTTTTTTTTTTTTGTTTTTTTTTTAGGTCTCCTGAGCTGCTGAAAACAGACTCATGGTTTTAGTGTGTTAATTCAAACAATAGCTAAAAATTGATCCGGCCTTTTCTTTATACGATACATATACATAGCATTTTTTAATAGCCACACCGAAGTTATATTCTATATTAGCTGCAGAACTTTTTTTTCTTTTTTTTTTTAGCATAGTTCACTCCAAACAAGGCAGACCGCCACTGTAGACGTAAAGGTCTACTGAGAAACAGGGTGAGAGTTTTTAGTTTTTTATGGGGAGGGGGTCAACCTAAATTGGGAGCCGTGCAGCGAGATGTCTGTTTACATTAGTTTTAAATTTCTGCATGTCAGTACCGGCAGGAAAACAGGGCGCAGGGAGGGAGTTCCAGAGTCCAGCAGCACGAGGAAAGAAGCTTTTGGAGTAGAAAACTCATCAGCATCTGGGGACCTCCACAGTGAATGCATGGGATTTGGCAGATTCTCGGGTTGGTCTAGTGAATTTACGTCGTTGTGGCACCGGAGCAGCGATTGTGATTAAATTCTAACGTGGTCGTTACTTACCGTCGTGAGATAATAGTAATCGCGCTCTCTCCTTTACCGGAAGACTTCTAACTAAAACGAAGTGGCGTGTAAGCGCCAGACTCTCCCCCGCCACCGCCTGGGGTGACTGTTTGTTACATTTTTTTTCTACCAACAAGTTAACGTTTATCAAGGTCCAAAGCCCACTCGAGGATAAGTGTGATTGAGTTTGTCAGGTTGACGGTGAGACATCGAGTGGATTTTTAACGATGGTTATAACTGGTCAGACATTGATTTTTTAAGAGGCCAACTCAACAAAAATCTGTTTACACTGGACTTGAAAACGCTAATGTTGTAGTAAGTGGGGAAGCAGTCACGTGGTATTGTGTTGCACAGACGGCCAGTTATAGAAAAGAAACTTTGCTTATGGAAGTTCTGTTTAGTTTTATGTACACAGAAGGAGAAAGGGAAAATATTCACAGTGGTTGTAGCTAGACGAGTTTTTGTTGTGAATGGTTTACAGTGGTGTACCATTCAATCGAAGATCAGTCGAGCATTTACCATGAAAATAACGATAGAGCGGAGAAAGACGAGCAACTTCTTTTTTGTGAGAAAGTGGCTGTAAGGAAGAGATTTTGAAGTCGGTTTTGTACTTTGTCAAGGCAGGAAATGCTGCTTTGAGCGGTCCCTCCCCAGATGTGGTAACGGTACTCCATTCGAAGAAGTATTTGACTATTTTACTGGAAGAGGATTGCGTCAGGATTGATATACGTTTTGGAGCGGTAGAACACACCAACTGTTATTCTATCGACCTTAGCAACGGATATTCCGATGCACGTAATCGGAAGAACAACATATTTGCCTTTTCTCTTTTTTTTCTTCTTCTTTTCATTTTCTTTCATTTGCTGGGGACGGGGCATTCATACAAATGCCATACGATCACCCGCTATTTACAGACTCCAACCGAGAGCTCTTTTCAGGATTCTGGCTGTTCCCTTGAGTGCAGTTGTTTGGATTTCTCTTGCACTTGGTTCACCAGGTATACTTGCCAAATACTTTTATTAACCGATGTCCCATGTATGAGTGTGAAGTACATTGAGTCGTAAACCACAATTTGGCAGCTTCAGATATCGTTAAATCAGCCATTACTTCTTCATGAGTCCAGTGGCTCCTATGATAACTGGAATGATGGAGATCTCTTTGAGGTCCCAGTTTCTTTTCATATCATACATTCAGTAGTTGCGTAGTCGAAATCGTACATATGTTTTGGAAACGATTGGTTCGCAGATTCATCTGTTTTTCAGACACATATATTGTAAATAAACACTTCAGATTTGGGTCCAAGTTCTCATTGGAGTAATGTACTATATCAATTTAAGACGATTATGAATGTATTGTTAGGTCAAGTTCAATTCATTCTTATGTTGGCCGTATCTTTGATAAGTAATTTGTGATACTCATCTTATGACATAGCTTGTAAATGATCTGAGCATCGTATATTTCAACCAACAACAACATTCTTTGCAATCTTGGAGGTGCTTGCGCAATGTTTTTGTTTTGTATACTTTCCAACGGTTTGTGATCAGATTAGATTCGGAACTATTTTCCGTGTATACGACATGTGTGAAATCTTTCACAACCAAATACCGATAAAAGTAGTTCTCTTTCAATGTTAGCATATCGTGATTCGGCATCGGTCAGTCTTTTGCTGGCAAATGCAATAATTGTATTATCGTTTATTAGTGTTGCACCTAGACCTACTATGATTGTATCTACTTGTAAATAATCAAAGTGTAGTATCTGTTCCGATGGATATTACACCCCATAGACCCGTATCGTCTTGTCCTTCGAGGCTTGATTTACGTCAGTCTGTGGGTTTGTCCTGTGCAGTTCTAGGAGGTCCACCCTCCTAGGCTTCACCTCCCCTCTTTGGGGAGGAGTAAGTTTATTGCTTACTGCCTGAGGCGCCCCTACCGGGGAATGTCGACGGGGCTGCCCAGGCAATTTTTAATGGCCAGAGTGCTCACCTTTTCGGGCGCTGGCTTTTAAAGCCCAACTTTCCCGACCCGACCTTCGGTCACATCTTACCTTGTGGGAGTAAGATAAACACTGGCCTTGTGCTTAACTCCTGGAGAGGAGTAAATCAATACATAGTTCTTGGCCTTTTGGCAAAGATCAAAATGTAGTATCTATTCCGATGGATACTGCACCCCATAGACTGGTATTGTCTTGGCCTTCGGGGCTTGATTTACGCCGGTCAATGGGTCTGTCCTGTGCAGTTCTAGGAGGTCCACCATCCCAGGCTTCGCCTCCCCTCTTTGGGGAGGAGTAAGTTTATTGCTTACTGCCTGAGGCGCCCCTACCGGGGAATGACGACGGGGCTGCCCAGGCAATTTTTAAACCCCACTTTCCCGACCCGACCTTGGGTCACATCTTACTTGTAGGAGTAAGATAAACACTGGCCTTGTGCCTAACTCCTGGAGAGGAGTAAATCAATACTTGTAAATAATGGCTGATTCAACGATCTTGAAATCTGCCAAATTTTGGTTTACAACTCAATGTACTTTACACTCATACATCTGACAGGAGGGTCAGTAAAAGTAATGGACCATAAAAATGTATTTGTGTGTGTGTGTTATCAATCGACCAATCGACGTGCGAGACTATCAAAGATGACCGACTGACAAGGAGATAAAGAATCCCCCATCTCTATAAAGACACTATTCGAAAGCGGCCGGTAAAACTAGAAGAATCCAGACTAATTTGTTTCATTTGCTTTTAGCAAAGGTAAAAAATATAATTTTATTTAACTTTTTTTTGTGTGAATAATAAATGCTAATAAAAAAAAAACATGGCCGCCATTGTAGTTTGTATTTGCCAGAACGATCGGTAGTGACTAAACCTTTTGTAAGAATCTTAGGGTTGTTGCTGCCGCTAGATCTAGTTACGTTGATTAGTCGTAGAACAGCTGTCTATGGGTGAATAGTATATATATATATATATATATATATATATATATATATATATATATATATATATGTCTACAGATGAATAGTATAAATATATATATATATAGTTACACTGATTAGTCGTAGAACAGCTGTCTACGGATGAATAGTATATATATATATATATATATATATATATATATATATATATATATATATATATATATATATGTCTACGGATGAATAGTATAAATATATATATATATATATATGTCTACGGATGAATAGTATAAATATATATATATATATATATATATATATATATATATATATAGTTACACTGATTAGTCGTAGAACAGCTGTCTACGGATGAATAGTATATATATATATATATATATATGTATATATGTTTATATATATATGTATATATGTATATATATATGTATATGTATATGTATATGTATATATATATATATATATATATATATATATATATATACTATTCATCCGTAGACAGCTGTTCTACGACTAATCAGTGTAACTATATATATATATATATATATATATATATATATATATATATATATATATATATAGTAGAGAATGGTAGTTTGCTTGAAGCATTGCTGGGTATAGTAGTAGTAAGTTTTTGAAAGGCTGTGGGCAATGCAATTCCGGGTAAGATGCAAGTTGAAAGGAAAGGAACAAAAACAATAAAAATAAATCAAATACGATATAAGACTTACTATTTATTTTTCCTTTTTTTTCCTTTTATTTATTTATTTTTTTTCTTACATAACAGCAAGAGTGTTTTAGCTGTTCGTGTGATGTCCGGGTGATTAAAAATCACTATTTGATATTTCGGGAAAAGACATCCCTTTTTCAAAAATAATTAGACCAGAAGAAGAATAATATTTTATTCTTCTCCGACTGTGTAGAGAATAATACAAAACAAAATGGCTGCCAGATATAGACCGCAGCAAAAAAGCAGTTTCACAGGAAATATAAATTAAGTTAAGTTTTATTTTAATATTATGTTAAATATATGATTGGTGTTTAGAATATTAGTGTAATGTTGGTTAGGTGTATGGTGTTCGATAAACTGTTAGTTTTGATAATATATATATATCATTTTTTTAATTTTTTTTTTTATATTTGAATATTTACTTTGTTTTATCTTCGTATTTTTTATTTTGTTTATCTTTCTATCGTAATTTAAGAATTTTAATATAAAGTAAAGTAATTAGTCTCATATTTTTAATATTCTAGATCTATCTACTTATCGATTTCGATTATCATCTATTAAAGAAGTGTTATTAATTACTAATTGTGAGTTTCGTCAAATTAGATTAACGAATTAACTTATTAACTTGATATATTTATTATACGATAAAGGGGAGTAACTCTGGATTTTTAAAAATATTTTTTTATAATTAATTTTTTTAATTTTTTTAATTTTTTTTTTAAAATTTTATTTGGTGGAGATCTGTAAAACAATATTAGTATATATATACAACATATATACACATAATGCATATATACATATATATATATACATATCTATGTATTATTGTTTGTTTAATTGTTTATCTATATATATTCATCAATTTCTTTACATATTTGTTTGTTTTTTTTGTTTTTTTTTTGTTTGTATCAAATAGTGATTTTTAATCACCCGGACATCACACGAACAGCTAAAACACTCTTGCTGTTATGTAAGAAAAAAAATAAATAAATAAAAGGAAAAATAAATAGTAAGTCTTATATCGTATTCGATTTATTTTTATTGTTTTTGTTCCTTTCCTTTCAACTTGCATCTTACCCGGAATTGCATTGCCCACAGCCTTTCAAAAACTTACTACTAATATATATATATATATATATATATATATATATATATATATATATATATATATATATATATATATATATATATAAAATACTATATATATAAATCAATGTACTTTTTGTGTATAAAAATTAATGTGAACAAAATATAACTCTTCTTGGCCTTTTGGCTAAGATCACAGTGTAGTTTCTGTTCCGATGGATACTATACCCTATAGACCGGTATTGTCTTTGCCTTCGGGGCTTGATTCAGCCGGTCTGAGGGTATTGTTCTGCCACGTCTGTACTTTTATACCAACCACAAGCCTCTCGCCGGTGGACAGGATTCAAACAGACCGTCTAGCTTAATTGCTTACGCACTGTCTGCCAAGCTCAATATCATGTTGCACCCATCTGCTTATTTTACTTCTACACACTGTGATCCGATTAACTTACTTCACTTGTACACATTCAACTTAAGTACAACCGACCCACCCGACTAGCAGCAAACTCCCACCCCTTCACTGTAAAGATATCTAGATGCCACAATGTTTTCTACTCTAATTGTTTTTTTCCTTGGAATGTTTCCCTTTTAAAATTCGCTCCCTGCTCCTTGTTTCCACGACCGTACCAGCATGCAGAAATTTAAATGTAATGTAAACAATCATCTTGTTTCTAAACCTTTCTACCTAGGTTGCCTCTATAAATCTGGTCACTATCATAGTAACCCTTAATATTAAAAACAAACTAATAGGTGTAATTATTTTTTTTCACAATTAGAGCTATTTTCCCCTGAGACCAACGAACGAGGGATACTATGAACTAATATAATACAAGCACGTGTTTACCGGTTAACTATTCACTTTTTAAATTGTTCAAAGTATTTCACTTTAACAAATAATAATCTGTTAAAAGAAAAGAAAGTTATATAAATGAAACATCGAAATATGCCCTTACTTTGAACGAAAATATAATTTAAAAAATTAACAGAAAGTTTACCACTTGGATTTTTTTAATACTACAAAAACTATATATACTAAATGTTTTTTACTCAGATTGTATACAGTGATCTGCGGACTATAATCAAGTTTTTTCCTCTGAAGCGATTTTAACATACATGCTCAACAGATGTATTTAGTCTTTCTGAGTCTAATTCACGTCCGACGACCTGGGTGTCCGCGACAGAAAGATAGGGATATCCGGTTTCTATATTATCCATGTCGATCGAATTAGATTTTTTTTTATTTCCGGGGACAATAGATTTAATTCTCTCGTTGCTCGGTATAATTCAGGGGAAATAACTTGGATATGGTCCAAAGGAGATCACCCAATAGCCCCTGAGACAATAAAAGTTTGTAGATATTTTTTCAGTTTTAAATAACACCAACTGGATTGATTTTCTGGTAATTTTTCAAAGTATTGTTCAAATATCTTTTCTTTTCATAAAGTTCTTTAATGTAAAATTCTTGTTACAGATTTATTTTTGTTAAGACTAAACAGTTTAATGTCGTTGAATGGATTATAAACCAGTGAAGAGCCGTTTTCTTAGATTGTTTGGTAATCTTGCCGTATAGTAAACAGTCGAGAAATCTACAATAAAATATACAACTAATAACTTTCACCAAGCGCATTAAAATTTAATTGTCTACCGACCTGTATACGTTTAAAGTAAAAAAAATGGTGTCGATTTTTTTAGGTAGTCGTTAACTTTAGACTGAAAAGATAATGAATATGGCTTACACTACCCTAAGTTCGGGGAATGGAGCTGGCCACTCAGACTTCGAGTTTATGGTAGAGGAAGTCATCTTTTACAATTTATTAAAGAAATAATACACCACTAACAACGAAGGGTTAAAAAATCATTTTCTTTCTCGTGTGTCAAAATTCTAATTTTGAAATTAAAAAAAACAGCTATAAAAAAGTTTCATGACGTTAAAATTATACAGGTCGGTAGAAAATTAAATTTCCATGCGTTTTTTATTTATTTATTGTACATTTTTTATTCTTCGATATCTCGGCTGTTAACTATGTTGCTAGATTATCGATTATTTTATATCATCACTCGTTTTTTGGACGAAAAAGGAATGGCGCTAATTCCTAAAAAAAAAAAGTTGATTAATTTTGAGATGGCCATTTCACGCAGTAATTAAAACAGTAGGGTTCCTTGAAAAGTGAAGGCACTAAGAGCAAGCTATTTCGTAGAAGACATTGCGTTTATCCCACGCTATCTTAAAACAATAATGCTACTGTTCAATTATTGAATTGCATTAAAATACTCTAACAATGGGATCATCAAACAACGGCTCGGAGGCCTGATCAGGCCCGCGACGCCAGTTCATCAGTTCTGCCGACGTCACTTTGCATTCGTGTGATAAACCGTATAAAAGACGTAATGTTGGGATGCAATTTAAAATAAAATATTATGTTTAGAAAACTTGAAAATGGTTTTGAAAGACAAACGTCAGTTTCACAAAACTTGACAAACCGTGCTACGAGAATGTTGGATTAATATATATATTAATTTATTAATAACTTGTTATATATTAATCTATCAATATATTAATATCTATTAATTAAGCCTGACGATTCCAACGGGGATGAAACGCGGAAGCCACAGTGTAGCTTAATTGCCATAAATATATATTTCATAACTTATTACCTAGCTCTACGCACGTATTGAGCTCTGTTGAAATAAATACTGAAATCGATACCTAAAATATATCTCCTTATAACATTTTATGTGGATGCATAAAATAATAATACGTATATATATATATATATATATATATATATATATATATATATATATATATATATATATATATAGCCCGAAGATTCCCCCCCCCCCAGGGATGAAACACGGGAGCCTCTGTGTAGCTTAATTGCCATAAATATATTTCCATAGCTTACTATATATATATATATATATATATATATATATATATATATATATATACATATACATGATGGACTCTCCCGTCGATTTCGACGTATGAGTGCCCCGCCTGGGGCTGCCCGCGCGTGAATGTGTAATTGCAAGGGTTGCGCAATCTCCAACAACCGTTCTCCTGAGTCGGCATTGCTTGACTCCAATGGCAAGTAGTAATACAGGACGACTGGAAACAATGCCGAGATAAGCAGAGAGCACATACGGTCACCTATTTTAGTACTGGCCAGGCTCAACGCCGCTTAACTTCGGTGATCTAACGGGAACCGGTGTGTCAACGTGATTGTGCCGTGTATATATATATATATATATATATATATATATATATATATATATATATATATATATATATATATATATATATATATATATATATATATATATATATATACAGCTGTTTGGTGGTTTCAAGATTCATCAGTGTGACTAGATATAGCATATAGCGAGCGCATCAACAAAAAGATTCGAAACCCGGACATCATGCCACTACGAACCGAAACCAAGCTACTGCAAATGAATCTATTCATTTGTTTACAAATGTTACGATACTGGTAACCGAGAATACTCAGTTCATTTTACAAAAGAGTACTGTGTTATGCAAAGTTGAAACCATCATATCTTTCACTAAAGTCCTCTACCCATCCCATATATATATATATATATATATATATATATATATATATATATATATATATATATATATATATATATATATATATATATATTTGAACTCCAAGAAATATTTGATGAGGGAGAAATACCAAGAAGTTTCAGAGTCGCTTTCTCCTCAAGAGCAGAGCCATTCATGAGAATCTCAGGAAGAAAAGGGACACGCCTACGATTGAAAGACACGAGGTGAGTCTTAACAAGATCAAACGAAAGAAACCATTTCGTACCCCAATCCACGACTGAACCCAGAACAACTTCTAGATCAACTACATATTTCGACTGATCCGAGGGAGATTGACAAGAACAATATCAGAATAGAGAGTGGTATCATCAGCTTAGATGTTTATTTTCTGAATAAAATTCTATGGAAGATCATTTATATAGAGAAGAAACTTCTACCAGGTCATGGTTGACTAAACGTGAACAATCTACCCTTGTGGATTATATAAAGGGTTGGTTTCGAAATTTTGTACAAGTTCTGGAGATCGTCATGAATATTCCCAAGTCCGAAAACTTGCATCTGAAGAAGGTGGGAGGTTACATCGCCCTAAACGTTGAGAAAATAAAAAACGAGATGAGAATAGTAGTCCGAAAAAGTCAAATAATACATGAATATAACAGTTTCTGTCGTCATGTCTGTTACCAAAAATACGTCATAGTTCTTCAAATTAATTATTTATATTCACACATGTTCAGTTTTTCACGTTAAGTAAAATTTAATATTGGCAAATATATGGTCGTTTGCTCGCTTATTTGTGCTTGTCTTATGCTATAAAAGTGGTATGTTTGTCTCTCAAACGATACAATTAGAAATAAGCCAGGTATTAATAGCAAATGCAATTTTCTAAAGTAACACTTTACGAGAAATCTAATGGTCGGAATTGTATTTGTTTACGAATTCATTTGGGGTCAACAGAGATCACATTTTATTTATCTTCCCCCCCACCCACAAGGAAAGATGTGACACAAGGTCGGGAAAGTGGGATTTGAAAAGCCAGCGCCCGAAAAGGTGAGCACTCTGGCCTACAAAAAATGCCTGGACAGCACCGTCGGCATTCCCCGGCAGGGGCGCCCCAGGCAGTAAGCAAGAAACTCACTCCTCGCTAAAGAAGGGAGGCAAAGCCTGGGAGGTTGGACCTCCTAGAACTTCACGGGACAAACCCACAAACCGGCGTCATCAAGCCCCGAAGGCCAAGACGGTACCGGTCTATGGGGTGCAGTATCCATTGGAACAGATACTACACTGTGATCCCAGCCAAAAGGCCATGAAGATCAAATGAGTGATTCGAGGTTTTCAGTAAATAAAAAAAAAACTAAGTGTATTTTGAAAAAACGGCATAACGCATCATTATTACGTAACAATTTCAAGATGAGGTAAAAATATGTTCACTTTAATTAATGATGTATTTTAAGAGTTTGAATGACAAAACGCGATAAACACCATTTTGAAAATTGTTAAATTTCCGCTACGAAATTTCATGACCTTTTAACACACTCTGAACTATTTTTAAATAATGTGATATTTACTTAATATCATTGTTTTTAATTAAAACAAGCTTGTGCGGTCGGATTAAAAAAATTAAATGTTCCTCTATATAACGTGTAATTTTTCAATTTGAACAACTAGATTTATCGCATTTTGCCTTCCAACTCTTCATTTATTTATTTATATTCACGACAAATAAGGCATATTGCAACTGAAGCATGACGGGTAGTTTTATAAGGGTAAATTTAACCCGGATGCTACGATCGGGTATACAGGGGGTATGAAAGGAATTCCAGCTACCAGAGTAGACAATCTTCTGACATCAATATAGGGGTTGCTTTACGTCATAAGAGGTTAGGTTAGGGTTAGGGTTAGGGTTAGGGTTAGGGTTAGGGTTAAGGATTAGTGTTAGGGTTAGGGTTAGGGTAAGGGTTAGGGTTAAGGTTAAGGTTAGGGTTAGGATTAGGGTTAGGGTTAGGGTTAGGGTTAAGGTTGAGGTTAGGGTTAGGGTTAGGGTTAGGGTAAGGGTTAGGGTTAGGGTTAAGGTTGAGGTTAGGGTTAGGGTTAGGGTTAGGGTTAGGGTTAAGGATTAGGGTTAGGGTTAGGGTTAGGGTTAGGGTTAGGGTTAGGGTTAAGGTTAGGGTCAGGGTTAGGGTTAGGGTTAAGGTTGAGGTTAGGGTTAGGGTTAGAATTAGGGTTAAGGGTATTTTTTATTTAAATGGTACAAGTACAGTCAGTTCATCGAAAACATTTTTATATTGAACCTAAACAACAGAAGCACACCGAAAGCTTTTTTTTCTATGCCCCTAAACTGCAGAAGCACCCCGAAACCATTTTCCATATAAAACCTAAACAACACAAGCACACCGAAAGCTTTTTTTTCTATGCCCCTAAACTGCAGAAGCACCCCGAAACCATTTTCCATATAAAACCTAAACAACAGAAGCACACCGAAAGCTTTTTTCTATGCCCCTAAACTGCAGAAGCACCCCGAAACCATTTTCCATATAAAACCTAAACAACACAAGCACACCGAAAGCTTTTTTTTCTATGCCCCTAAACTGCAGAAGCACCCCGAAACCATTTTCCATATAAAACCTAAACAACAGAAGCACACCGAAAGCTTTTTTTTCTATGCCCCTAAACTGCAGAAGCACCCCGAAACCATTTTCCATATAAAACCTAAACTACAGAAGCACCCCGAAAGCGTTTTTAATATGGGATATAAACTTCAGATACACCCCGAACGCCTTTTTCTATACGGGACGTAAACTGCAGAAACACCCCAAAAGCGTTTTTCATATAGGACGTAAACTGCAAAAAAAAAACCCCGACAGTTTATCGAACTATTGGAAAACAAGCACAGGGATGCAATACTGCGGCGATGCGACAGGGGTTGGATCCTGACAGACAATGCGAGACTTATTAGGGTAGGAATTAATTTTTGCACTCTATCCAAGAGAGACACGCTAGTGGTTGGTGCACCAGCCTCTATGCACGGGTGAAATGTGGGTTTATAGAGATATAGAATACTGACAGAGAAGTTTTCTAGCCCGGTAAAGGGAGCCTATCGTCTTTGCAGCAGCATTAGAAACAGCTATGTATTTATTCTAACTGCTGTTGCCCGAAAATGTCAGATTGTGGTTTAAGCATAATATGTTAGACATAACGCGTCGCACACTTATTTCGTATCATCATTCCACCCGGACAACACCGGGTAGGTCTATTAGTATATAGATAAACTAACAAAGATATTGTATTCATTTCTATAATAATTGGTGGCTTTATAGACATGTATAATACTGACAGTTATAAAAAGTTTTCTTGCCCGATACAGGGAGCCTACTTTTTTTCCGCAGCTAACTTGACAGCATCTACACACTTATTCCAACTCGTGTTGCCTAGGAATATCATGCCGAAGTTTAAGCCAGATATGTTACACACAATGCGTTTAACACTAATTTTATGTAATTATTTCATCCGGGCAACGCAGGGTATCCATGCTTGTATGTAAATAATGTTTGTTTAACAATACACTTACAAAGACATTCTATTCATTTCTATGATATTTTTGTTCGATGTTATTTTTTCTCGGTAGGTTTATTCATATCTGGATACAGATCTTTTCAATGGGAAGGTCAGTGTATTGTGTGCAACATGCCGTGTCATTGTTTCCAAGGCAGATGTACCTTGTTTTGAAATGTGCTTTAAGCTATTGTCCGCGTCGTAATGGAATACATGACCAATTAATCGAGGATCACTCGGTACTGGCCATTCGATTTGGTTGTAAACATCTACTGTCTACAATACCATCTTTTAAGCACACCCCTCTAAAAAGATCAAGCAGGGAAATAGCCGCACCCCATGAAACTGCCGCTACGATTATTCGTAGATTGGGCCAATACATTAGGGATAGTAAGATTACATTCTTCTTATTATTACCACCATCTTAAATTTATACCGAAATATTTGATCAATCAGTAGGAGTGTTTCCCAACTTTATGTTGCTTGTTGACCCCCCCCCGGGAGCGAAAGTATCATACATGGACCACATATAAGCACATCTATTTTTTTAAATATATATTTGTTTCTATGGTTTGTAAAAAAAACTAACAATAACTCATTCCCGTTATATTTATAACATAAACTTAAAATACAGATGATAAAAATGTCAATACAAATATATGCATCTCCTAGTAAACAAAACTATCCACCAAGCTCCAGCCCCTTGTCCCATCGCCGCAATGTTACATCATTGTGCTTGTTTTACAAGTACTTCTATCGAATGTGCTCCGATGAACTTGCTGCTCTGGTGCCCCGCCTCGACGTAAATACACTCGACAAACTCGACAATCAGCTAAATCCAATCCATTCATCGTGGAGATCCCCATATGCCTGAGAGCCTTCTACGCCAATAGCTTCTTTACTCGTGCTGTCGACCTTTGGAACTCCCACCCTGCTCCCTGTTTCCCCGAATGCAAACATTTAAAACTAATGTGAACATGCAAGTGTTAAGTCTGCGATATTTTAGACTGTAATATATAATATTTCAATAAAATCACACACACACACATATATATATGTGTATATATATATATATATATATATATATATATATATATATATATATATATATATATATATATATATATATAATTATTGATTATTAATGACAATATATGTATTAGCATATACTATCAGTACCCTTTTACTTTGCAGTCTCCTTAAAAGATTCAGCTCGATGATTGTCAATTAGTGACAACAGAGCATTTATTGACATAAAAATATTGTTTGGCACAAGACAAATGAAACAGACCGAAAAAATATATCTCACAGAAATGTTATGTTTTTTTGAAATGTGAAAAAAATAATAAAATAATAACATGGTTATTGAAATATAATATGAACCTGACACACACACACACACACACACACACACACACACACACACACACACACACACATATATATATATATATATATATATATATATATATATATATATATATATTCACACTGGAACATGCCCATTTGAATGTAAAACTTAAAAAAAACTTTTAAAAAACTTTTTCAAAAATGTCAACATGTACTATCTTTATATGTCAACTTATCAATCAACAACTTCCTCTGATTATAAGAATTTTAATTCTGTGAAAAGCCGGCTTAAGGAACGAAGGAGAAGAATAATAAATTATTATTATTCATTATTTTTCCTTTGCTTTGAACTACGAATGATTTTGATTTGCATTCTGCGAATCTAATTATTTTTAATCGACTTATCTTAAGCCTCGACAGAGTTTTAGACAAATAAAAGATATTAACCATATTTTTCTTTCGTAATAATTCTTCCTGGTTTTCGAGAAGTGATGTCCGATGTTGTTTGGACTAACGATGTAAGTGTCTCTTTTAAATTGAACTTAAATCGCACATGGTCGCTGGTAGGTATAAATTTGGGAAAGTTCATTTTTTAAGCATCCTTAGAGTTTTAAACTTAAAGAAAGAGGAAAAATGCCTTAAAAAACATGTGTTAGATGCAGATATTTTTTATTAAAACCAAAATCCCTTCTGCATCTAACACATGGTTTTTATGAAGGTATTTTGCCTCTTTCTTTAAGTTTAAAATTCTAAAGATGCTTAAAAAATAAACTTTCCCAAATTTATATATATATATATATATATATATATATATACACACATATTTATATATATATATATATATATATATATATATATATATATATATATATATATATATATATATATATATATATATATATATAAGAATCTAATCCATTATATAATTTCTCATTATTATTATTATTTGTTGTAGACCCGTGCTAGGGGTCACAAAGAAATAAACCACAAATAGTGACAGGGTTAAAATATAACAATGTATTTATCATAAAGCAATACAGAACGCCACTAATGTGGTAGGAGATGAACGGGTTCATAACATGCGGTAAAACATGGTATGAAAGTCTCTTCTGAGTCTCTGCAACCAGTGGTATCTATTATACCTATTTGATACCATCAGTTCTCCAATAGGGGGGATTTGTACCCAACAACATCATCATCATCATCATCATCATCATCATCATCATCATCATCATCATCATCATCATCATCATCATCATCATCATCATCATCATTTCAATATAATCTCAATTTTTAGGTGTTATTAGTTGGATTTCTTTTAGCATCAAGTCAATTCTCCTTACTTTAATTCTTTCGCTGTTCCTAACAGGCAAGCCTTTTGCAGAATTGGAAAGGAAATCGTTTCTTCAATCTGTTTAAGCCATTTATGGTGGCTTTTCGTTATGGTTCCAAACGTTCCAATTACACCAGAAATCACCTTTACTTCTTTACATTTCCATAGTCTAACTAATTTTAGATCTTGATATTTATTTATTTTTTCGTGTTCTTACTCTTGTACTCTGGCATTGAAGGTGAAGGCTATATCCATGATTAAGCAAGTTATCTTGTTTTTGTTTAGAAAGATTAAGTCGGGTTTG
>OY744545.1:60134489-60141989 GCA_963556195.1 Sepiola atlantica | reverse complement strand
ATCTGGGCAACTATGTACGTGAATATTTGATTAAATCGCTCCAGACAAGGCATGAAGCTATTTGATGTAAAGAGCTAGCAAGAACAAATATGATTATCGCGAAGACAGGAGATGCCTATTGACCTTAGTCTTGAAAACACCAAGATTATAGGTATGAGGAAAACAGTCAGCAGGAAGAGAGTTCCGCAAGCCTGCATTTCTTGGAAAGAAGCTACTGGAATAGGAAGCTGTATTACAATGAGGTATCAAAACAGCGAATTGATGGAGACCACTAGACCAACGAGTCAAACGAGCTGGAACAAAAGAAGCGGGGAATAGATCACATAGTTCTGAAGAACACATGTCATAATAGTATTTATAGAAAAGACTGAGACTAGCAACATCACGTCTGTGAGAGAGAGGATGTAGAGAAGAAGAAAGAGTGTGGTTAATACAATTACAGATTCGTTTCTGCACCATATCAAGAACCATCAAATGAGACAGATATTCACCATCCTAAATATGACAACAGTACTCCATACATGGTCTGATTGTGGATTTGTAGAGATAGAGAATAGCCTCATGTGTTAGAAAGTGTTTGGAGCGATAGAGAGAATCGACTTTACGAGAAGCAGAAAGAGCAATGGATCTAATGTATGAACTCCAAGAAAGATTTGATGAGAGAGAATGATTTGATAACCAATTTCGCAAAGCTTAACAAGTTTTAAACTCTAACCATAACTCTAACCCTAACCCTAACCCTAACCCCCACACGGGACAAGTTGTTGCCAAACACTAGAAATTCAGTTCACCGTTGTATAAGTTAAAAATTATCAGACAATACCGGAAACCGAGAAAACTAGTCCAGAGGAGATAGATTATCATTTAAGACGAACAATCTGTAAAACCAGTCTAGAAGTAAAAAAAAATCGTTTCCAACCGAAAACCCGGAAACCGAATTCAGAGGGGACATGCTATTTTACAAAACCAACATTCTGGAAAACCAGTTCAGAGGAGACAAATTGTTATTTAACACTGACAATTCAGAACACCACTGTAAAATAGACACATTATCGTATAAGACAACAAATCCGGAAAACCAATCCATAAGAGATCACAGAAAAATACGGAAAACCAGTCTAGGGGAGACAAATTGTTTTTTAATACCGAAAATCCAGAAAACCAGCCCAGAGGAGAAAAATTATCGTCTCATACCAAAAATCTGAAAAACCAGTCCAGAAGAAACAAATGACTGAAAATCCAGAAAACTAGTCGAGAGAGGGAAATTTTTCGAACAACATCGAAAATCTGGAAAACCACACCAGAGGAGACAAATTATCATTTAACACCGAAAAACTGGGGAAAAAATGTTAAAGGGGACAAATTATCATTTAACACCGAAAAACTGGAAAAATGTTAAAGGGGACAAATTATCATTTAACACCGAAAAACTGGAGAAAAAAATGTTAAAGTGGACAAATTATCGTAGAAACCTGAAAATCCAGAAAACTAGCTCACAAGAGATTAATTATCGTTTAACGTCGAAAATTTGGAACACGAGTTCACAAGAAACACTTGAAGTTTTTTAAAAAGATTTTACTGCTTTTTGATCGAAAAATCCCATATGCAAAACGTGAAAAGGATAGCGTTTGCTGAAAATGTCCCCCAGCTTTTTAATCTGGCAAGCCATTGCCGACTAGAAAACCAATGAATATGGCTTCATTTAAGAATGATACTTGCATTATTTCCGCCATCTTGAGCAAGGAACTATTGTGTCGTGGGTTTAAAATAGCTATGCCACGTTAAGCTCTAAACCAGAACAAAGCCACTTCATCTCGTTGAAATACCCGAGGCTATTCTTTACTTCAGACACATTTATTTTAGAATATTTTAGATGCGGATTCATAATTTGTATTATTTAGACGACTGTTCACGGTTTGGATATTATTATCACTACGTGTCGGCCGATGTAACCTCCGACCTGCTTTAGGTCTATCTTGTCGAACTCGGTAATTTTTATGTCGAACTCTGGAATTTGTACACATTTCAAACGGAACCCTTTCACTTAACTTTAACAGTTTAATAAATCAATGAATGATAGTTGTATCTACTCGACTTTGTGGAATGTCCTCGATCACCAGACTAGCAGCAAAATCCCGCCTCTTCACTGGAGAGGTCTCCAGATCCTGGAAAACTTTATTCTCTACTAGCTTCTTTCTTCGTCCTGCTTGCCTTTGGAAATACGTCCCTACTTCCTCGGCTGAACAAACCTACAGACGTTTAAATGTAATGTGAACAGATATCTTGCTAAACAACTCCCCACCTAGGATGCCCCATATAAAATTGCCCCCCCCCCCCCAATCACGGTACCCATCTTTCTATCAGTGGCCATATGTCTTGTTTGGGATAAACAGAAGTTAAAAAATAATCAATTTAGTAAGTTAGAACATTCAGATAAGTTCAAATAAGGGTTAAATTTTTCGTATAATCTAAAGACATCTTTGAAATTTTTCTTCGATTTCATCATGGGTCACTAGAGACAATTATCGGTTAATTCTATAAAATAACTGAAAGATATTCAAACGTAAAGAAAATAAATTCGTTTTTGTAAACTAGGTTTTTTTTGTTTCCTAAAAAAATTAAACTTAAACTTAAACAAAGAATATCCCCGTGTAGAATGTGTTTAAAAAGATTTAAACATTAAAATAATAATTTTTGTCGGTATTAATATTTTTTTAATAAACGACTTCGTTCCGATTCGTTAAAACTGTTAGCTGTTTTGCAGTTACTTCTAAAAACGGTGATCAGAGTTTTATTTATATATATATATATATATATATATATATATATATATATATATATATATATATTGATTTTGGAACAGAAAAATTAGTACAACATTCGTACCGTCGGTTTCATGCACAGAAGGGCTTGACCATCCGGCTCTCTTCAGCTTCTGTTGACACCAGAAGCTGAAGATAACCGGATGGCCAAGCCCTTCTTTGCATGAAACCGACGGTACGAATGTTGTACTAATTTTTCTGCACAAAAATAAATCAATATTACGCTCTTAATTTTTAATTTTTAACTTTAATTCTTAATTAATCGAGTACTCTGCTGTGTTTTTTTCCTGCTATATTACAAAGAAGTTATATATATATATATATATATATATATATATAGTAGAGAATGGTAGTTTGCTTGAAGCATTGCTGGGTATAGTAGTAGTAAGTTTTTGAAAGGCTGTGGGCAATGCAAATTCCGGGTAAAATGCAAGTTGTAAGGAACAAAAACAATAACAATAAATCGAATACGAAATATTACTTACTATTTATTTTTCCTTTTTCCTAAAATCTTACATAACAGCAAGAATGTTTTTAGCTGTTCGTGTGATGTCCGGGTGATTAAAAATCACTATTTAATATTTCGGGAAAAGAGACTTCCCTTTGTCAAAAATAATTAAACCAGAAGAAAAATTTGTGTAGGATTCTCTGCACAGTCGGAGAAATTTTTCTTCTGGTTTAATTATTTTTGACAAAGGGAAGTCTCTAATCACCCGGACATCACACGAACAGCTAAAAACACTCTTGCTGTTATGTAAGATTTTAGGAAAAAGGAAAAATAAATAGTAAGTAATATTTCGTATTCGATTTCTTGTTATTGTTTTGTTGCTTACAACTTGAATCTTACCCGGAATTTGCATTGCCCACAGCCTTTCAAAAACTTACTACTAATATATATATATATATATATATATATATATATATATATATATATATATATATGAAGAGTCCGACTGCAAAACGCGATAAATCCAATTTTCTAATATTAAGACCTTAAATGGTAAAATGACGAATATATTAAATCTAGAATTCGACAAATGTTTATTTTAATTAAAAGCAAAACGAAATTAAACCGGGATCATATTATGTAAAACATTATTTAGAGGTGGACTCGGGAATTGAAATGCAACACTTTTTTTTAATTGCCGTTTATCGCGTTTTGCATTCGATCTACTTATATATATGTTATGGTGCCGTACCTACCTACAAAGAACTAATGGACTCGTCCACCTTATAAATACGGGAAGCACGTGACACTTGTTCTCTTCTTCCCAGGCAAACCGGCAATGGCGGTTGAGAGCAACATCTCCTTGTATCTCTTTCTTTCTATTATATAATATATACCTTTGTTCATTTAAACCATGTGTTCCTGTGTCATTCATTCGGCCTTACCCCGGTCCACAACAAATGGCGACGAGGGAATTCGAACTCTTGGGTCAAAAAACTGAAAATACCACGTGAAAATGCACTCACACGGTTAATACAGGAAGCCGCACGCAAAAAAACAAACAAAAAACAACAAAGGTTTTTGCCGAACGGTCGAGAGAAGAAAAGAGAACTCAACTGAAACCCCCCCCCCAAAAAAACACGTTGAATTCTTAAGTGCGAGAAAATTGTTTTCTTTTAAGAAAAAGAAAACTGAAATGGACATGTTGTGCTCTAAGTTTGAAAACTGCTTATCGAAAAAAAAAACAGCTTGAAATTGGGTGTGCGTTTCCTCTAGTTTGGGAAAACTAGTTAAAAAAAACAACAAAAAACAAAAACAAAAAACAACTGAAATTGAATGCGCGTTTTTTTTCTCTGGGTTGGAAAACTAACAAAAAAAAAAATACCGAACACGAAGGAAGCGAGCATTGTTTTTTTGTGAGACGAACGTCACAGCGAGTTTTTTTTGACGAGCACACAAAAAAAAAATGAAACCGACACCACGTGCTTCATTTTAAGAACAGATAAGAAACAAAAACATGAAATGAACACACGTGCGTTACTCCATAAAAAAAAGACGCACGATAAAAAAAAAGGTCAGTTTTATTTTCTCTCTCTCTTTTACGACTTGTACTGAAATATTTTAAAATGCAGAAAGAATTAATTGTGAAACAGATTTTTTTCTCTTCGTTAAAATTAAAAACGTGTATAAGAAAAGAACATTACATAATCTTTTCATAACTAAAACTCAGCGTCTTGCCAGCGCTAATTTAAAGAAAAGAACTTCTTGTAAATTCATTAAATAACGAGAAAATATTAATTTTCAAAAATAAAAAAATAAGTGAATATACGCGTATATAGTGAAAAGGAAAAGTTTCATAATCTTTTCATAATTAAAACGGCGCCTAGCAAACGCTAATTTAAAGAAAAGAACTCTTATAAAATCATAAGATAATGAGAAAATATTAATTTTCTAAATAAAATCAGAAACTAAATGGCTGAATATGGAAGATATTAAGTCTATAATCGCCGAACTAGCGAAATTCCAAATCTCCCAGCAACAACAAACTGAGGAAAGATTTCAAAAGCTTTTATTACAACAGAACCAAAATCTTTTATTACACAAAAAGGAGTATGATGAAAGATTGGAATTTCTGATACAAACAATATCGCGCAGTGACCAAAAAAAATGAAAAAGACGACACGTTTTCGCAGAACACAATTTGGAACAGTATTGATAATTACTCATACACGGAAAATAATACATTTGAAGAATATTTCCGAAGATATGAAGACCTATATAAAATTGACTGCGGTAGTTGGAGTGATGCGAAGAAGCTACGCCTCCTTCTTAGAAAACTAAATACCGCAGAACATACGAAATTCGTGGATTTCATTTTGCCTCGGAAAACTAGCGAGCTAACTTTCATAGAAGCGGTTGGTTTATTGACAGAACTGTTTAGTCCAAGAACTACACTATTCCACAAACGATGGAAGTGCATGAACCTGTAAAGAAAGACAAGGAAGACTACGCTACTTTTGCATCGATAGTGAACAAGCATTGTGACGATTTTAAACAAACTGAATTAAGTACAGATAATCTCAAGTGTCTAATTTTTGTACAAGGTTTAATCTCAGGAAATGACACGGAGATAAGGCGTAGAGTTCTAAATAAATTAGAGAATGACCCAAGCCTTACGCTGCAAAAGTTGGCTGAGGACTGTCAAAGATTTGTAAATGTAAAACAGGACTCAAAAGACATTGAATTGTCCGGCATTGCGCATATAAATAAGGTACATCAAAAAACAAAAGCTCAACCTTATAGAAAAATAAGGAATAATAATTTTGATGTAACAAAGACAAACCAAACCAGTAAAAAAATAAATAAATTGCCACCAAGCCCTTGTTCACGCTGTGGTAATCCACATTGGTACAATGAGTGCCCATTCCGTTTTAAAACCTGTATGAAATGCAAAAAAGTTGGACATAAAAGTTCGCACTGCAGAACGGGCAGAGGAAATAAAATGCGGATTCAAGCCACTAGGACAAAGAAGGAAAAATGCATGAACATAAGAAAATATGTACAGGTGAAAATCCTGGATAAAAATATAAAATTGCAATTGGATTCTGGTTCAGACGTTTCTATTATAAATTTACATACATGGAGGAGATTAAATAAACCTACTCTATCAAGAACAAACAGGCTGGCAAGCACAGTTACTGGTGAAAGAATTACATTTGAAGGAGAATTAATCACAAATGTGTCCCTAATGGGAAATACACAAAAAATTTAAACTACTGGTACTGAAGGATTCGAATAATCTTTTTGGTTCAGATTTTATGCAGGCATTTGATTTATGGAAGTTGCCGATAAATACATTTTGTAAAAAAATAAATAGTCGCGCAACAGAATCGGAAAAACTACAACGAGAATTAAAAAACTCGTTTCCAGAGGTTTTCTCTGGCGGTCTTGGATGCTGCACTAAAATGACTGCAATATTCCGTCTAAAAGAAAATGTACTGCCGGTATTTAGAAAAGAAAGGAAAGTACCCTTCGCCTCGATTGAAAAAATAAACGCTGAATTAGACCGACTGGTAAAGATGGGTATTTTATCAAAAGTACAACACAGCCAGTGGGCAGCACCCACGGTTTATGTAAAGAAAAAATCTAATGAGATTCGTGTATGTGCAGATTTTTCAACAGGACTGAATACTACCCTCGCGGACTATCACTACCCACTCCATACCCCGGAAGAAGTGTTTGCAAGCTTAAATGCAGGAAGATTTTTTTCAAAAATAGACCTAAGTGAGGCATACCTACAAATACCGGCGGATAAAGATTGTTCTAAGCTGTTATGTATAAACACACATCGTGGTTTATATAAATTCGAAAGATTAGCGTTCGGAGTTAAGGTCGCGCCAGCCATTTTCCAACAAGTAATGGACACAATGCTGGGCGGACTGGATTTCGCAATAGCGTATCTCGATGACATCTTGATTAACAGCAAAGATATCGAACAACACCAAAAACATGTAAATCAAGTGTTTGCGAGAATCCAAGATTATGGGTTCAAAGTAAAAGAAGAAAAATGTGATTTTTTCCTGGAGGAAATAAAATATCTGGGTCATGTGATCGACAAGGACGGCAGAAGACCAGACCCAGAAAGGGCTACCGCAATAAAAAACATGCCGGCGCCAGAAAACGTCATGACATTACAGAGTTTTCTGGGCCTAGCAAATTACTACCAGGCTT
>OY744545.1:60104489-60114489 GCA_963556195.1 Sepiola atlantica | reverse complement strand
AAATTAAAAATTTTCTTTTTTCCTTTCTTTCTTTTTCTCCCATATTTCATTCTTCCTAAATATGATATGAGGTAAGGATCGGATTTTAATTCTGCCTGATGAGATCTCAGTTTCTAACAGCTGTTGATCGATAACATCGACATGCCAGTGTCGCAGATTTTGTACATGTCTGTATAAATAAAATTAATCATATATATATATATATATATATATATATATATATATATATATATATATATATATATATATATATATATATATATATAAAAACTCCTATCCTGTGGATGTCTATTTTACCTAGATTACTATATATATATATATATATATATGAGAAAAGAAGGATGAGAGTAATCCGACGTAATGGGAAATGAAAAAGGAAAACCAAATTCAGTTCCCTCTCTGCCACTGACTTCTCTCAGCCCAGACCTTGGTCCTGCGCTTTCAGTAGCCATGACTACTAGTTTTCCTCATCAACCCATCATGCCAACCCAATATTTCGATGTACTTGCATGACATTTTTCTTAAAATTATCAACCAGAAAGACGAAACATTGATGAATATATATATAAAAAAAATATCTGTTGGTTTTTCTTATTTCATTTCCTATATATATATATATATATATATATATATATATATATATATGG
The DNA here is from genome assembly GCA_963556195.1 of Sepiola atlantica. Lineage (NCBI taxonomy): Eukaryota > Metazoa > Mollusca > Cephalopoda > Sepiida > Sepiolidae > Sepiola > Sepiola atlantica. The sequence goes on along the minus strand of OY744545.1, from coordinate 60,113,842 downwards.
TAAGTCAATGAACATTGATTAGACCTGCAAATGGAAGCAAATCAATATCTTCAGTTGCAACAGTTCGCTTTGACTCCATTGAGATCCTGTCGTTGTTTTTGCCTTGGAATCCGCTTAACTGAAGACACGAAGAATATTGTTTTCTTAATATGGCCAATCTTATTTGATCCCCCCTCCAAGGACAACATACCTGAGTGGAAGCATCGTCGTTGGATTTTTATACAGATTCTTCTGGATTTACCAATATTTCTGAGCCCCACGCTATTTGGATTTCGTTATTGGTGACTTTCATACCCGTTTGAACTTTAACATTTTTTAAAAAACTCTTTCAAATTTAGAACTTTGACAGTTCTTTTCTGTCAACTTATCAATCATAATTTTCTTCTGATGATAAGATTTTAATCTTTGAAAAGCCTGGTTTAAGGAATGAAAGAGAAGAAAAATAAATGTTTTTATTAATTAAACTGCTCCTTGTTTTGAACAACCGAAGATATTGATTTGCTTCCATTTGCAGGTCTAATCAATTTTCATTGACTTACCATATTTTTGCTCTATCCAGTATATTGAGCTTTTCTTTTTTTCACAATAGGACCGCAGCCATCTGGTCAAACACCTCCTGATCATAGATAACTTTTATTTTCATCTCTAACCTTTATGACACTCTTCCATTTACTCACACCCTTCCTTTTTCTCCTTGAATCTTCACTTTCGCCTTACTTTTTCCGTTTTTCCCTCACATTTTTAACACTGCAGTCCAAATAAACTTTCTCATGTTCCAAATATTTCAAATATTCCATACCCACCCTTTCAATCACCGCCCTCCTCCACCCCTCCAATCCCTCACTCATTGCTATCATTTTCCAAATATTTCAAATATTTCACACCCTATCACAACAAATCCTCCCTCTCCCCCTCTCAACTATTTTCTCCCATACCCCTTTCTTAAATTCCCTCATTTTGTCCAAACGCTCTCTAAGACCATAACTTTCGCCCATCCACCAAAATCACAGCCCCCTCCCTCTCTACCCATCCTCCTTTCCCTGCATACACCCCCCATACACAAACATTCCAACTTACTTTTCCCCTTCATTCTTGACCGCAGCCATCTGGTCAAACACCTCCCTCCCCCTCTTCCTCCACTCCCTCTCTGCCATCCACTTTACCTCTGTTCATCCCCAACCTCTTTCTCTTACCACCAGCCACAGTAGTCCTTGCTCACCCCATCCTTCCATTTTTCCCCACTCATTTTTTTCAACATTCATTTTTATTCTCCAGCAAGTACGGACGTCCACCCAGTAGTGGCCATTATTTCATTTTATTTCTCCTCCCAATATGTCTACCCTACATGTATCTGTGCTTGCATGACATTTTTTCTCTATATCATCATCCTGATGAAGTCTTATAAATAAAGACGAAACGTTGATGTACACATAAAAACATCCATTTTTTGGTTTTCCTTTTTCATTTTCCCATATATATATATATATATATATATATATATATATATATATATATATATATATATATATATATATTAGATAGATGTATACTGGCTAGACGGGCATATCAATATAGATATATCAATAGATACATACATAGATAGATAAATATATATATATAGATAGATAGATAGTTAAATAAGTAAATGGATAGATTGATATATATATATATATATATATATATAGATAGATAGATACATAGATAGATATATAAATAGATAGATAGATAGATAGAGAACCACGCAGACAGACATATATATATATATATATATATATATATATATATATATATATATATATATATATATAGATAGATAGATAGATAGATAAACAGACAGGCAGATAGACAGACAGATAAAAGATAAATAGATAAATAGATAGATAGATAGAGAAACACGCAGACAGACAGATATATATATAGATAAATAGATAGATAGATAGGTAGATAGATAGATAGATGATAGATAGATAGATAGATAAACAGACAGGCAGATAAACAGACAGATAGAAAGATAAACAGACAGATAGAAAGATAAATAGATAAATAGACAGATAGAAAGATAAACAGACAGATAGAAAGATAAATAGATAAATAGACAGATAGAAAGATAAACAGACAGATAGAAAGATAAATAGATAAATAGACAGATAGAAAGATAAATAGATAAATAGACATATAAATAGATAAATAGATAAATAGACAGATAGAAAGATAAAAAAGCCGTCGAAGATTAAAAAACTATTTTCTGCTTTGTCTGATTAATGAACAAAACTGAAGTTGTTGATTTTTTTTTCAAAACCCAAATAAATACTTAAAGACAAGTGTATAAATTCTATGGTTCCATTTAAAGGTCATATTTGTTTAATTATGAAACGCTTCCGGGCTGCGACTTAATCAAATGAAATTGAACCGCCATTATTCTCGGATGAATAGAATTGAAATCCATGAGCAAAATTAATTCTCGCCAAAAAGAATCGCGTTTTTTTTTTTTGAAGTCACTACCTTTTGCTATGTCGCATTAATTTGAATTTCATTTTAAAAAAAATAAGAAGAAACCATTACTTTCGATTATGATTCTTGTTCATCGTCTGCAGTTTTCTATTGAATTAGATCTGCGGTTAATTGGAAGAGAAAATAAAATATTGATTAGAAGACTAGCATCTTATTTTTAAAATTCCAAAGCACGTTCAGATATTAGTAAGTACTGATTCTTCCTATGTACGACTTAGAATTCAAATCTCGTTATAGTCTAGCCTTTTTTTTATAGAATACATCGCTTTTCGCGTCCAGGTTTGGAAACGCTGTTCGTGTAACGTTTCATTTGACTGTACAAAACCTACAGCAATAACTGGTTTCCTATCTCCCTACATTCGCCCACACATCTTACACCACTCTCTAAATGAGTCTGCCTGCGTATGTCAAATGCATGACTGTTTCTTTTTTTTTTTAAAATAGGCTTTTCAAAGTGTTATGGGCAACACCATGTGTTTTGTAGATAAACAAAAGACAAAGGACAAAGATGTTGCTATTCCAGGACAAATTGGTAGACAAGCACTTTTCTTTGCTCAAAGACATTCAAAAGAGTTCATACTTACCCTAGCCCATAATACTAGATGCGCTCCCCCCAAAAAAAGACAAACATTGCCACCCATGCAATCGTTAATAAAATTCACAATCCTTTCTGCAATCCAACCATATTAGGTATAAATAAACTTCAGTGCATGCCTGACTTGTCCACCAAGTTTCAGGCATGAATGCCCAACAGTCTTTGTTCAATGATATGTGAGGGCACTTTGGTGAGCGTCTGATCAGTAGGATGTGTGATCAAAGCCCAAAGCACAGTAGTACTTACTACTACTACTACTACTACTACTACTACTACCATAAACTGGTTTTATTTCAAACTGTTAAACTAACCTACGGTCTTGATAAACGGATTCAGAATAAGTACAGTCTGCTGAAATGTATCCGACCATTTATCCGCTTCGAATCGATCGATTTATTTAGCTGCGAGTGATATTTCCGGCTATAATTCTTTGTTTGGGGTGTACGGCACGGCCAACTATCGTTGAGTCATTTCATACCGAAACCAAACACGTAGTGTATACGATTGATATTTGCGGATTAAGTTGAAGAGATTTGTATTACATACACCACCTGCCATTCCCCAAATGGTCTTCAATTAAATACTGGACAGGCTAAATATCGCTAAATCCAATCTATTCAAATTGCGACATTGAATAATAAAAAGACGAACGATTTTAAATATAGACTTAAAAAAATCTTTTTAATTAAACGCAAAAATACATTATGCCAGTATCATATTATGTAAAACAAAATTTTGTGGCATGGTCGAGTTTTAAAAGTCAATACTTTTTGTAGTGATAGCTTTGTAAATTTGGAAATGGCGTTTATCGCGTTTTACTTTCAACTAATATACTTTTAAAATCTTATTCTAGCTTCATATATTTCAATAATTTACTTTTACCATCATGGATTTAAAGATTTTACGCTACTTTTACCTTCATGGGGTTTAAGATTTTACTATAAGAAACCTTTTCAACAACCAATTGCAATGGCTAATAGCACCTTACCTGATAGTTCATCAGTTTAACTTTTCGACATAACATTCACAGACAACACGAATTAGAGCAAATACAGCGAAAACATTGTCAAGGCTGCTGCAAAGAAAGACGGGCTCGCTGGATAAGCTGTGTGATATATTTTATGACGAACCAACGAAGTGTATATTATATATTTCAGCAGCTGTACAGTCAAGTATAAACAGTATTAAGAAGGTATTACGCATGAATGAATCAGAAGTCTTCTTACCGTATTCAAAAGAACGAGAAAAATAAAATTAAGATAAAATGAATTAATAAATAGATTATGTTACGTGTGTGCTTTCATATTTTTGTCATCCGTTTCCACACCACAGAATAAGGATATGAAACACCATGTGTTCCTAGTTCCTATATTATTGCAACTCTATACACAAATACATTAGATCATGATATAATTCTATAATTCCTTTACTATGGAACCATTGAATGTCTACGTTTCAATAAAAAAAAAGTAGGGGTTTGATTATATCTATGTGTACGTATCTGTTAATGTTTTGTTAGTTCTATTTATTTCAGTATGAATGTATTAATAACTGTTGATTTTTGAAAGATTCAGTTAGTTTATTCAAAACTAATTATAATTTATGATATCAAGAATTGAAATAGGTTTACACTTAAAAAACTTTAAATAAAAAACTGAAAATTAATAATTGAATACAGTAAATAGAAATTACTTTTAGCTTCATAATTTAAATAATTTACTTTTACCTTCATGGGTTTAAAGATTTTATTTTACCTTTATGGATTTAAAGATTTTACTTTTACCATTATGGATTTAAAGATTTTACTTTCAGCTAATATACTCTTTAAATTTTATTCTAGCTTCATATATTTCAATAATTTACTTTTACCTTCATGGATTTAAAGATTTTACTTTTACCTTTATGGATTTAAAGATTTTACTTCAGCTAATATACATTTAAAATCTTATAGTAGCTTCATATATTTCAATAATTTAATTTTACCTTCATGGGTTTAAAGATTTTACTTTTACCTTTATAGATTTAAAGATTTTAATTTCGAGCTAATATACTTTTAAAATCTTATTCTAGCTTCATTATTCCAATAATTTACTTTTACCTTCATGGGTTTAAAGATTTTACTTTTACCTTTATGGATTTAAAGATTTTACTTTCAGCTAATATACTTTTAAAATCTTATTCTAGCTTCATATATTTAAATAATTTACTTTTACCTTCATGGATTTAAAGATTTTACTTTTACTTTTATGGATTTAAAGAGTTTACTTTCAGCTAATATAAATTTAAAATCTTATTCTAGCTTCATATATTTCAATAATTTAATTTTACCTCCATGGGTTTAAAGATTTTACTTTTACCTTTATGGATTTAAAGATTTTACTTTCAGCTAATATACTTTTAAAATCTTATTCTAGCTTCATATATTTAAATAATTTACTTTTACCTTCATGGGTTTAAAGATTTTACTTTTACCTTTATGGATTTAAAGATTTTACTTTCAGCCAATATACTTTTTAAATCTTATTCTAGCTTCATATATTTCAATAATTTACTTTTACCTTCATGGGTTTAAAGATTTTACTTTTACCTTTATGGATTTAAAGATTTTACTTTCAGCTAATATACTTTTAAAATCTTATTCAAGCTTCATATATTTAAATAATTTACTTTTACCTTCATGGGTTTAAAGATTTTACTTTTACCTTTATGGATTTAAAGATTTTACTTTCAGCTAATATACTTTTAAAATCTTATTCTAGCTTCATATATTTAAATAATTTACTTTTACCTTCATGGGTTTAAAGATTTTACTTTTACCTTTATGGATTTAAAGATTTTACTTTCAGCTAATATACTTTTAAAATCTTATTCTAGCTTCATATATTTCAATAATTTACTTTTACTTTCATGGATTAAAAGATTTTAATTTCAGCTAATATACTTTTAAAATCTTATTCTAGCTTCATATATTTCAATAATTTACTTTCACCTTCATGGATTTAAAGATTTTAATTTCAGCTAATATACTTTTAAAATCTTATTCTAGCATCATATATTTCAATAATTTACTTTTACCTTTATGGATTTAAAGATTTTACTTTCAGCTAATATACTTTTAAAATCTTATTCTAGCATCATATATTTCAATAATTTACTTTTACCTTTATGGATTTAAAGATTTTACTTTCAGCTAATATACTTTTAAAATCTTATTCTAGCTTCATATATTTCAATAATTTACTTTTACCTTTATGGATTTAAAGATTTTACTTTCAGCTAATATACTTTTAAAATCTTATTCTAGCTTCATATATTTCAATAATTTACTTCTACCTTCATGGGTTTAAAGATTTAACTTTTACCTGTATGGATTTAAAGATTTTACTTTCAGCTAATATACTTTTTAAATCTTATTCTAGCTTCATATATTTCAACAATTTACTTTTACCTTCATGAATCTCCGCCGTCGTGTTAGATTCACCAGGCGTTTCGAGAAGAGGCGATGGGTGTAACACAAAGTAAGGAGTGATTCAACCGATTAATGACCGCAAATAAGCGGAGAGTGACCAGCGTTCTAACAGGCCACAAACTGCTCGGAGTGCAGCTGTTGTTGAGAGGGTCTAAATAAAGAGATAATGCGGAACGGCAGAGATGAACACCATTCCAAAAGAAGACTTCCAGAGGTGTTTCCGGCAGTGGATGGATCGGTGAGCTAAGTCTGTGCAGGCACAAGGAGACTACTCTGAACGAGATTAGCCCCAACCCCGTCACATATCTGAAATATTTCTTCTGGCCTAAGGTCGGATACTGTTTTGACAGGCCATGTATATATATATATATATATATATATATATATATATATATATATATATATATATATATATATATATATTAAAAATTATATATATATATTTAATTAAAATTTTTTTTCTAATCTTTCCGTTTTTGCTGGAGATGGGGCATCCTACCGGATGGCAGACATTCACCGGCTATTTCAGACACTCCGGCCTAGAGATCTTTTTAAGATTCTAACCGTCCCTTTAAGTGCAATTGTTTGTATTTCTCTTGCACTCGGTTCACCGGGTATACTCGCAAGATAGCTTTTGAAATTCTTCTTCATTAGTTCTGTTGCTCTTATAATTTATAGGTATGATGGAGATTTTCCTAAGATTTCAGTTTTTTTCATGTCGTACATAAGACCTTGGTATTTCGTAATCTTTTCCCTTTCAGCTCTGTTCAATCCTGCATCATTAGGGACACTGACTTCAATTAGGGTTGATACTTACTTCTTTTTGTGTGTATTAAAATTGGAAATGTGTGTACATAGTTGTTTACAGTCCTTTCCCGACAAATTTCAATTTATTGTGTTCATATTGCTAAATATATATATATATTCCCCGACCTTTCGTCTAAGATTATGCAGATATTCTTTTTTATGCAACTTTTTTCTGACTCTATTCTTGATAAAGCCCTGGTAACATTTGAGTGAAACATTTAGGTCTTTCCTTTCCCATTTGATCTCATATTGCTATCTAGCTATAACTGAGTCACACTACATTGCATATCAACGTCATACTGTTTCATTCTTCCCGTATACTGGTTGAACTCTTTGCTGGACAAATATCTGTTAAGATCTGTCGAAAACCGCGGGTTAATACACCAGCGTAGCATTGGATCATTGCGTTTAAGATCTTTCTGATTGTGAATACGATAAATGAAATATGAAGACAAGACAGATATAGATATAGCAGGGCAAAGAGAATAATGATAACGTAATAAAGGAGAATGGGAATAAGAATGATGGAATGAAAAAAGGGAAAGAAGACACAATGTGAAAACAAATAAAATATTTAAAATTGGCAACTGATTAAAAAGTATATTTCTCTTCATTTTTGCCCCTGAAAAAGAAAATGAAAGAGAAACCGAAGGAAAAAAATAATAAAACGCATGAAGAAAGAAATAAGAAAATAAAGAAGAAAATTGAAGAAGACCATAAATGGGGAAATGAGATAAGAAAATGAAAGAGGAAATTAATTAGAAAGTGAGGAAGGAAAAATAGAAAATTGAGGAAGTAAATAAATGGGGAAATGAGAAAATAAAATAAAAAGAGGAAATTAATGAGAAAATAAGGAAGAAAATAAAATAGAAAATTAAAAAAAAAAAATACTTAGAAAATGAGAGAAGAAAATATAAGCGGAAATTAATGAGAAAATAAGGAAGAAAATAAACCGAAAATTGAAGAAGAAAATAAATGGGAAAATTAATTAGAAAATGAGGAAGGACATAAAAGATGAAAATAAATTAGAAAATGAAGAAGGAAATAAAGTAGAAAATTTAAAAAGAAATGAATGGGAAAATGAGAGAAGAAAATATAAGAGTAAATTAATGATAAAATGAGGAAGAAAATAAACCGAAAATTGAAGAAGAAAATAAATAGGAAAATTAATTAGAAAATGAGGAAGGAAATAAAAGATGAAAATTAATCAGAAAATGAGGAAGGAAATAAAGTAGAAAATACTTAAGACACAATTAATTTAAAAAAAATGAAGAAAACATTTGTATTTTAAATTAGACAAGAATACAATAGAAAAATAAAGTCGGAAAAGAAAACTTAAAACTAAAGCGGGAATACAGGAAAATATGTAGAAGCAAATAAAAGAGGAAATAATTAAAAAAGAGAAAATAAAGGAAAAATTGAAGCAAATTAAAGAGGAAATAATTAAAATAAAAAAGAGAAAATAAAGGAAAAATTGAAGAAAATTAAAGAGGAAATAATAAAAAAGAGAAAATAAAGGAAAAATTGAAGCAAATAAAAGAGGAAATAATTAAAAAAGAGAAAATAAAGGAAAAATTTAAGAAAAATTTAGAACTGATGAATATATAGAATAGGTGACTTCAAGTCATCTTAAAAGAATATATAGGAGTTCTTAAGCTACAAGATGTACACCAGTTGAGGTAGCACGTTCAGTTCACATGAGAAGGCTGAGGAAAACATAGGAGGAAGGGATAATGATGGACATGAGAGAAAGTGGGATCAATAAATAAGACCTAGACAGAGATAGGTTAGTTTAGAAGTCAATTTTAAAAATCCGTTTAACACATTTAAAAAAAATACATTTTGATTTTTTTTAATTGTAAACATTTTATTTAGAAAAATGTTAAAATCATTTCAATTTTTAAAACCATAAAATATTTTAAATTTAAAACATTGATTTTCAAACCTTTTTGAAAACATTGTTTTTTAATA
>OY744545.1:60089489-60099489 GCA_963556195.1 Sepiola atlantica | reverse complement strand
AGAGATATGAGAGGGAGAGAGTGTGCGATTGATAAATGAAGAAAATAGATGGGACGAAAAAATTGGAGAGATTGACACTCTAAGGTATCAACGTGGTATGCACAAATACTTGTATATATATATATATATATATATATATATATATATATATATATATATATATATATATATATATATATCTAATGATATATATATATATATAATGATATATATATATATCTAATGATATATATATATATATATATATATATATATATATATATATATATATATATATATATATATACAGGGTGGGCCAAAATAAGGGTCCTATTTTTAAAAATTCATAACTTTTTTATTTATTGATTTTTTTTTTTTTTAGAATAAGTAAAGGACCCCTTCCGAAGCAAGCATGAGCCGTATTAGCCCTAAGGAACGTACCCTCATAATAGAGTGGTACTTTAAATCCAATGAGTCGATTTCGGAGACTCAACTCATCTATCGGCGTCATTACAACACCAGAAACTCTCCTTCGGCAAAAGCAATCCGAGGAATTATTGCTCGTTTTAGGGACCAACAAGGAATATCCGACATGAAGTGGAAGGCCTCGTACTGTACGAACAGCTCAAAATTTCGAGGAATTGGAGAGAAGTTTGGAGGAGGATGCATCCACATCCACAAGGAGGAAGTCAAAAGAACTTGGCATTTCTCGAAGCTCACTTCGGAGAATGCTAAGAGAAAGAGGATATTTTCCATATAAAGTGCAGCTAGTTCAAGAACTTCAACCTCGAGATAATGAAAAAAGACTTAAGTACGCTATGCGACTCCAGGATTTGGCCAATGATGATCCCGAGGACCCTTATTTTGGCCCACCCTGTATATACATATACATATATATATATATGTGATTTTATGAAGGCTTACCAAAGCATTCCTTTCAAGACACCAATGATCACCATTAAAGATATTTTTTCTTACAAATACTATTTATTCAAATTAAATGTTTTTTCCTACACGTGTTTCACTACCAAGCAGTTACTTGCTTGGCAGATCATCAGGGAAATGGTTTCAACAGCCGACAAAACACAATGTGGCGTTGTAATAGTTGAGGTCACTTAAGAAAAGAAGAGGAAAAAAAATAAAAATAAAAATAAAAATAAAAGTCAAACTTAAAAAGCAAGGAGGAACAACGGTAAGAAAAGAAAGTCCTAGAAAAGTCTTAGAAAAGTAGCTTGTGCATTATTTCTTCCACCAAGCCAACAAGCAAGTAGTCGGTCCCAAATACATTCAATAAAACCACAAAACCGGAACAATGTGCGATAATACACTTTCACGCTAGCCGGTACAATGATGAATAAATCCCCCCCCCCCACAATAAAACAAAAGAACTAAATCATTCAAGATACCGCTCACAAGTTACCATTCCAATCCAATGATAGTATGGGAATTCTAAATCCAACTTTGTGAGAAGTTGGATTTAGAATTCCCATACTATCATTGGATTGGAATGGTAACTTGTGAGCGGTATCTTGAATGATTTAGTTCTTTTGTTTTATTGTGGGGGGGGGGGATTTATTCATCATTGTACCGGCTAGCGTGAAAGTGTATTATCGCACATTGTTCCGGTTTTGTGGTTTTATTGAATGTATTTGGGACCGACTACTTGCTTGTTGGCTTGGTGGAAGAAATAATGCACAAGCTACTTTTCTAAGACTTTTCTAGGACTTTCTTTTCTTACCGTTGTTCTTCCTTGCTTTTTAAGTTTGACTTTTATTTTTATTTTTATTTTTATTTTTTTTCCTCTTCTTTTCTTAAGTGACCTCAACTATTACAACGCCACATTGTGTTTTGTCGGCTGTTGAAACCATTTCCCTGATGATCTGCCAAGCAAGTAACTGCTTGGTAGTGAAACACGTGTAGGAAAAAACATTTAATTTGAATAAATAGTATTTGTAAGAAAAAATATCTTTAATGGTGATCATTGGTGTCTTGAAAGGAATGCTTTGGTAAGCCTTCATAAAATCACATATAAATGCTCTGTACTCTGTAATCGAGTATCATCGAGCTTGTTTTTTATTGGAACAACCCCGGTCTTCACTGAATGATCTATTTTATAAGTGAAAAATCTAAATCCATATATATATATATATATATATATATATACATACATATATATATATATATACATACATATATATATATACATACATATATATATATACATATATATATATATATATATATATATATATATATATATATATATATATCATACACACTCACAGTATTATTGATGTATAACTCCATAAAAGTGAGATAAGATGTACAATCCTATTTTAATATAATTTCTTTTTAAATCTAAAAACGTTTTATTTTTATAGCTAGTTCCGTTTTGCTTTTCTTCGGTATAATTTCAGTAAATTTAGACTTTAAAAATTTTTTCTCATAAGCTGACACTACGTAACATTCGATGTGATAAGTTTTTTATTACCTGATCACTAAATCGTTCAATATTAGATTTTAAAATATTTACACTAGTTAACTTAAATGTATTGTTTTCTAATCGTTGTGTTTGAAGTCTTGGAACTGATATAGATGGTGTTCGAATTTTGTGAATCTCAACTCAATTTATATATATATATTTATAGAGAGAGAGGGTAGAAACAAACAATAAAGTTACTAGTGAAGAAATAATTTTTTAAAAATTCAAACAAATAATTTCAATAGAAACAAACAATAAAGTTACTAGTGAAGAAATAAATTTTTAAAAATTCAAACAAATAATTTCAATAGAAACAAACAATAAAGTTACTAGTGAAGAAATAATTTTTTAAAAATTCAAACAAATAATTTCAATAGAAACAAACAATAAAGTTACTAGTGAAGAAATAATTTTTTAAAAATTCAAACAAATAATTTCAATAGAAACAAACAATAAAGTTACTAGTGAAGAAATAATTTTTTTAAAATTCAAACAAATAATTTCAATAGAAACAAACAATAAAGTTACTAGTTAAGAAATAAATTGTTAAAAATTCAAACTAATAATTTCAATAGAAACAAACAATAAAGTTACTAGTGAAGAAATAAATTTTTAAAAAATCAAACTAATAATTTATTATATATTAAATGAACTATTGGGAAAATTTTTTAAGTAAAAGCTTCATCTCATCAAACAAAAAAAACTCTGTGTTATTTAATAATATTTGCCTGAATATATATATGAGAGAGAGAGAGAGAGAGAGAGAGAGAGAGAGAGAGAGAGAGAGAGAGAGAGAGAGAGAGGGTAGAGGGTAATGCAGCATCAGTGCAGTTTCAACGAGAGAAAAATGTACATTTTAAGAAGTGAGACTACCAGCATTTGTAAAAAAAAAATTATCAACAATTGTTTGTTATTTTATTATCTTATCATTTTTAATTTTGTGATTTTATAACGCGTTTCGAGCTTTCGAACATAGGATAGGTGTTCAAGTAATGCCCCTGACCGACTTCCAGTTATCTGATCCAGATGAAATTTTACATGTGTAATGATTTATATATGTATGGGTTATGTTACAAAAAACAGCTCTGAACTAATTGTGGTTTCTGATTTACAGGTGTTTAAACTGAGTCAGGTGTGAAATGGAGTCAGTTGAGTGTCGCGCAGTGATCCGTCTTTTGTATTTGAAAGGACGCACACCAAAGGAGACTTTTGATGAAATGAAAGAAACTGATGGTGATGATGCCCCATCATATGACCTTGTAAAACGCTGTCATCGTGAATTCACACATAGCCGGAAGTCTGTGGAAACAGCTCCCAGACCTGGTCGTCCCTCTTCTGCCATTGATGAGGCAACTGTCCGTCAAGTTGAGGCTGCCATTTTGGAAGAGCGACGTATTACTATTCGCCAAATAGTCCAAGAGCTCAAGGTAAGTACAGGGTATGTGGAAACGATCATGCATGACCATTTGCATATGCATAAGGTGTATGCCAGATGGATTCCCAAGTTGCTCACACCTTTCCAGAAACAGGAACGCGTCGAGTGCTCGATGATGAATGTGCCAAGAAGATGAGTCAAAGTTTTTTCAAAAGACTGATTACGCAGGAAAAAACTTGGGTCCATCGCTATGATCCAGAGACCAAAGCCCAGTCAATGTAGTGGAAGCACTTGGACTCACCACCTCCAAAGAAGACAAGGGTGCAACCCTCCGCTGGCAAGGTCATGCTCACAGTCTTTTGGATCCAGGACGGAGTAGTGATGACAGATTTCCAGGCAAACGGTACCACAATTACAGGAGACTATTACGCTTCACTTTTGATGAAGTAAAGAGAAGCTATCAAAATCAAGAAGCGGGGAAAGTATCCTCTTCCTGCAGGACAACGTTCCGGTCCACAACTCGCATGTCGCCAGATCAGAAACACGGACGTGTGGCTATAAGATCCTCTCCCATCCCCCTTATTCTCATGACCTTGCACCCTCTGACTTTCATCTCTCCCAGCCATGAAGTCGTTTCTGGAAGGAAAGCGTTTCTCAGATGATACAGCCTTGATTTCTGAAATTACGACGTGGTTGGAATACCAACCTGGGGTGTTTTACAAAACCGGTGTCCAGAGCTGCATAAAACGATGGGAGAAATGCAATACTCTGGATGGTTCCTATGTAGAGAAAGACTAATAACTGTGCCAAGTTTCATTAATCTACTGCTATGGGAAATGGGTCAGAGGCATTACTTATTGAACGCTCTTCGTATATCTGAAGAGAGCAAGCACGAAACGCGTTATAAAATCACAAAATTATAAAATGATAAAATAATAAAATAACGAACAATTGTGGGAAAAGTTCTTTTTACAAATGTTGGTAGCCGTATTTATATATATATATATATATATATATATATATATATATATATATATATATATATATATATATATATAGATATATATATGTATATATAGTAAGTTATGAAAATATATTTATGGCAATTAAGCTACACAGAGGTTTCCGTGTTTCATCCCCGTAGGGAATCGTCTGGTTAAAATGCATGGAGTTTGTGTTGCCGGGTGTTTTTATATATATACATGTGCTGTTTAGTCTAGCTAGTTAACCAATCATATTTTTTGTTATCTCTTAGCCAATCGTTGGGCTTCTAACAAACAAAGGTTCGGTTGATTTTCTATTCTATTTTCTATTCTATTGTTCTGTTTTCTATACGGTGGTCTATCCCTGTTTCTCTGCTGTGTCGAAATCATGGGTGACCTTATTTTAACACGTGCTTGCTTGTGGTTCTATTTTAGGTTTTAGTTTAGTTTTGCGTTTTATTTATTTATTTATATATATATTTATTTAGTATGTATTGTCAACCTAATTGAATTCTTATCATCAGAGTAATTCAAATGGATAAGTAAGAAAACGTTTTTTCATATACATTCAATTTATCTTCTTTTCATTGGACACTCTATACATTTTTACCCTTTGACTTTTTTCTCAAATAACATTTTATCTTTTACTTTTTCAACTTCTGACTTTAGTGATTCTCTTACCTACTTATATATCGGTACGCCTCTGATGATGAGAATTACATTCTTTGAAAAGCCATGGTTTTAGGAAAAATCGATTCCTTCGTTTTGAACAACTTAAGATGTAATAGATTTGATATGTTTACAACTTTTATCCTCATCATTTAATTGTCTATATAATCGCTCTATCTCGTATATTGAGCATTACATTTTTGGTTGATTTGGGCATCGTCTATAGCGGTGCTACGACGTGGGGGGAAATGCATGGCTGAAGAGTAAGTGTTTTTCACATACACGCACAGAAAAAAAGTGGAAATTTCCTTTCATTAAGCTAAACCAATTTAAAAATAAATAAAAACCAGTACCCACGTTTGTGCAAACAAAAAAAGTATTACACTTTGCGTTAAATAAATTGAAAAGAATTTTTTTATAAAAATTGGATAAAAAACTAATTCCTTTAAAATACTAATAATAAAAAAACACCTCCTACTCCCCCCTAAATAAAAAACCCAAAGACATTTTAAAATACGCTTTAAAGCATTGCCCTCTTCTGGGAAAACAAAATAAAAATACAGTTTTCGTCAAATAAATTCTTTAAACAAAACGACAAAAAAGCAAGCGCGTTTTTTTTTTAGTTTTACGTCTGAATTTCGACTCGGAAATAGTCGAAATTACTTCGTGATTCTCCGTTCGTATTCGTAATTGCTTATGTCATCACTGCAATTCTCTGGATGCCTATTTCAAATTAGTTCCATATGATGTTATAATATAAGTGCATATACATAAACTACTAAATTATATATATATATATATATATATTAAATATTTTTGAAAATCAACAATCGTGCAATATTTTTATAAATGAAAAATTCATTTATTTAAATTAATTTTTATCGCGAATTTTCCTTGTAAAATAAAACCTTGTCAAGCGAGACTGTCCTATATATATTTTTTTTCCTTTTCTTCCTCCTCATTTTGATGGTGGTATTAATCCCGAGGGGTCGAAAATACGTCGAGTTCTTTAAGACGTTGGAAGTTTAGTCTGGTCGATGTCATGCGCAGATTGGCGCTATTTTTAAAGAAAGGAAGTTACCATGTTTGAAGCACGGATTAGGATGTATTAAATATTTTTGAAAATCAACAATCGTGCAATATTTTTATAAATGAAAAATTCATTTATTAAAAAATTTTTATCGCGAATTTTCGTTGTAAAATACAACATTGTCAAGCGAGACTGTCCTATAGTTTTTTTCCTTTTCTTTCTCCTAATTTTGATGGTGGTATTAATCCCGAAAATTCACGATAAAATTTTTTAAAGAACTCGACGTATTTTCGACCCCTTGGGATTAATACCACCATCAAAATGAGGAGGAAGAAAAGGAAAAAAACAAAACTATAGGGCAGTCTCGCTTGACAAGGTTGTATTTTACAACAAAAATTCGCGATAAAATTTTTTTTAAATAAATGAATTCATACAAATATTGCACGATTGTTGATTTTCAAAAAATATTTTATACCTTCTAATCCGTTCTTCAAAGATGTGAACTTCCTTACTTATATATATATATATATATATATATATATATATATATATATATATATATATATGTGTGTGTGTATGTGTGTGCGGTGTGTGTGGGGGTGGATGAATAAGGTAGTAGTTAGCCCGAAATATCGCACTCTCTCTCTCTCTCTCTCACACACACACACACACACACACACACACACACACACATATATATATATATATATATATATATATATATATATATATATATAGTAAGCAATGAAAATATATATGGCAATCAAGCTACACAGAGGCTCCCGTGTTTCCTTCCCGGGGGGAATCGTCAGGCTAACGATTCCCCCCGGGGATGAAACACGGGAGCCTCTGTGTAGCTTGATTGCCATATATATTTTCATTGCTTACTACCTAGCTCTACTTACGTATCGAGCACTGTTGAAGTAAATACTGAAAACTGACACATAAAAAATTATATCTCCTTATAATATTTTATGTGGATACATGAAGTACTAATATATATATATATATATATATATATGTGTGTGTGTGTGTGTGTGTGTGTGTGTGTGTGTATGTGTGGGAGTGTGTCTGTGGGAGTGTTTGGCTTATATCATAACGGGTCGAGATTTCGGTCAGGCCACAATCTTATTAAACCGACCTGCAGGTAAAAATAACTAATATTTATAAAAAATATTTTTATCACTTCCTTAAAATATACAGATGGTCCTCTAGGTGAATTTATAAACAGACAATAAAACTAATGCGCTAAGCAACGTTCATTGCCTCGTCAAGTTGAATACTCTCTGACTGCTATCTATACATGTCCGCCCATTTGATATTATAGACTTTAAATTCCCTTCTTCCCGTGCTGCTTGATGGTGATCTGTGGGTAAAAGCTGAATGATTTCGAATTCTTAGAACAGCAGTAATTGACATTTCCTAAACTGATGATTGCATGAAACACTTGGGTCTGAAGAAAAACTAATTAATATTTAGAGACTAAATGTATAATTTTAGAGAATTGAACCTACAGTGAAATGATTTAAGCTCAATATACAAGATAAAGCAATTATAAAGATGAATGAAGGAAGAGAGATAAAGATGTGCGTTTCCATCTTTAAATCTTTCGTCACCGGACATTTTGTCAACGGATATTTCCCCAAATGGACAGACTCTATATTTTGATAACCTTTTCATGCACACACTTGTACTTTCCATTACTTTATATTATTTCTTACATTTTTAAAAATTTTGAATTTTGGCTATTCCTTTGCCAATTTATTCATCTATGTAATTCCCCTGATGATAAGATTTTAATCTTTGAAAAGCCCTGGCTTAAGGAAAGAAAAATGAACATGTTTTTATCGAGTACACCTCGTATTGAACAATCGAGGATGAAATAGATTTGTCATTTGCACATATTTATCCCTCTTCCTTCATATATATATATATATATATATATATATATATATATATATATATATATATATATATATATATATTACATATAATAAATACCTCTTTATTTACCTTTATACATTTCGTATTAAAGACACGGATAATAATGATATACTCGAAGTAAGCAGAAAAAAATCCACTAATATCTCTAGACACATACCAAAGGGCAAACGTACACACGTGCATATATTACTTGAGAAGCTTGCCTACGCAGATCAACAAACACAAACACACACACACACACATACACAAATGCAGATATAAAAAGGCTAAATACATGTCATAGCCGATTACGCTTGACAAAGAACTAGACAAGCCACTGTCCATTTGCACGGACTCCAAATACACTCGACATCGCTGCCACCATTGCATAGTTGTGAGAATAGAATTACGCCATAAAAAATCGTGGCTTCCCTTTCGATCGCCTTATCTGCATAGCTGTACGACCTTTGCGTATTTTTGTCTTGCATTTCCATAACAACTTTTTTTTCCGGTACAAATGCGAGAAATTTACACTGAAGAATACGAAATAAATTGTTTCACACACACACAAACACACACACACACACACACACACATATATATATATATATATATATATATATATATATATATATATATATATATATATATAGTAATCCAGGTAGAGTAAAAATCCACAGGGTAGAAATCCAAAGGGAATCAAACCGGGCTTATAAAAGAGTGCTCAATAAAAATATAGAGCTGTATTGTGAATGCTTTTATTCAAACATGTACAAGGTCTGCTACACTGGCATGTCGATGTTATCGACCTACAGCTATCAAGATCTGAGGTCTCATCAGGCAGAAAGTTTTTTGTGATCCAACCCGGTCGCTGAATTCCTGTATTTATTTATGTAATTAATCTATTTCTATAGTTTAATTTCCTTTACATTTCTTCATATATTATTGTCAACATATTATTTTTATCTTAACTTCAACTATTACAATATTTTATTATCTCTATTTTAAAAATGTTAAGGTGCTCTACTATAATATATTTTAAACCCAATTTCTAATAACTCCTTATACCAATTTTAGTGGATGAGGATTAGAAGACTTTATAGTCTGTCACTCTGCTTGTTTGCCCTTTCGCCCTACAAGCTCGTGGTTCTCCTGATGTTTTGCTATTTGTTTTTCTGATTGTTTTTTTTGGGCCGTTTCTGTATAACGCGTCGATGCAGACGCTGATGAAAAGACTTTTGGACAATCTTTAAAAATTATTTTTTAAAAGTATAAATGAAATAAAGTACTTCCAAAATGTTTTGGAAACGATTGTACGCCAATTTGGACTTGTTGCTGGGACTCTAGGAACGCAAAATGTAATGACTTGATCCTTTATATGTTTTATATATATATATATATATATATATATATATATATATATATATATATATATATATATATATATATATATATATTCGACAACTATTAGTTGTAACACAATTTATAAATTGTGTTCAAACTAATTGTCATGGCCGTATCGGACGCAAACTTTCTGTAACTTACTATTTCTGTTCTTC
>OY744545.1:60071989-60086989 GCA_963556195.1 Sepiola atlantica | reverse complement strand
TTACGGCAAATCAACCTTTTTCAGGTCATTTAATGCCGAATGAAGTTGTATTCTCTAAAAAGAAGCTTTGAAAAAGCTTATACTTTAAAATGAACACCATTCTTTGGAACCATACTTTATACCGTTTTTACGGCATATCATCCTTTTTTAGTTCATTTAATGTAAAATCATGTTAGATTTGTATGTCTTAAGATATTTATATTTTTCGTCTCAAGTCAATCCTTATCACGCTCTCTCATGTTTTCTCTGGCTTTCTCTGTGAACTGGATTTATTTACTTTTCATATATATATATATATATATATATATGTATATATATATATATATATATAAAGATAAATGAAACAAGAGAGATAAACATGTACGAATGACAAATCTATTTCAACTTCGATTGTTCAATGCAAGGTGTACTCGGTAAAACATGTTTATTATTCTTTCCTTAAGCCAAGGCTTTTCAAAGATTAAAATCTTATCATCAGTGGAATTACATAGATGGACAAGTTGGCAGTGGAAAAGCCAAGATTCAAAATTTGAAAAAATATTAAGTAATGGATTTCTATTGGATTTACTTCATTTTTGAACATTTTCAACGCCGCCTTCACGAGGCGCTTTTTTCCATCTTTAAATCTCTTTTCACCGGCTGGTGATACCAGATCAGGCTGCCCTGTGGCTCCCTGAGACGAAATTCACCTACATTGACGTTTTTTGTTTTTCTTCTTTTTTTTTTTTTTGTAAAACTTAATTATGTTCTACAAAACCAAAAACAAAAACAACAGCCCCTCTCCCTTTCTCCCTCCCCTTTTTTATTTTATTTTTAGAACTTGAAGCATAAATCTTTTACTATAATGACCAGATTCGGCATTAAATAACCCAAAAAGGGTTGATATGCCGTAAAACAAAACTACCAAACCAAAAACGATGATTAAACATTTGAAGATATAAAGAACTTGAAGCATAAAAACTTTTACTATAATGACCAGATTCGGCATTAAATAACCCAAAAAGGGTTGATATGCCGTAAAACAAAACTACCAAACCAAAAACGATGATTAAACATTTGAAGATATAAAGAACTTGAAGCATAAAAACTTTTACTATAATGACCAGATTCGGCATTAAATAACCCAAAAAGGGTTGATATGCCGTAAAACAAAACTACCACCTTTTCACCGGACACCTTATCAACGGACATTCACCAACATGACCGACCCCATTTATCTTTATAATTGCTCTATTTCGTATATTGAGCTTAAAACATTTCATTATAGTTTCTATCTACTAAAAGTATACTTTTAGTTTTATATTTTATATATATATATATATATATATATATATATATATATATATATATATATATATGCTGGATTTGTGTATACATGTAACTCTTCACAAGTGCAATAGTTCATATATATATATATATATATATATATATATATATATATATATATAGTAATCCACAGATAGAATGTTTCGCTGTATACCCAGAGATCAGTACTGAAGTCGGGATTCACCATACAACTATCTATGTTTTCTTTGTCTTTCCATGTAAACTGAACCTGCTACTTAAACTATTCTACATGTACTGATCCAAAAACTCTCATCTATTTCTTAACGTTACCATCCATTTTCTTATCGAGGTCTCCTATTCATCACAAATACGGTACAGATGTAATCTTGGTCTGAAATCATCAAATCAAAGCCTGTCTTAATGACTTACATTACACACTTATCAAATCATTCTCACATCATTTCTCTCTTTGCAACACATGTCTGAATTCTCACTGTCCGGGTTTCACTTCCATGCATCATAGCATTACATACAAATGCCTGATAGACTGTGACACCATTATCAAATAACGGAAGTAAACATATTAAAATTCCTGAATTGCAAAACATAAAAGACAAGAATCTTTACAAAAAATACGTATATATATATATATATATATATATATATATATATACATATAATAATCCAGGTAAAACATCCACAGGATAGTAATCCAAAGAATTTCAACCGGGTTTATAAAAAGTGCTCAATATCAAACAGAGCTCTTATATATGAATATTTTTATTTACATAGACATGTACCAAATCTGCGACACTTGTATGTCGATGTCATCGATCAACAGCTATTATTGTTATTAGATTCTTTCCAAATATGATCTAAGGTTAAGATCGGATTCTAACTCTGCCTGATGAGATCTCAGTTTATAATAGCTGTTGATCGATTACATCGACATGCCAGTGTCGCAGATTTTGTACATGTCCGTGTAAATAAAAATAATCATATATATACATACATATATATAAATATATACATATATATACATAGATATATATGTGTATATATATATATATATATATATAGATATATACATATATATACACACATATACTGAATGAAGTCTAAGTCTCTCTCTCTCTACCTATATATATATATATATATATATATATATATATATATATATTGATAAATAATTAACCTGAAGTCTCACGATAGATTTAAGCGAGGAGTTAGGACTGATACGACTATTTGTGCCAGGTGAAATTAGGTCTGAAAGAGTCCAATCAAGTAATTAATCAATTTGACTGTCATCTTCGAATTCGCATCATAGAGGGCGACACAGTCGAGATTTAAGAATCAATGGACTCAAAGCTACTTGAGAGTAGACAACAATTATCTGTGAAAATAGGGCCATCACTATGTATATATATATACATACATATATATATATATATATGTATATAAGGAAAAACAAAAAAAAGAAGAAATATTCTTCTGAAGATGGTAGATTTACCGAAAGTACTCAAGTTTATAAAAAAAATGTTTTTGAGATGAATAAATAATTTATTTTACAAACAAATAATCTGCGTTGTGCAAGGTTTTCTAAATATTTTATAAAAAAATATCTTTATTATTGCCACCCACCCAACGCTTCAAATTGTGTTACTTTTCAAAGTATATATATATATATATATATATATATATATATATATATATATATATATATATATACACTGGGACATATACATATATACATACACACATAGACATATATATATATATATATATATATATATATATATATATATATACATATTTACACAGAGACATATATATATATATATATATATATATATATATATATATATATATATATCAACATATATCACCCCAGACAAGGCGGGATGCCACTGTAGACGTAAAGGGTTACTGAGAATTTGGGTGTGGGGTTTGGGTGTGACCCCAAGTTGGGAGCAGTGTAGCGAAGTGTCTGTTTACATTAGTGTTTAACCTCTTCTTATAAATTGCGCCAAAATGTGCATCGGCTTACACTAGTGTACTAGTGACAGGTTTTCTGTCATAAGTAGATCACATTCGTTATTCCACCTTAAAAGATGGAAGCAATATATATTAAGTCATTAAAACCCTCCCATTGTAAAGCAAAGGAGTGGCTTCTAGGACTTAATGTGACCCACTTGTGACCCCCTTCCCATTTTTTCCTTAAAGTTATCACTGGTTTTCATTTCACTATTTTAAGTTTTTAATCGTAGTGCATTAATTATTTCTACGTATTTACTCTGATCAGTGTGGACGAAAGCCGGCTTAGTAGATTTATGTATTGATTTGTTTTTGTCCCTCTCGTTTTTACACTTTTCAATTTCATTCTAACAAAAAAAAAGATGTCACAAACGTCTATATTCATTGCGTAAATAAAATTATGACTACGTGCAGTGGTTATGAATTTAAACCTTACTCGTGAATAATATACGAAATTTATAGAGATCAAGACCCCGGGCAACGCCGTGTAGTCATGCTACGTTTTTTTTTAATAAACTTTTAAAATGTGATTTCTAGTTCATGTTTAAAAAAAATAAATGTGTTGAACTCTTTTTGTGTAGTGGAAGTACACGTCCACGTGTTTACTAGACGACCTGTGAGCTGTTGGGTCAACGTTGGTACATCGTACATTAGTTTATCAATTTAGTGTCCTGAACCGATTGTGAAAGTAAGTTAGATAGACATTTTAAAAGTACATTTATTTATTGGTAATCGTATCTGATTTGAAGAAATTTTATAACTATTTACAAAATATTTTTATTTACAATATTTTTTTATGTTTTCCTATAGTTAACCAACACTTTAGTATTTTGATGCCTATGGCCTCGACTCTCTCTCTCTCTCTCTCTCTCTCTCTCTCTCTCTCTCTCTCTCTCTCTCTCTCTCTCCCTATATATATATATATATATATATATATATATATATATATATATATATAATTTCATTTATTTTTGGGTGTTATTGAAGATAAAATGAAAATCTACTGCTTGGTACAGGAATTGAACTTACACTTTTCAAAGAATATTTCTGAATATTTTGTTTAATAGACCCCCCCTTTCACCCACCTTTTTTCATTCGTCTCTTCTCCTATCTAATACAATTAATGTGCATAGAATCAACCAGAGTTTTCGTATTTGAGCAAGATAAGAGGCGAGTGTGTAAAAAAATAGAATTAATACGATTGTGAAAGTAAATTAGATAGATGTTTTAAAAGTACATTTATTTATCGGTAGTTTATGGGAGGGCCTGTGGACGAGTGGTTATAGCACTTGTCTTTGGGCTGGACGACCTCTGTCCACTAAATGGGTACCTGACTACAACACAGGGAAGCTTCAAGGAAGCGGAATGAGAGGGATGGGCTCCGCCTTCCATATGCTGTGCCCTAGACACGGTGATTCTAAACAAATTACCGCCGCTACGGCCATGGGCAGTGCACGATGTCGGCAACGACACCCGTGCGCGTCCAGGCTATGCGACCGTTACTTTTTTTTTACCTAGTTTATGGGAAGTGTATGACTATTTATAAGAATTATTAGTTAAACTATTTTTACACTTTCTGCACTATTACCCCAAAAATAACAACTGTAACAAAATCAATCGACAAATGACCTACTTTTTGACACGTACAGTGTTCATGAAGTTAAAGGATTTCAAAATACATCATGATGTCATAATATAACTCTTCTCTCTTTTCCCTTCCATATTTTCAACCTCTCTCGATTTTCATCTCTCTCTCTCTCATACTCTCTGATTCTCTCTCATCTTATTCTCAATGTGTCTCTCATCATTCACTCTTTATTGACGTTATTGGTCCCCCGATTTATAAAATCCGGGGACCTATGTTTTGAGGGATTTTCTGTCCGTCCGTCCGTCCGTCCGTCCGTCCGTCCGTCCGTCTGTCCGTCCGTCTGTCTGTCTGTCTGTCTGTCTGTCTGTCTGTCCGTCCGGAGTTTTCTCCGCAACCATCCATTGAATTTCTCTGAAATTTTGCATGAAGTTGTAACTTTTGTCAGGTTAGAAAGTGATATTCTCCGATTTTTGAAAAAAAATCTGGTTAGCCCCCAGGGGGTAAAAAGGCCCCATAACTTTTCATCCATTCATTCAATTTCTCTGAAACTTGGCCAAAATGTGGAGGTAATTGTTCCTAATAGAAAATAAGTATCGCTGACCTTGGGAAAAATCTGGTTCGCGCCCCCAGGGGGTCAAAATCCCCCAAAATAGCAAAAATGACCCTTTCCTCCCATAACGTTTGATCCATCCATTCAACTTTTCTGAAACTTGGTCAAAATGTAGAGACAATTGTTCTGGATATAAAATGAGCATCTTTGACCTCAGAAAAATTCTAGTTCACGCCCGCAGGGGGTACAATGGAGGTCAAAAATGCCCCAAATTGCCCAAATTTATTGCATTTTACACTCACCACATCGAGTCACATACAGAGGGGGACCACGCATGCGCGGCTTGTTTCTCCTCTTTCAACAATCTAAGGCATCCATGTACAGATTTAAAGGATTTCAGAATACTTTGTGATGTCGTATTAAATAAACACGCTTCGCCCACCTCTCTCTCACTTACTTTTCTCACTCTCTACTATCTGTCTGTCTCCATCTTTCTTTCCACCATTTCTCTCTTAATATTTACTTTATTAAATTAATTTCACCACTTTCCCTGATCCTGATCTTTGTATTTTGTTAGGGAAATCGCCATAGAAAAGACATGACCCCACTTGATGTAACGAAATATGATCATCGCAAAGACCGGAGATGCATACTGTTTTTAGTCTTCAAAAAGCCAAGGCTATAGGTAAGAGGAAACCAATCAATAGGAGTTCCACAAGCTTGCAGTTCTTGGAAAAGAGCTACTGGACAGAAAACTGTATTGCAATGAGTTATCAAACCAAGGAATTGATGAAAACCACCAGACCAACAAGTCAAACGAGCTGGTTTGGTTTGGTTTGGTAGTTTTGTTTTACGGCATATCAACCCTTTTTGGGTTATTTAATGCCGAATCTGGTCTTGTTTTCTTCTCTTTTTTGTTTCTTTCCCCTTTTAATATCTGTTTCTATTTAACCCATAGTTGGGACCCTAACAGGTACTACCACTCCGGGTCAGGGTGGACCTGGGAGCAATGGTAATTAAGAGGAGGCTCCACATTCCCCAAAGTCCGTAAGCCGGATCTCACCATCGGATGTAGTTTAAGGTCATATCCAGGACCGGGAGTAGGGTAGGAAAAATAAAAATAAAAAAGGGGAGGGAGAAAGGGAGAGGGGCTGTTGTTTTTGTTTTTGGTTTTGTAGAACATAATTAAGTTTTACAAACAAAAAAAAACAAAAAACAAAAACAAAAAAAAAAAAACGTCAATGTAGGTGAATTTCGTCTCAGGGAGCCACAGGGCAGCCTGATCTGGTATCACCAGTCAAACGAGCTGGAACAAAAGAAGCAAGGAATAGATCACGCAATTATGAAGAACACATGCCAAAATAGTACTTATAAAAATGACTGAGACTAGCAACATTACGTCTGCGAGAGAGAGGGCGCAGGGAAGAAGAAAAGGTAGGGCCAATCAGATTACAGATAGGTTTCTGCACCTTAGCAATAACCGTCAAATGGGACACATTCAACAATTCAAATATGACAATGTCCGAAAGTAGATTTGTAGGGACTGAGAATAGTCTCAGTTGTGAGAAAATTTTGGGAGAGATAAAGAGAACCGACTCTACGAGAAGAAGAAAGAGCAATGAATTAAATATATGAACTCCAAGATTTGATGAGAAAAAATAGGTTAATCTTCCTCTCTCTGACCATTTAAACATTCATGTATAGATGTAGTGTGCACAGTGACAATATGATTATAACATCTCACACCACGTACCGACATGAAGAGGTTTAAAACTAATGTACACATACATCTCGCTACACAGCTCCAAACTTAGGATGACACCCTAACCCTAACCCTAACCCTAACCAAACCCTAACTCTAACCCTAACCCTAACTTTAACCCTAACCCTAACCTAACCTTAACCCTTACTTTAAACCTAACCCTAAACCTAACCCTAACCCTAACCCTAACCCTAACTCTAACACCCGAAACCTACACTCGAACTCTCAGTAGCCTCCTACGTTTACAGTGGCGGCCTGCCTTGTTTGGGGTGAATTATGTTAAAAATAAACCCAAAACCCATATAGCTTCTGTATATGATTTAATCGCGTGCTTCGCTATAGCCTACAACATGTTCAACCATAGTTGGTTTTTATAAACATCCAGGGGAAGCGTTACAAAATAGATTTGCATAGTGATATAGGAAATAATTTAAACTATTGTTATAGTTAAATGTGTAGCGAATATACGGAAAAATGATGTACTAGAATGTTTAATATGAGCATATTTTGTAAATCAGCATCTTCGTAACTTGTCTATATATCTTCCGCTATGGCTGCAAAATAATGAGATTACTTCTCCTTTCGTTTGCTTCACAGCATCTCACTGTTAGATCACCAGCTCGGTTGAGAAAAGCGATGCTAATGTTTTTTTTTGTCTAGCGCAGCTATGCCGGCTTCGCCGTTGGGTGGTCGATATTTAAGGCATGACTCGATGATGTGGTCTACTGTCTGTTCAGAGTGACCACAGTCGCAGACAGCCGAGTCCCTGAGTCCCCATCCTTTCACAGTCGCGGCGAAACGGCCGACACCTGTCCTGAGGTGGTCGAGCATTGCCCACTGCCGGCGAGGGAGGTGCATGCCTGGTAGGTTTTCGGGTCCTCCACAAATCTGTGCACCATTAATATATCTGCTGCCTGCCATTCATCCGTCCAGTAACGTTTCAGCCAGATTCGTTTTGTGACGTCACCGAGAATGGGCGTCGTGACTTCAGGCTAGCTTGTGGAGGGGTCTTGGTGGTGAGCTTGTGGAGAAGCTGATTACTCATGAGTTTACTCTAAAAATAAAATGCGTCCAGCTTGTTGAATATCAAGTCTGGAGTACCGAAAATACCACCTGCCTGGAAGAAAATAAAACCCAGCTAATTGACACAGACACACGCCTGGCCGGAAAATGAATAACCGATGATTTCATGCACCGACACATTTAAAAGTAATCTACAATAGTAACCGTCAAAGAGAAATACACTCGTCGCTATATAAACAATCAATTCGATGGAAGCCACGCCCTTCATTGTCTTTATATGCAAAATCTAAGAATGGTCATAGTGGTTGTGGATACAGGAGAGTGACAAAATTAATACTAACGGCTCTAAATTGAGATCGGACAGATGCTGCTGGCTAGTGAATTCGAGAGATAAACTTCCGTCAATTCTAGTGCTCTCTCAACTCTATCATTCTATTCATACGTTACAACTAAACAACAAAATATTTAATTATAGTTTTATACTGAAGTGTTTCCCGTCATTTATTTAAGCGCAGCAGTAATACACAATAGTTTAACCGGTGCTTCTGCAGTATAGCAACGAAAGTAATTTCCTTCCTTAATACTTGATTAGGGAATTGAAAGGGCAGACAATTCAATTTCTTTCACTGGGACTCATAACCCATGAGGAAAATCAAGACAATTAGTAATAAAATACATTAAAAGGAGGAATTTAAAAAGATTATTTATCAGTAAAGCAATCACAACGCTCGGTGATATTCAGCATTGACTCTGAAAGAAACAATCAATTCAAAATTAAGAGGATACTTATTTAAATAAATCTTATTAATAATAGCAATTAATTAGATTTATTTAAATAGCTTAAACATCACATAAAATATAAAAATATAATAATATAAAAATATAAAAATACGTAAAACAAACATTTGAAAAAAAAAAAAACGCCCGCTAACAATCTGAAACAATTGTTGTAACTAAACCCTAAACCTAAACCTAACCTTAACTGTAAACCCTAACCCTAACCCTAACCCTAACCCATGTAAATTCAAAACGTTAACATCCATTTTCGGAAAATTAAGAAATCACTTTGAATTATTTCCCCTTAAAAAATCACTTTGAATTATCTTCCCTTTAAAAATTACTTTGAATTATCTTCCCATTAAAAATCACTTTGAATTATCTCCCGTTTAAAAATCACTTTGAATTATCTCCCCATTAAAAATCACTTTGAACTATCTTCCCTTTAAAAATCACTTTGAATTATCTTCCCTTTAAAAATTACATTGAATTATGTCCCCTTTAAAAATTACTTTGAATTATCTCCCCTTTAAAAATCACTTTGAATTATCTCCCCTTTAAAAACTACTTTGAATTATCTCCCCTTTAAAAATCGCTTTGAATTATCTCCCCATTAAAAATCACTTTGAATTATCTTCCCTTTAAAAATTACTTTGAATTATCTTCCCTTTAAAATTACTTTGAATTATCTCCCCATTAAAAATCACTTTGAATTATCTCCCCTTTAAAAATCACTTTGAATTATCTCCCCATTAAAAATCACTTTGAATTATCTCCCCTTTAAAAACCACTTTGAATTATCTCCCCTTTAAAAACTGCTTTGAATTATCTCCCCTTTAAAAATCACTTTGAATTATCTTCCCTTTAAAAATTACATTGAATTATGTCCCCTTTAAAAATTACTTTGAATTATCTCCCCTTTAAAAATCACTTTGAATTATCTCCCCATTAAAAATCACTTCGAATTATCGCCCCTTTTGATTCACTCATCTAGAATCAAGGAAGTAAATTACTTTCGTTGCCAAACTGCAGAAGCACCGGTTAACCTACTGTTTTGGCGCCGAAAATTCTAATGCAAATTTAAAAAAAATAAACATGACGGATCGATCGACCGACGGACGCATCTAAAACAGCATGACTTACCATAAATGCTTGCTAGTATAGTACTCCCCAAAATGGCGTCATAATAAAAGTGTCATGGGTGCCAGTCTGTCGACATATTCCACGCGGCTTCTAACACGAGCTCCATTGTTATGTAAGTAAGCACGCGCTTTTGTGGGAGCTAATACGACTGTCCATGAATTCGATCGGATGTGTTGCTTCTTCCCTCTGCCCTTCTTTCCTTTAAGCTAAACCATAAGATTGGATCGAACGAGCAAGCGTATTCCGATGCTTACAGAAGAAGAAGAAGAAGAAGAAGAAGAAAAAGAAAAAGAAGAAGAAAGAAGAAGAAAAAGAAGGAAGAGAAGACGAAGAAAGAGAAGAAGAAGAAGAAGAAGAAGAAGCAAAACAGCTTTTCACAGAATAACCCGAACACATTAACAAAGACGGGAAAAGCATCTAAACAAAGAGACCGGAGAGACGTGTAGATGGCGGAAGAGACGTGAACAGATAGCGGCTAGATTACAGAAATGGAAAGGACAGAGGCTGGCAATCTCTGTTCATGGATTAGCATAGACATTCTCCTCGGATGGCAACGAGTAGACGACATAAATAATTCAGTCCATCAGACCGGCATGCCATGGCGGGAACAGTGGCAATTGCACGTGAATAATGGACGAAAGAGAGCTGTTCCCTACGAGGACAATTTCCTGGACAATTGAATGAATGATGACACGAAGCTTCCTCATGACTGGCTCTCTCTCCTCTCCTCCATATATATATATATATATATATATATATATATATATATATATATATATATATGTACAGAAAGAGAGAGAAAGTGAGAGGGAGAGGAAGAGGAAGAGGAAGAGGAAGAGGCAGAGGAAGAGGGAGAGAAGAGATGAGGTTCGAATTCGTTGTTTTGTGCTCTTGCGTTTATTTCCGACATGTTATCCAATACGTTAGTTTACTAGATGCCTACACAGCAGATCATTTACAATTTTCTTTTTTCATATATATATATATATATATATATATATATATATATATATATATATATATATATTTTTTTAATTTTTTTTTTATTTTATTCCATTCAAAAAAAAAAAAAAATATATATATATATTTTGCTCTGAATTTTCATTGAGCACTCTCATAAACCCGGTTTCAACTTCCTTCGGATTCATACCCCCTGGATATTTGTAACAAGTTAATTATATATATATATATATATATATATATATATATATATATATATATATATATATATATATATATATATATATATATATATATATTTAAGCACTGTACCGCGGTTTCATCCAAAAGGGCAGATTTAGACACCTTTTGGATGAAACCACGGTACATATCTTAAATATGTAATATACAGTATCTAAATAAATTATATTAGCTCTCTTATATGATCGAGCACTTTATTTGATTTCTTTTCATATACAACCTGACACACACACACACACACACTCTCTCTCTCTCTCTCTCTCTCTCTCTCTCTCTCTCTCTCTCTCTCTATATATATATATATATATATATATATATATATATATATATATATGTTGCTCTCTTTTGCCCTCACTGGATCGCCTTCCGTTATAAATCGTACAATCTCCCCTCTCTCTCTATATATATATATTTATATATATCAAATATGTTGTCCCTCTCTTTCCCCTCAATATACGTCTTAAATAGTTAATTTACCCCCCTCTCTCAAGATATATATTAAATATGTTCTCGCTCTCTCTATATGCGCATTGAAATGATGAGTGTGAGTTTCTCTTTTTTCATTTTCAAAAATGCAATCATTTTGCTTGGATGGTTGAATAAGGCCGGAGGGTCGAAATAAATTATCGCACCGACGGTTATGTGATTCCGTATTACTTTGCTTTATTCTATTTTTGCTCCGTTTCATTACATTGAGCTCTTATATCCGGAATTCCTTCTGGAATTAATTTCACTCTAACACACACACTATATATATATATATATACATATATATATATATATATATATATATATATATATATATATATATGTGTGTGTGTGTGTGTGTGTATGTATGTGTGTATGTGTGTATTTAGGTGATATGTGTTTATTCAGGCAACTAATATTAAATAACACGGAGTGTTTGCGTTTTAGAAGCCTTTTTTTATTTTTCCAACTTTTCGAATAGTCAATTTTCATCAAATTTGTGTATATAAGTTTCGTGGGTTTCTCTTTCCATTTTCTCTTCATTTTTGCACGAGTATTTTCGATTTTGTTCATCAAATCATCATCAGGCGGGGTTAGTCTTGCTATTATTTCAAAGATGTATTTTACTGTTGAGTTTTTGGAACGGCTAGTATTTTACGACTTCAAGATGAGCGTCAGCAGTGATTTAATGTTGGATGCAAACGTATGCATGCGCGTAAAAAAATAAAAAAGTGGTTGTTTTAGGGCTAAGAATTTGTTAATGTTACTAGTTTCGTAATTAATATTATTACCTGAGTGATGTCTAGTTTAGAATGTAAATGGCTCCAAGATGTTTAATATTGTTATGATGGTATCGTGGTATATTGTTTTAGTATTATGAATTATGTGTCTATATTGACAGAATCAAATCATGTGTACTCGCCGAAAAAATGGAACAAGATACCCACGAAACTTAATTCAGATTCTGAGTTACAGAACTCTCGATTGGCAGTTGCCGATATCAAATCATTACCTGACAGACTAGTTTCCCGTTCGGTGATTGCCTTCAGTTTGACAGACAGACGACCAGTTCTTCTCTTTGCACTCGTAGACCAGTGTAGGAGTCTTCATGAAGGATTATCATGACGGATGACATGTCCTGCAAGGGCTAGTCGTCGTCTCCTCACTAACGCTGACACGACGCAAGGATCCGTACAGTTACTTGTTCGTCGGTTTTCTTTTCCAGGAGATCTTATGGTTAGGGTTAAGGTTAGGGTTAGGGTTAGGGTTGTTTTCTTTTCCAGGAGATCTTATGGTTAGGGTTACGGTTAGGGTTAGGGTTGTTTTCTTTTCCAGGAGATCTTATGGTTAGGGTTAAGGTTAGGGTTAGGGTTTGGGTTGTTTTCTTTTCCAGGAGATCTTATGGTTAAGGTTAGGGTTAGGGTTAGGTTTGTTTTCTTTTCCAGGAGATCTTATGGTTAGGGTTAAGGTTAAGGTTAGGGTTAGGGTTGTTTTCTTTTCCAGGAGATCTTATAAGCTGCTGGTAAAATTCTTGTATACATACCATCTAGCCGCTTTTCATGTGCCACGTTCAGTATCCACATCCCGAACCATACAGAAAGCTATTTGTGGCTACATATGCGAACACATTAAGCAACTAAGGTGAACACCAGCCAATGTCTGATGAGCTCCCAGAACCCAAACCTTATGATGGTATGCCTACATCAAGACACCAGAGCAAACAGAACAACTTCTATCACAAAACTGGCCAAACATTTTGGACAGGACTATCTTACAAATGAGGCAGAAACGGACAACAATCCTGCCACGGAAATAGCCCGCAAGAGCTACCAGAAATACACTAAGACCTACCATTCCAGAAAACTGGAAATATGGGCCAACCAACAGCATGCTTAGTTTTTCCTAGATGAATTTTCCCAGGAATATATAAATACGGAAGGCTCTGTAGACTGGCTGAAAAGAGGATCGCTCTACTATGATCAGAAGAGAATGATAATGGCTGCCCAAGATCAATGCTTGATGACCAATGCCTTTAAAAAAGATGAGTGGTCTCAGCAACAATAACATGTGCAGGTTGTGCCACACAGTTGCATCCAGTTGTATGGTTCTCCTGGGGGATGGCTATTATATAATGCGACACAACGGAGTGTGTAAATATCTTCACTGGACTATATGTAAAAAATTGAATATCCAGTGTAGCAGCAAACAATGGGAGTATATACCAGAAAGAACAGTTGTAAAAAAAGTTATACACCATCCACTATGACTATGCCATCCCTACAGCTACATATCTAGCAAACGGAGCTGTTAAACCTGACATCGTGATATGGGACAAAAGGTAGAAAGTAGCAACCTTAGTTGAAGTCAGTGTCCCTAATGATGCAGGATTAAACAGAGCTGAAAGGGAAAAGATTACGAAATACCAAGGTCTTATGTATGACATGAAAAAACACTGGAATCTCGGGAAAATCTCCATCATACCAGTAATTGTAGGAGCTACAGGACTAATGAAAAATAATTTCAAAAACTATCTGGCGAATATACCCGGTGAACCGAGTGCAAGAGAGATACAAGCAACTGCACTTAAAGGGACGGTTAGAATCTTATAAAGATTTCTCGGCTAGAGTGTCTGAAAAAGTCGGTGAATGTGTGGCATCCGGTACGATGCCCCATCCACAGAAAAAAACAAAAAGATCAGAAAATAAAAAAAAAGAGAGAAACTATATTCTTGTGAAATATGCAGCTCGTCTTTTTAAAGTAAATCCAGTATGGTTTAACATTCCAAGATCTAATGTGTGAATCGAATCTTAGGAAGATCTCCATCATTCCAGTAATAATAGGAGCAACCGGACTAATGAAAAAGAATTTCAAAAACTTCCTGGAAAATATACCCGGTGAACCAAGTGCAAGATAGATACAAACAATTGCACTTAAAGGGAGGTTAGAATATTAAAAAGATCTCTCGGCTGGAGTGTCTGAAATAGCGGGTCAATGGCTGGCATCCAGTGGGATGCCCCATCCACAGAAAAAGCAAAAAGATAAGAAAATAAAAAAAAGAAAGGATTGCCCCTATACAGGCTTTGAAACCTTTGTTTTAAGTTCCTTCCTGATTGGAGATTTCCTAACCTTCTGTTACTGATGAAGCGCCCTCCATGACTGTGTAATCAT
>OY744545.1:59889489-60066989 GCA_963556195.1 Sepiola atlantica | reverse complement strand
GCCAAACTCATCGAAGTACCAAAATAAAGAAGTTAAAACCAATGAAAATTATAGTTTTGCATTAATTCACTATGGTCTATGAAATGCAAATTTAAGATATATATATTCTTTGTAAAAACACATAAATATATATATATATATATATATATATATAGTTTGAAGTGGGAAGTTTTAATTACCTCTTTGGGAGGTTGAATTACTTACTAGAGGGGAGTTTGAATTACCTACTAGGCACCATCTTCAAGTTACAACACTTAGCTGGATACTCCACCAGACTAGATGAATTCTTGTACTGGAATCCGGTAAGACGAAAAAACCACAAAAACACATACTATATAACATAGTTAACTGGTCAATTGCGTAGAGGAAAATCAATGTTCTTAACTTCTTTACTAACTCAACGTTTGAGAAATAAAGAACTTTAATAGAATATTCGAATATCTATATAGATCAAGTGTTAGCCCCCCCCCCCCAAAGGGCCTATTGATTGCTGCGAACTTTCCCTAAAGTAAAATGAAACAAATAAGGAGATGGAGAGAAACTGAATTCCCACTGGACACTATCCTCTGGGGTCTTTGATCGCTTTTATATAAGGGTTTTGTCAGGCAACCCTGACATAAGGATATTTCTTATATGAAATAAACAATGATACATTATTCAATAGATTAGTGCGCTATATCCTCAGGCCCTTTAACCCGTCCACCGGGTGGAAACGGGGGGCACCCCCACTATTAATAGAGGGTTAGGGTTAGGGTTAGGGTTGGGCTTTGAATAACAAATAAAAAGTTGTTGACAATGAGGAACTTATAAAAGAGATTGACAACAAGAAGACTAAATACCGGCCGGCAGAAAAAAAACAGCCTCTCAACCCATTTACACGCAAGGTGGCAAGAGGAAAACAATGGTGTGAACCTCGTCGCCTCTGCAGGTGACACTGACGTTATGATATAGGCCAACCAGGGACAGCTATAAAGCCTTGATTAAAAAAGGCCTGCCCCCTATCTCTATCATGTGCAGCATACCCCCAAAATATAAGACGTCTAAAAACCTAGCTAGAGTCTATTGCAGAGAAAAAGGTTCTATTGTTTTGCAACACCTATTCAAAGATTGCCAAGTAAAGCAAAAAAAAAATTCTAACCGAGAAGATACGAGAATCTACTTTTTCTGAATTAAAAAAGGAAGACACTGCCTACAGTCGCTTGTTTGCCAGATGAGTATATGCATGACAACAGATGAGTATATGCATAACAACAGATGAGAATATGCATAAAACAGATGAGTATATGAATGAAAACTAATGAGTATATGAATCACAACAGATGAGTATATGCATACCAATAGATAAGTATATGCGTTACAAAAGATGAGAATATGCATAACAATAGATGAGTATATGCATAAACAACAGATGAGTATATGAATAACAACAGATACGTATATGCATAACAATAGATGAGTATATGCATAACAACAGATGAGTATATGCATAACTACAGATGAGTATATGCATAACAACAGATGAGTATATGACTAACAACAGATGAGTATATGCATAACAACAGATGAGTATATGCATAAATAACAGATGAGTATATGCATAACAGATGAGTATATGACTAACAACAGATGAGTATATGCATAACAATGAGTATATGCATAAACAACAGATGAGTATATGACTAACAACAGATGAGTATGTGCATAACAACAGATGAGTATATGCATAACAACAGATGAGTATATGCATACCAACAGATGAGTATATATATAAACAACAGATGGGTATATGACTAACAACAGATGAGTATATGACTAAAACAGATTAGTATATGCATAAACAACAGATGAGTATATGCATAACAACAGATGAGAATATGCATAACAACATATGAGTATATGCATGAAAAGAAAGAAAGAAAGAAATGTTAAGAAAGAAGAAGAAGAAGAAGAAGAAGAAGAAGAAGATGAAGAAGAAGAAGAAAAAGAAAGAAAGAAAAAATTGACAGTTAGCTATAAACGCCGATTAGAAACGTTGTAAGTTATTACTGTGGCAAGACAGATTACTGGTAATTGAAAATGGATCACAGCCAGGAATTAAACAAAAAAAGAGGTCCTTTTTCCCTCTCCTCATCCTCCTCCTTTTTTGTTCAATTCCTGGTTGTTATCTATTTTAAATTACCACTAATCTTTCTTCCTTTCTACTGTTTATTACACGTGACTATTTATTTTTTCCAAATTGCGTTCTTTGTATAAATTTGAAAACGTTTCTGTTTTTAATTAAAGTTCTGCTACCGACTGATGGTGATTGTATTTTAACGATCGAAATATTTTGGTAGAACTATTCAATATGTGTTTTTGAGTTTATTTTTGCTAGTTGTTGATTTGCTTATCCTTTATTCCATTTTTATTTTTACATTTTGTCTGAAACATTGTTTCTGTTATTCCTTATATATATATATATATATATATATATATATATATATATATATATATATATATATATAAATATATATATATATATATAGGGAAATAAAAGGAGGGAAAGATAGAGAGAGAGAAATAAAGAGAGAGAGAGAGAGAGAGAGAGAGAGAGGAAGAAGGACAGATCTCTCTCTCTCTCTTTATATATATATATATAGAGAGAGAGAGAGAGACCGAGAGAGAAAGAGACGGGAGAGAGAAGAGAGGTAGAGATATACAGAATTAACACGATCTCAATGAGCGGCGCAACGGGGTAGATTTCTAGATTGTACATACGGGTCCGCCATAAGTAACTATATATTAATGAACAACCCATGAAACTACAAACAACCCATCAGACAAATATCAGAAAATATATCGTTAGTTTATAGTTACTTATGGCGGATCCTATATATATATATATATATATATATATATATATATATATATATAATATTTGTTATTGTTTATTATCTATGTACGTATACGTTTCGTCCTTAATAATCGGGGCTCATCATCATATTACGAGTATTTTGCAACTCAAATCCAACGACTTAACCACTCGGCCAATTTTGACCAGCGAATAAACTGTGAAAATGTTAACACTTTATACGGCGGCTTAACGTCTAAGAGCGTTGTACTTTTTTTTTAATGAAAGGAACGATGCATTTAAAGCTAGTGACGTCATCCTGTGTTAATACTAAACTTACAGTGCTCTACTTTCTATATGAGCGACAAATAATAAATATTT
This sequence comes from Sepiola atlantica, assembly GCA_963556195.1. Lineage (NCBI taxonomy): Eukaryota > Metazoa > Mollusca > Cephalopoda > Sepiida > Sepiolidae > Sepiola > Sepiola atlantica. The sequence goes on along the minus strand of OY744545.1, from coordinate 60,063,778 downwards.
ATATATAGTGGTAGTAGTAGTAGTAGTAGTAGTAGTAGTAGTAGTAGTAGTAGTATTGCGAACATTTGAAGCAGTGTTTTTGCTACATTATACTTTACATAACCGTCGGACACTTCAGCCTTTTTATAGTAGGTTTTATTTACAACTTCTCGAAACTCAAACATTCGCGTTACCATCTTCGGATTCACTCGTAAAATCTTACGAGCAAAACAGTTCTGTTTAAACTTGTTACACGGCATTGTTATATAAAACAGATGGAACATTAAACGAACGGATCGGATAGAGTTACCTAATCAGACCGTTTTCTAGAAAACGAAACGACGAGTAAACGAACACTTAAAGTCATCGACGTGGACACTCACACGCGAACAGAAACGAACAAAAAGACTGAACTTCATGCACCACAATACTACATTTACCGTTCACGTTGCAAACAAATAAATATATATATATATAGAGAGAGAGCGAGAGGGGGAGAGAGAGAGGGGGGAAAGAGAGAAGGAGAGAGAGAGAAGGAGAGAGAGGGAGAGAGAAAGAGAAGGAGAGAGAAAGAGAAGGAGAGAGAGAGAGAGGGGAGAGAGAGAAGGAGAGAGAAGGAGAGAGAGAGAAGGAGAAGGAGAGAGAAGGAGAGAGAGAGGGGGAGAGAGAAGGAGAGAGAGATAGAGAGAGAGAGAGGGGGAGAGAGAGAAGGAGAGAAAGAGGGAGGGAGAGAGAGAGAGAAAGAGAAGGAGAGAGAGAGAGGGAGAAATGGAAGGAGAGAGAGGGAGAAAAAGAAGAAGAGAGAGAAAGAGAAGGAGAGAGAGAAAGAGAAGGAGAGAGAGAAGGAGAGAGAGAGAGAGAAAGAGAGAGATAGAGAGAGAAAGAGAAGGAGAGAGAGGGAGAGAGAGAAGAAGAGAGAGCGAGAGAAAGAAAGAGAGAGAGAGGGAGGAAGAGAGAGAAGGAGAGAGAGAGGAAAGGAAATGATCAAAATATGAAGAGTTCCGACGCAAAATGCAATAAATCCAATTCGTTTAAATTGAGACCATAAACAATAAAAACACGAATATATTAAATGCAGACTTCGAATGAAAGCTGATTTTAATTGAAACCAAAAAGAAATTATTTCTGTATCATATCATATAACACATAGTTTTCGGGTGTCGTCGACTGTTGAAATGCAACACTTTTTGTAGGGACAGTTTCGTGATTTTAAGAATGGCGTTTATCGCGTTTTGCATTCCCTAGAATAATCAAAACGGTATGAATAAACATAATCTCAGTGAAATCAGCACGAACAGGCTTGTGGAACTCTCTTCCTGCTGACTGTTTTTCTTCCTACCTATAATTTTGTTCTTTTCAAGACTAATGTCAATAGACATCTGTCTTTACGATCATCATATTTGTTCTTGTTAGCAACTTACATCAAGTCGCTTCATGACTTGTCTGGAGCGTTTTCCATAAAAGAAATACGTAGAACTAACAATGTAAGAATCCGCAAAAGTTTTAGGTGAGCCTTATTTTCTCCATATTGTATGAAGCAGTCCTGTAGTTCAGTGGGTTTGGATAGAGTATGGAGAGATAGTAGTTCGGTGGAATCGCCATAGTTGTTAACCGAACAAGATGATTTGCTTAGTTATTCCACAATGATAGAGAACAGACGTGTGTCGATGGGCGTGTACAGAGGAGGCGAAGATGCGGGTGTGGCCTTATGCAACTTATATCTAGATAGGCGGAAGTAAATATGTAAACATTATGATATTATAAGGTTTAAAGTGTGAAAGAGGCGAACATTAAAATAGGGGGTAGAAGTCAGAAGTGTGTGAGGGTAATTTGTTATATAACCACATCCACCGAATTCAACATGGAGAGCACGTCTGACACATCAGAGTGAAGCCTTCCATAGGCCTAACGATTTTCCTTGGTGTGACAAGATTGTCGCATGATCAGTAAATATATTGATCCCACAAAATATATAATGATCTTCAGTGTAATCGTACTGTCATTCGGAATTGTCTCTGATGATCCGTTTTGTTAATATGTGCATAATTTGACCAGTTTGATCTTGTGATATGGTAATATTAAAGTTCAAGGTCAAGGGCAATAGTAAAGGTCAGATGAGTAGCGATTTTTTTTACGATCAACAGAAATGTATTTATCGCCAAAATGTGTATTTCACATATCATTTATATTGTTTTTTTTGTTTTTGTTTTTTTTTTACAAATAAACGTATTAAAATATTGTTTTCAATGCAGAAGCATTTATCTAAAATTGTTCCCTTTTCACGTGTATTGAACCCCTATATAAGGTGCGGCTATGTTTATATAATATTATTATCCACGAAAACGTGTTTCGCCGTTTAAAAGTTAATCAGCGTGGTTGATTCTAGCGAGATTCAAAACCGAGACCACAGTGGCAGTGTTCCAACACACACAGACATATATATATATATATATATATATATATATATATATATATATATATATATATATATATATATAGATATTCTTAAAATCGGAATGAGTATAACTCTATACGTAATAGGTAGAAATAACGTAATCGGATATTCTCGAAAATCAGCGGAATTAGAGGGAGTGTCTATTAAACGTGTGCGTAATTTATTGTATTATGTTGTAAATTAATAGCAGTCGAATAGTAAACAATAAATGTCACGTTGTTAAAAAGTAAAAAAGTAAACGTTTTTTCTTAGTTCCCGGTGTCGATGGAGAGAGTGGCAGTAGTAAAGTTATAGCGGGAAACGATTTCGCTACTCCAATGGGTCACATCTTACTTGTGGGAGTAAGATAAAAACTGGCCCTGTGCCTAACTCCTGGAGAGGAGTAAATGAATACTCTATGTATGGAGTATGTTTTAGGGAGAGTCGAAGATGGTGGGCCAAAAGTAATATTCATTGTTGACTGGACAAAATAATCAAGAATTTACTAGAATACGCCCGAGTGAAAAAGCGTAATATAGTAGTGAGTTTAGTAGAGTATGATGTATGTAGTCATTTTGCTATTCTTGATAAATGTACAGGGATTTTCCCTGTACCTTTTTCTCTCTCTCTCTTTATATATATATATATATATATATATATATATATATATATATATATATATATATATATATATATATATATATATATATATCGTCTTTACTTTATATAGAATATATATATATCGTCTTTACTTTATATAGAATATATATATATATATATATATATATATATATATATATATATATATATATATAATCTGAACATTGGAGTCTGCGTGGTTTTGTGTCGACAGACGATTAGCAACCTGGGTTCAAAACGACGAGACGGGCATGTAGAGAAGTTTTGTATGCTCGGTGCTTAAAAATATAACATGTATATTAACTGGCATTTAAACAGAAAACAGTTTTGTAAAATTAAAGAAAGTAATGATATTATTAATATTGTAAAAGGAGATCGTTTATATTTCCATTGTTTGTTTTAACAGATTTTATTTCATAAAGATGCAAGATTCTGAATGAATGAACAGAAAAATGCTACTGCAAAAGTAAAAAAAAAAATATAATTGTTCAAAGAATTCTAAAAAAGAAAACACTTTATATGTAATAGTAGCACGGTTATTCCAGTGAGTGTCTTGCCTTTATATACTTTAGTTTGACGAATTTTTATCATAAATCAACTTGGATTTTTACCGTATTTTTCCTCCGGTGTTTTGGTTATGACATGTTTTTTCGCTACTCAAGGCCTTTTGGCTAAGATCAAAGTGTAGTATCTGTTCCGATAGATACTGCACCCCATAGACTGGTATTGTCTTGGCTTTCGGGGCTTGATTTACGCCGGTCTATGGGTCTGTCCTGTGCAGTTCTAGGAGGTTCACCTTCCCAGGCTTCGCCTCCCCTCTTTGGGGAGGAGTAAGTTAATTGCTTACTGCCTGAGGAGCCCCTACTGGGGAATGCCGACGGGGCTGCCCAGGCAATTTTTAAACCCCACTTTCCCGACCAGACCTTGGGTCACATCTTACTTGTGGGAGTAAGATAAAAACTGGCTTTGTGCCTAACTCCTGGAGAGGAGTAAATCAATACTCAACAGCATATACTGCAACCGTTCTATCACAATACAACATTTTTAAAAAACCATTTTACAAAACTCTATAATACATCTCGCTTGCGTATCTGTCCTAACATGGGTTCTTTATAACGGCATATACGTGACACCTCTATTAAGTAAAATATACCAAACCCGCGAATACTTCAAAGTGATCTGTATTGGAATACTTCAAAGTGATCTGTATTGGAATGGTTTTGAATCTCGTAAAGAAAATTGGCTTTTAACGTAGGATCAAAGTGTAGTATCTAATCTGATACTACACTTTGATCCTTTTGTTGTCCTTCTCGGTCAGTGAATAAGAAATCCTTATAGACAGAGGCATTTTTTGATTTTTGTCCTAATCCAGAGTGCCCCTTTATTTGAGAGATAGATTATCCCCACATTAAAACAGACCACGTGTCTAATTCTGCCCTCGTTAGGAGGCAGGTAAATAAGGACTCTCACATCGCTACCTAATAGTTGCGTTCCTGTGATCGTTTCGTATTATCAAACACATAAGCAAATCTACTTCGTGCGAAATGTTGTGCAGTTCTATACATGTGTTTTGGAAACTTGAGGTGTTTTATTATTATTATTGATAGTAGTAGTTGTAGTAGTAGTGGTAGTAGTAGTAGAAGTAATAGTAGTAGTAATAGTAATAATAGTAGTATAATGTTTTGAACCTTACAACACATCATCTTAATAGATTTTCATACAATGTTTTGTGCAAGTCAGCCAATAGTTTGGAGCCTATAAATATTAATTGTTTTTAGTATACTTTTGTTATGGAAATCGCTCCAGACAAAGCATGAAGCCATTTGATGTAAGGAGCTAAAATAAATACTACTTCAAGGTAAAAAAATAGCAAGCGACAAGTGTTAGATGGATACATTCCGACCCAGAAAACAACAATTCTTTCCCCTTTGTCAGAAATATGGCTGATGGAATGTGAGGACTAAAGGACAAATAATGGAAGCGAGCGTTATGAACATGTCTAAAGTAAACCCAAGGCTAACTTTCTAGTAGTAATAATAGTCGTAGTAGATGAGTAGTAGTAGTAATGATAGTAGCAATAGTAGTAGTAATAGTAATCGTAGTGTAGTAGTAGTAATAGTAGTAGTAATAGTAAGAAGAAAAGAAGAATGATGATCAATACAGTACATTTTACATTTCAATGGATAGTCATACCAGAATAGTTTCGGAACTCATACCATACTTATTAGTTACAGCATAAGTAATAATATCATTATAGTAGTATTAGTAGTAATACTAATAATATAATGTAGTAGTAATAATATAAGGTAGTAATAGTAATAATATAATGTAGTAATAGTAATGATATAATGTAGTAGTAGTAATGATATAATGTAGTAATAGTAATAATATAATGTAGTAGTAGTAATAATATAATGTAGTAATAGTAATACTATAATGTAGTAATAGTAATGATATAATGTAGTAATAGTAATGATATAATGTAGTAATAGTAATAATATAATGTAGTAATAGTAATAATATAATGTAGTAGTAGTAATGATATAATGTAGTAGTAGTAATGATATAATGTAGTAATAGTAATAATATAATGTAGTAGTAGTAATAATATAATGTAGTAATAGTAATAATATAATGTAGTAATAGTAATAATATAATGTAGTAATAGTAATAATACAATGTAGTAATAGTAATGATATAATGTAGTAATAGTAATAATATAATGTAGTAGTAGTAATGATATAATGTAGTAATAGTAATACTATAATGTAGTAGTAGTAATAATATAATGTAGTAATAGTAATGATATAATGTAGTAATAGTAATAATATAATGTAGTAGTAGTAATGATATAATGTAGTAATAGTAATAATATAATGTAGTAGTAGTAATAATATAATGTAGTAATAGTAATAATATAATGTAGTAATAGTAATAATACAATGTAGTAATAGTAATGATATAATGTAGTAATAGTAATAATATAATGTAGTAGTAGTAATGATATAATGTAGTAATAGTAATACTATAATGTAGTAGTAGTAATGATATAATGTAGTAATAGTAATGATATAATGTAGTAATACTAATAATATAATGTAGTAGTAGTAATAATACAATGTAGTAATAGTAATACTATAATGTAGTAGTAGTAATAATATAATGTAGTAATAGTAATAATATAATGTAGTAGTAGTAATACTATAATGTTGTAATAGTAATAATATGATGTAGTAATAGTAATAATATAATGTAGTAATAGTAATGATATAATGTAGTAATAGTAATAATATAATGTAGTAATAGTAATAATACAATGTAGTAATAGTAATGATATAATGTAGTAATAGTAATAATATAATGTAGTAATAGTAATAATATAATGTAGTAGTAGTAATACTATAATGTTGTAATAGTAATAATATAATGTAGTAATAGTAATAATATAATGTAGTAATAGTAATGATATAATGTAGTAATAGTAATAATATAATGTAGTAATAGTAATAATACAATGTAGTAATAGTAATGATATAATGTAGTAATAGTAATAATATAATGTAGTAATAGTAATGATATAATGTAGTAATAGTAATAATATGATGTATTAGTAGTAATAATATAATGTAATAACATAATGTCGATCGCTACGACGCATTTTGTATTCAAATGGATATTTATGGATATTTATACAAGGTTTAGCGCAATTCATACTATAGTTTTGTAGCCTATAAATATTTATAGTTTTCAGTATAAGCAGCAACATTATTGTAAGTATTATTATTAGGAGTAGTAGAACTACTAGTAGTAATAGTATTAGTAGTCACAAGATTTGTATCTCTATGTATGATGCAATCACCATCTTATAGATGTGTCGTGAAATTGCCCGTGTAATTCTGTCGTGTAGTTTCGGAGCCTATGAATCATGAACGGCAAGACAGTCTGAAAGACAATGCTGGCGTTTTGGTTGGGTGCAAAGTGAAGAACCTGTTCTGATACGACACGTCATCTCTTCTGCCCTCTGTCAGTGAAAGGAGATATCCGAGAGGGTATAACTTTTAAGGAGCTACGATTTCCTCAGCTTAAAACTGACCTTGTCTCTAACTCTGCCCTCGTGGGGAAGAAACGTCAATAGGTACTTACGGACTGACAAACAGACGGACGGATAATTATAACCTAAGTACACGGGTTCTAAGCAAGAGTGTATCCAAGTAGGCTTCACTGTGTATTTGATTTGATATGTCGCGAGAAAGGCGCATTATTTCTAAGGAAATACAGTGGTTCACAGCTAAAAAAAAATGCTTATTAACGGCTGGGGAATGTAGAGAGCGCTCCTTACATTTGTCCTTTATGTAACTTCTTGGAGAAAATTCATGACGATTGCAAATGATCAGTTCCCAAACCAATTAGAGATGGACGAATGCCAACTGTTGTTATCGTTTCTTCATCATCAACAAATCGATGTGAAAAACTAAACCAACTGAAAATAATAGGGACATATATATATATTTGTATTATATATATATATATATATATATATATATATATATATATATATATATATGTATACACATATGTATATATATATATTGTCATTATATATATGTACATACATATATATATATTTGCATTATATATATATATATATATATATGTATATACATATGTATATATATATAAATAATACAAATATATATATATATATTTGTATTATATATATAAACATATGTATATACATATATAAATAATACAAATATATATATATATAAATAATACAAATATATATGTATAACCATATGTATATATATATATATATGTGTATATATATATATCTATTTGTATTATATATATACATATGTATATATATAAATAATACATATATATATATATAGAGATATATAATACCAATATATATGTATATGCATATGTATATATATACACATATATTTATGCAAATCCTGTTAAAAAATTACACTATTCGTCTGTTTAATTATACATTTTTTAATTTTTTGTATTAAAATTTAAAAAAAAAAAACTTAATAAATGTTCCATAGGTTTCACAGGTTTCACAAACGTTTTCCATTCTTCGTCGAATCATCAGGTGTCAACAATGAGAAAATGCTGCCTACATATATATATATATATATATATATATATATATATATATATATATATATATATATATATATATATATATATATATATAGTCTAAAGAAGCTTTGAGTCATTTAAAAAAAAAAAAGAAAAAAAAAAGAAGTAAAATGTTGTTTAAATTCCCAAACAAACTAACTAAATCCAAGGTATTGCAGACTTAACATTCGTTGGAGAATTAATAAATGAAAAAATATAAGTAAAAAAAAAAAGGGGGGGGGGTTAATTATCTAAGAGTGAAACAAAAACAGGAGACCTTAAGCGTCTAATATTAACACGGGGATCATCAGCTGTTTACCATGTAACTGTTTCGGAGATTTAAAAACAGGACAGTTATCATATTCATGGCTCTCCAATGGTACTGATTATACGACCATTTCCCCAATAATCAAGTGTCGAAATAATTCAGCTTAAAATATCACTAATATATACATAAAAAAAAATAATAAAATAATAATAATAATATATTACCCTTAAGACTACCGTATGATATAGTAATTTGCATATCAAATAACATTAATTATAACAATAATAAAAAAATATATATAAAAAAATATAAAAATAATAATAATACTATCTAAACACTATATCCAAGAACCATTCTGCAATATGGTAGCTAGCAATAAAATTATATAGGAATCAAAGTTGCATTCCTATATATATATATATATATATATACAGTAGGATCAAAATAAACCAAAGTGAAAACTTTTAGTAGATGGAACCTATTGTGAAAAGGATTAGCTCAATATACGAGATAGAGCAATAGTAGAGATAGAAGAAAAAAGAGTGATAAATATGTGACGATTGTCCAAATTTATTTCAAATTTCAATTGTTCATCTAACCCTTAATTTGGTTTTTAAATTAAAAATAAATAAATAAATTTTTTTTTAATTAACTATTCCCTAGCTTCTTTTAAATTTTAATTTTTAATTTTTTAATTTTAATCATCCACTCTCTCACATTCCTCTATTTATTTTACCATGCTTTTAACTAATTCTACTTTAACCTTTTTAAACCCCCAGAAACCATAACTGGTAACTACAATTTAATTTGCTCTTAGCTGCCTGAAATGTTAGAAGCTCACTCATTTGATTTCTATTTTTAGAATCAACATTTTCTATACCCACTTCCCACTTAAGATTAATCCCACCCCCCAAAACCTACATCCTACCGCTCGCCCACACCCTTAACCTACCTGTCACTTTAACTACATCCCCATACCAACCCTTCCTCCTTTTCCTTTTCCCCCCAATTCACAAAGCGACTTTTTAAACTATCCCGTACCTCATAACCCCCCCTCCTAACCCAAAATCTTTAACTTTTAACAATTTTGCCTTTTTTGTCTCATTCGGATTTAAACCTTGAATGAGATTCTTCTGTTTTACTTGGCCCGGAAGTAAATAAAAAAATGGCCTGTCTTCCTCTTCTCAACCTCCTTTAAGTGCATCTGGACTTACCTACATTTTGAGCACTCTCTCCAATCTGCTCCCACGCAAAGAGTTTTTCTTCACATTCTACAATTTTATCGGACTTCTTTTCAACGGAAATTTACCACCCGGACAATTTGCATATCTTTTTCACGGAACTTTTCTTTTCATTCAATACGTTTTTTTAACAAAAATTATTTTAATAATTTTTAATAATAATTTTCATCTTTTTCAAATATTTGAACTTTGGTTTTTTCGAAAGCCAACTTATCCATCTGCATTTCTCCTCTGCTGATAAGATTTCGGTCTTTGAAAAGCCTTGGCTTAAGGAAAGAATAATAAACACTAGTTTATTACTGAATGCACCTTGCATTGAACAATTGAAATTTGAAATAAATTTGGACAATCGTCGCATATTTATCACTCTTTTTTCTTCTATATCTATATATATATACATACATATATATATATATATATATATATATATATATATATATATATATATATATATATATATTTAGGCAGCAAATCGTTATTTATACAGACTTTGTTAAGAACTACGGAACTCTCTAATTTTGCAATCTTTCTCGCTAATCTCTCGACGCGACGAGCAAGTTTTCGGTTCTCAGGTGTTAATTGGTATAGTGTGGCACCGAGTTTTATTATAGTTTTTATTTATTCGTCTATGTACTGATTTATTTACATATGCCTCCACACACACACAAACACCCCCCACACACACACGTATATATATATACATCGTTATTTATTTATTTATTATTTATATATTTATTAATTAAAATTTTTTTTTTTAATTATTAAATGCAGATAACAAAGCTGATACTAACGATAACACACAACCCCCCGATGACGATCGAGAGATCGAAAACGCTCAAGGGATGGCCGGTGATAAAACGCTCGCTGCCACACTATACAAATTAGCACCTGAGAACCGAAAACTCGCCCACCGCGTCGAGAGACTAACGAGAAAGATTGCAAAAAGAGATAGAGCTCTGTAGTCTTTGATGAAGCATGTATATATATATATATATATATATATATATATATATATATATATATATATATATAATTAACTTGTTATAAATATCCAGGGGGTATAAATCCGAAGGAAGTTGAAACCGGGTTTATGAGAGTGTTCAATGAAAATTCAGAGCAAAATATATTTTTTTGTTGGTGATTTTATTATTCCATTAATTGCGACAAAATATATGCTGTTTCATTAGCGCCCACAAAGAGCGCCAACTTTTCAGGCGAGAATGGAATCCAAATGGCACAGATTTTAAATTCAACCTTTTGTCGCAATTAATAGAATAATAAAATCACCAACAAAAATGTATATGTATATATATATATATATATATATATATATATATATATATATATATATATATATACAATAATGCTTGTTATACAATGTAATGAACAAAAAGTATATATATGTACACACACACACACACACACACACACACACACACACACACACATATATATATATTTATATATATAATTGATTAAATGAAAGAATAAAATAAGAAATTGATCAAACTTTATTACATATCAAATTTCAAGCAAAGAGTACTGTAAAGTCCTTAATCCATGGATTTTTCTCAAAGAACTATTACCGCAATGACATCACTGCGAGTAAAAAATTTTGCTTTGAAAAAATATAAAAATATATAAAACATAAAGCACAACGGCAAAAAAAAAACACGTTTATGTTAAAATACCCCATCAAGGTAAAGGCTGATTTGATGTTAAATCTTTAGAATGTATCCAAATCAAAAAGTTTTTAAAGAAAGTTTTTTTCATAAAAAAGTTTCTAAAGCAACAGTCTAGGTAGTGAATATTAATTAAAAATGAAAAAGTTAAAAATGTGTGTCCTATGCATTCAAGAAAAGTTAAGAAAAGTCCAGCGTGAAATCACTGTGTAAGTAAAATTAAAATGATCAAAGAGTCAAATCATATTAACAGACAGGACCGCTTATCTATTTTCCCGATACACAACAGACCAGGAATATATGGTTTGCTATTTTCCGATAACATAATTATCACTTTCCTTTAATCCATTAGCATTAATGCTCTATCCAATATATTGAGCTTTGTCTTTATTCTGATAGTTCACTAATTAAAGATATTAGATATTATTTATATCTTTGTAGTATCATTTTAATCTGTCTGTCTGTCTGTCTGTCTGTCTGTCTCTCCCTCTCTCTCTCTCTCTCTATATATATATATATATATATATACGTATAGTATGGCAGCAAATTGTTATTAAGACAGACTTCATTAAAATCCACGGAGTTCTGCTTTTTTCAGATTTTCTTGGTTAGTCGTTCGACTCTTCGAGCGATTTTACGATCGTGTGGTAGTAGCTGGTGCAGTATAGCACTCATCGTTATGGTTTGGGTCAAATCTCGAACGCTTTCGGACGTCTCGTCCATCTTCAGGAGGTTGATTTTTGCTATAAAAATGGAAGCAGAAAAAGACCCATATTAGCTAAAATCAACCTCCTGAAAATGGACGAGACGTCTGAAAGCGCTTGAGATTTGACCCAAACCATAACGATGGGTGCTATACTGCACCAGCTACTACCACACGATAGTAAAATCGCTCGAAGAGTCGAACGACTAACCAAGAAAATCTAAAAAAAGCAGAACTCCGTGGATTTTAATGAAGCCTGTCTTAATATACAGGGTGGGCAAAAATAAGGGTCCTATTTTTTAAAATTCATAACTTTTTTATTTATTGATTTTTTTTTTTTTAGAATAAGTAAAGGACCCCTTCCGAAGCAAGCATGAGCCGTATTAGCCCTAAGGAACGTACCCTCATTTAGAAAACATTATTTTTGCTTAAAAAACTCAAAACAGTGTAAAAAACAATACTTTAGTTTTTGTAAGTTTTAAGAAGTGTTTTTCGGCTAAAATTTGTTTTGTTTATTTCAAAAAATCTCGGAAGGGTCAGTCTACACACACATAAAGTTTGGTGAGTTTAACTTTTATTTTGTGGAAGTTATTCAAATTCAAGTTATTCAAATTTAAAGATAGGACCCTTATTTTGGCCCACCCTGTATATATATATATATATATATATATATATATATATAATTATACAATAATGCTTGTTATACAATGTAATGAACAAAAAGTATATATATGTACACACACACACACACACACACACATATATATATATATATATATATATATATATATATATATATATATATATATATATAATAAAGAGTAAGGTAAAATAATTACCTTTGAAGCATTTAAAGATGCGATATCAATTTTAAAAGAAAAATAAATCGAAACCGACTGTTTTTCTTTTTATAAACTTTCATTCTTTTTTTTTAGTTTATAGTGATACAAATAATTTCGCCAATTGAAAACTTGTCTTCTTCAGTGTGTCTATATATCCTGATCTTATTGGATTTGGATTTTCCCGGCTTCTGTTGGTATAAACGGGCTTAGGGGATGTTGTTGTTTTCCACTTTCAAATATGAGAACGTGAATGCACACGAGATAGATATAAAATTTAAAGTTGATATTTTTTATTTATTTATTTATTTATTTTATTAGATGCTTAAAAAATATGAACTTTAAATATTATATATATATATATATATATATATATATATATATATATATATATATATAGACCTGGGTTCTTAGTGGTTGGATGACTATACCCCTTGTTGAAAAGAGTAGGTATATTCTACAGTCGGCCTTCGCCGTTGTTTGCTTAATCTGTGTAAGTTAATAGACATTCTTGTATGTGGCGAAGTGGCTCAGAGTACTCGCCTCGCATGCAAGTGACTCGGGTTTCGAATCCTGAGTTCAGATGTGTTCTACTGATGAGCCCAAAGGAGGGAGAAACTCAAGTCTAGGACTTTCGGTTTGTTTCTTTCATAGGTTGTAGGCTGCGCCGTTATCTGATTGTGGAAATCATTATATATATATATATATATATATATATATATATATATATATATATATATATATATATATATATATTCTAAAAAATGAAAAAAAACGGAGAAACAGCTATTCAAAACTAGTTAACTTACCCACCTTTGATGTATTTCACCTTATATATTGAATTAAAAGTTTTCATTACTATTAAAAATTCCCCGACGTTTTTCCTCATATTTGTTGTTTCCACAACATTTCGACACAGAAGAAGACCGGAGAATGAAACAGTCGAAACGTTCTGATAACTACAGCCAAGATGTGTAAAACAGTCTCGCAGTCTGTAAATGATAATAAATATCATAAGTACTTTCTTTTAGCAAGTGACGGATTGAAAACATTTTTCACGTTTCTCCAGCTCTCCTTTAAGCTAACCCAGTCAGATACTAGTACTTAGGTTTCTTCCTAGTTACTCACTTCAGCAAAGGGCAAGAATTGTTTCCAATGTAGGGAAGATCCAGCTCCTCAAAAAGAGACACCCTGGATCGAGACAGAAAATAAAAATTACCTCAGTCTAAAAGGGTTTTTTCTTCGCTTACTGGAGACAAAAACTATGAAGTGTGGTATAAGAATAGATAAAATTATATGAAATATTCCTGAAGTTATACCAAAGAAACGTTGATAATAGCAAAAATAATTTATACTGATCATGCTGAAATTTTACATTGTTCTTACCGTTATCAAAGAGAATCAAACCCATTATTTAATTTGGAAAAACCGACAGTTGAAATTCCATCAAAATTTCGACCATTACCATTATCAAAGAGAATCAAACCCATTATTTAATTTGGAAAAATCGACAGTTGAAATTCCATCAAAATTTCGACCATTACCATTATCAAAGAGAATCAAACCCATTATTTAATTTGGAAAAATCGACAGTTGAAATTCCATCAAAATTTCGACCATTACCATTATCAAAGAGAATCAAACCCATTATTTAATTTGGAAAAATCGACAGTTGAAATTCCATCAAAATTTCGACCATTACCATTATCAAAGAGAATCAAACCCATTATTTAATTTGGAAAAATCGACAGTTGAAATTCCATCAAAATTTCGACCATTACCATTATCAAAGAGAATCAAACCCATTATTTAATTTGGAAAAATCGACAGTTGAAATTCCATCAAAATTTCGACCATTACCATTATCAAAGAGAATCAAACCCATTATTTAATTTGGAAAAATCGACAGTTGAAATTCCATCAAAATTTCGACCATTACCATTATCAAAGAGAATCAAACCCATTATTTAATTTGGAAAAATCGACAGTTGAAATTCCATCAAAATTTCGACCATTACCATTATCAAAGAGAATCAAACCCATTATTTAATTTGGAAAAATCGACAGTTGAAATTCCATCAAAATTTCGACCATTACCATTATCAAAGAGAATCAAACCCATTATTTAATTTGGAAAAATCGACAGTTGAAATTCCATCAAAATTTCGACCATTACCATTATCAAAGAGAATCAAACCCATTATTTAATTTGGAAAAATCGACAGTTGAAATTCCATCAAAATTTCGACCATTACCATTATCAAAGAGAATCAAACCCATTATTTAATTTGGAAAAATCGACAGTTGAAATTCCATCAAAATTTCGACCATTACCATTATCAAAGAGAATCAAACCCATTATTTAATTTGGAAAAATCGACAGTTGAAATTCCATCAAAATTTCGACCATTACCATTATCAAAGAGAATCAAACCCATTATTTAATTTGGAAAAATCGACAGTTGAAATTCCATCAAAATTTCGACCATTACCATTATCAAAGAGAATCAAACCCATTATTTAATTTGGAAAAATCGACAGTTGAAATTCCATCAAAATTTCGACCATTACCATTATCAAAGAGAATCAAACCCATTATTTAATTTGGAAAAATCGACAGTTGAAATTCCATCAAAATTTCGACCATTACCATTATCAAAGAGAATCAAACCCATTATTTAATTTGGAAAAATCGACAGTTGAAATTCCATCAAAATTTCGACCATTACCATTATCAAAGAGAATCAAACCCATTATTTAATTTGGAAAAATCGACAGTTGAAATTCCATCAAAATTTCGACCATTACCATTATCAAAGAGAATCAAACCCATTATTTAATTTGGAAAAATCGACAGTTGAAATTCCATCAAAATTTCGACCATTACCATTATCAAAGAGAATCAAACCCATTATTTAATTTGGAAAAATCGACAGTTGAAATTCCATCAAAATTTCGACCATTACCATTATCAAAGAGAATCAAACCCATTATTTAATTTGGAAAAATCGACAGTTGAAATTCCATCAAAATTTCGACCATTACCATTATCAAAGAGAATCAAACCCATTATTTAATTTGGAAAAATCGACAGTTGAAATTCCATCAAAATTTCGACCATTACCATTATCAAAGAGAATCAAACCCATTATTTAATTTGGAAAAATCGACAGTTGAAATTCCATCAAAATTTCGACCATTACCATTATCAAAGAGAATCAAACCCATTATTTAATTTGGAAAAATCGACAGTTGAAATTCCATCAAAATTTCGACCATTACCATTATCAAAGAGAATCAAACCCATTATTTAATTTGGAAAAATCGACAGTTGAAATTCCATCAAAATTTCGACCATTACCATTATCAAAGAGAATCAAACCCATTATTTAATTTGGAAAAATCGACAGTTGAAATTCCATCAAAATTTCGACCATTACCATTATCAAAGAGAATCAAACCCATTATTTAATTTGGAAAAATCGACAGTTGAAATTCCATCAAAATTTCGACCATTACCATTATCAAAGAGAATCAAACCCATTATTTAATTTGGAAAAATCGACAGTTGAAATTCCATCAAAATTTCGACCATTACCATTATCAAAGAGAATCAAACCCATTATTTAATTTGGAAAAATCGACAGTTGAAATTCCATCAAAATTTCGACCATTACCATTATCAAAGAGAATCAAACCCATTATTTAATTTGGAAAAATCGACAGTTGAAATTCCATCAAAATTTCGACCATTACCATTATCAAAGAGAATCAAACCCATTATTTAATTTGGAAAAATCGACAGTTGAAATTCCATCAAAATTTCGACCATTACCATTATCAAAGAGAATCAAACCCATTATTTAATTTGGAAAAATCGACAGTTGAAATTCCATCAAAATTTCGACCATTACCATTATCAAAGAGAATCAAACCCATTATTTAATTTGGAAAAATCGACAGTTGAAATTCCATCAAAATTTCGACCATTACCATTATCAAAGAGAATCAAACCCATTATTTAATTTGGAAAAATCGACAGTTGAAATTCCATCAAAATTTCGACCATTACCATTATCAAAGAGAATCAAACCCATTATTTAATTTGGAAAAATCGACAGTTGAAATTCCATCAAAATTTCGACCATTACCATTATCAAAGAGAATCAAACCCATTATTTAATTTGGAAAAATCGACAGTTGAAATTCCATCAAAATTTCGACCATTACCATTATCAAAGAGAATCAAACCCATTATTTAATTTGGAAAAATCGACAGTTGAAATTCCATCAAAATTTCGACCATTACCATTATCAAAGAGAATCAAACCCATTATTTAATTTGGAAAAATCGACAGTTGAAATTCCATCAAAATTTCGACCATTACCATTATCAAAGAGAATCAAACCCATTATTTAATTTGGAAAAATCGACAGTTGAAATTCCATCAAAATTTCGACCATTACCATTATCAAAGAGAATCAAACCCATTATTTAATTTGGAAAAATCGACAGTTGAAATTCCATCAAAATTTCGACCATTACCATTATCAAAGAGAATCAAACCCATTATTTAATTTGGAAAAATCGACAGTTGAAATTCCATCAAAATTTCGACCATTACCATTATCAAAGAGAATCAAACCCATTATTTAATTTGGAAAAATCGACAGTTGAAATTCCATCAAAATTTCGACCATTACCATTATCAAAGAGAATCAAACCCATTATTTAATTTGGAAAAATCGACAGTTGAAATTCCATCAAAATTTCGACCATTACCATTATCAAAGAGAATCAAACCCATTATTTAATTTGGAAAAATCGACAGTTGAAATTCCATCAAAATTTCGACCATTACCATTATCAAAGAGAATCAAACCCATTATTTAATTTGGAAAAATCGACAGTTGAAATTCCATCAAAATTTCGACCATTACCATTATCAAAGAGAATCAAACCCATTATTTAATTTGGAAAAATCGACAGTTGAAATTCCATCAAAATTTCGACCATTACCATTATCAAAGAGAATCAAACCCATTATTTAATTTGGAAAAATCGACAGTTGAAATTCCATCAAAATTTCGACCATTACCATTATCAAAGAGAATCAAACCCATTATTTAATTTGGAAAAATCGACAGTTGAAATTCCATCAAAATTTCGACCATTACCATTATCAAAGAGAATCAAACCCATTATTTAATTTGGAAAAATCGACAGTTGAAATTCCATCAAAATTTCGACCATTACCATTATCAAAGAGAATCAAACCCATTATTTAATTTGGAAAAATCGACAGTTGAAATTCCATCAAAATTTCGACCATGATCCAAATTTCCAAGCTCAAGATAAAAGGTCAAGACCAACGTGACATACGATGCCGGACTTCATTGCATACAATATGGGCCAAGTAGTGAGTCTATACCATGAAATGAACCGAAAGTGTTACTTTAACCTTTTCAATAACATAGACCCTGAACTTTGATGTAGATACCTCAGAATTAATTCAGTTGTATGTTAGACGACGTCCGATATTTTCAACAGCTTTGATGACAATTGGTTAAGCGATGTTGATGCTGGCCTGTACACAACCACAGTGATCAAAAACCTCGACCGAAAACATAACTTCCTTTGCAGAGGTAACTAAGAGAAAAACAAAACAATTTGATGATATCCCATTAAAAATTTAACTTCTGAAAGGTTTCTTTTCCTATTTAAAAAAACAAAAACACGCATCACTTCAAATTAAAAATAACAAGAAAATTAATCAAAAATAGGATATTTACATTTTCTGTTTTCGTTTAATTCTGTTTTATTATTCAGATGAAGAATGCCCTGTGGCGAAACTCGTTAATGAGATATGTTTTTATACACCTACGTTCTGTTGTTTTTATTGAAAGATAGAGCTTTCGATCGAATGCTGATATCAATTGACCCTCTCTAAAGCCTAACACGTGTTCGCATACATATATGCAGTACATTATTTCAGCACACAACTTATACAATGAAGCCGATCTTCTGGCAAAACACGCTAATTATTTATTTTTAATAAATTAGGTAATTTCATTTTTGTCAAATGTTATTATTTGCTTGGATACTTATTGCAGATCAGTTTAGTTCTTTACAAGAACATATATACTTACACACACACACACGCACACACACGCACATACACACACACACACACACACACACATATATATATATATATATTTGAATGTCAGTATTAAATAATGCTTGTTATACAATGTAATAAACAAAAAGCATATATATATATATATATATATATATATATATATATATATAGTACATGTATTGTATTAGTTTCTGTAAATGTAAATCCGTAGAAACTCAAGTGTTTATAAAAAGTGCTCAATAACAAGTAGAGCTGTTTATAAGTATACATTTTTATTTATACAAACATTATTCGTTACATATGTGCATACATGTTTCGGTGGCACTTTTCCCAGAAAGTCAACCTCATCAGACCAAGAATTTTCGAGAAATGGATGGATTTGAAGAAATTTCTCTCCTAAATAAATCTTTTTGGGGTTTAGTTATTTTCTA
Organism: Sepiola atlantica; assembly: GCA_963556195.1. Classification (NCBI taxonomy): domain Eukaryota; kingdom Metazoa; phylum Mollusca; class Cephalopoda; order Sepiida; family Sepiolidae; genus Sepiola; species Sepiola atlantica. Next base: position 60,044,289 of record OY744545.1, on the reverse strand, counting down.
TTTCTTATCAATTAGTATCGGATTACCTATTCCACTTGCTGACTTTTTTTGTTAGTGGTTGTCCTTTTTATTACTTTTTATGGCGTCTTCTTTTCCCTATCCTTATTTTATTGCTCCCTACTTTCTGGGTTTCTTTAAACTCTTTAACCTACCAAGTTTTACAAACTCACTTCAGTATAAATATCTTATCTATATATCAAGAATCACACATATATAAACAAACTCTAATAGATACGCAAATACAAATAAATAAACAGACATTGATATACATACACATCTAAACATGGACACACACAGATCCACTATCAATCAAGAATATATTCAAAATACATACGTGCTTATAAATATATTCTAGATGTATATTCAATACAAAAATAAATATATTCTAGATGTATATTCGATACAAAAATCCATACGTCTACACAAACACATATATATACACACGCATATCTATACATACACACACACACACACACATACATATATATACACATACATACATATACACATCTATATGCACATACACATATACATGCACATACATACACACACAGACATATATATATATATATATATATATATATATATATATATATATATATATACACATACACATACATACATACATAAATTATACATGAGCATATTCGTAACATAGATATACACGCATACACATATATATATATAGCATAATATAAAATGAAATAATAAAATAAGGTGCGAATCAAATTTTATTAGAATTCAATGTTCAGGCAATGTAATTGAAAGTCTTTAACTCATGAGTTTTCCAAGAAAATTCTTCTCATCATAGGACCATTAACGCAATGACATTACTGCAGGTAATAAAATTAAACTTTGAAAACATATAAAAAATATATATATAAAAATTCATAAAAGTATATAAAACATCAAATATATCAGCCCAAAACATACTTTTTGTTAAAGCTATACAGTTCATCCAAGTCATAAAATTTAAAACATATCCAGGAAAGATATCCAAGAGGTTTATTAAAAAGTGATCCAGGTGGTGAGTGGTAGTCCAAAAACGAAAAAATTATCCAGGCGGGAAATCTGTTTGCAATCGATGCAGTAAATGACAGTGCAGCATATTTTAATTTAGACTAACGTCATTAATTAACACTCAGACAGTAAGCGATATTATTATCTATATAATAATAATAATAATAATAATAATAATAATAATAATAATAATAATAATAATAATAATAATAATAATAATAATAATAATACTCTATAGGAATTTGTTATGTATCTACGTTATCTCCTTCTATCTTGTTTTTTTATTAATGGAGAACACGTAAAGCAAAATAGGTCATTTCTTAAATTTAATCTCATGTCGCCATTGTGTCGAACTGGAAACTCTAACTACAATACGTTTTATTAACATTCCAGCTTAAATCAAAGTGTCATTTTTGTTCTGTGCCATAGTGGTAGAATTATATCTTGGTGACTGCGTTAGTGCAGCACGTCCATATGTTATATTATGAACGGGCCCTCATATTTTTGGAAACGATTTAGTTAGCTAGTATGAATTATGGCTGGGATCAGTTGAGACAATAAGTGCGGGTTAAGCTGACATGCACTGGAGGGGATTGTTATGAGTGAATCATTTTTGTCAAACCATAACAAAGTGACAAATTCGGACCGACACGAAAATACCGGGTCGGAGAAGGTCAGATATGGGACGATTGTTGAATGTCGTATCTGATTGGCCGACGTGAGGCAAATGTCTGTTACGTCATTTGTTTTTCTCGAAACTAGAATGTTTGAAAGAGAACGCTTTGGAAGTGAGAACGATAACACCACGATGTAGTCGCTGGTCTTATGGTCTGGATCTCGAATGAGAATATATCCCTATGCATCCGTCGCACCCCACAACGAAAAGTATGAATGAGACGAATGGAAGAGACGAATGGATGGAAATCCCTCCAAAACCAAGACAGATGAATAAAAGTATTGAATCTGTCTCTGAGAAAAACTGTCACCGAGTTTCGTCTCCTGCCAGAAAATAAAGTTTGTCCATAGAACCAAGACCACCAGAACAGATCACGACCAGAGACGCAATGAAACCCACGGCAGATATATCGACGACGACCGGTAGACAAAGGAAAAAATGTAAGGTAACTTTTTGTGTAACATTTTCGGGTCCTAATTTAAAAGTGAAAAGAAAATCTGTGACAATGTAAAAAGAAAGAAGAATGTTGTAAAAAGAAATGTGTTTAACGAGATGTGTTTAAAAGGAAATGTTTTAAAAAAGGAAAGTTGTTTAAAATGAACAGTGTTTAAAATAAGTTGCTGAACAAGAAAAGAATTTTAAATAAGTTGTTTAAAAGGATAGTAATAACTTTAAATCGATTTTATGTGACGAGCCTTGGCCGGCGCTTCCGAAAAAACTTTTGTGTTATTTCGACTTTCGTTATTGTGATGTTGCGGGAAGCGTTGGTCTCGAGGTTTCGTCAGTTCGAAGTATGATAATCAATAAGAGTAAGATACATTACGATTGATGGAGAAAAAATAGTAAGCATAACGTAACAAATGTCTGTTTTGGTGCTGTGTAATGTAACACGAGTACACATTGTTAAGACAGTAGTGTTTAGGGTACCCGGGTTCGAATCCTATGTAAGTTTACAGGATTTAAAAAAAAAACTGGATACTTCTTTTTATAAATTGAAAGAAATGAACATAATATAATAGCATCAAACTATTGCATAAATATTTCTTTTTAACGACGTGACCTTTTATATACGACATAGTCACGTTGACACACGGTAGTTAAGCAACGTTGAGCCTGGCCAGTCCTAGCTGGGTGACCATTTGGGAATATCAGGCGCTGTATGTTGACACCTAGCTATGGGCAAATAACGTCGCCAACCCGCAGTGCCTAACGTGGAGACTATGCCCCCCCCCCGAATGACAATCACCAATAAGGTAGACTGAACCCAGGGAGGGGATCCTCAAGGAGTGATCAAAAAGACCCTGGCGGTATAGGTGATGAAGTGACCTTTTCGAATAATACCCCCAAAAGTAGCCATATAAGGTATCCGACGATAGTTCGAAGTGAATTATTTTTTGCTTATTAACATAATGTTTAATATTTTGTGCCTGTAAAAATAATGAGAAAATACATTCATCGTAGTTATTTACTCTATTATACAAATACACTCTAACGTTTCGCAAATAGTTTTTTTCTAGCTTTAAAGCGCTAGATTTGAGGTAAAGATGGGAATTAACATACCACGGTACTGCACCATCACCACTCAAGGAGCAGGTATTAAATAATAGTTTTTTTTAGACGAATTGAAATATCAATTTTGTCATTGTTGTGTTCATGAGGATACGCCCTCTTAGCAATTGGCCAAAGCAAGATGATACAACTAAAAAAAAGGATCTTACCTTAAGCGATGATATCGCAAGATGTCGTACGTTGTTCAGATTCCGAACTTTCTCTGTAAAAATAAAAGAAAAGAAAGAGAAGCATTAAATAAAAGTAAACAGTTCTGTTAACATGTTGTGGTAGATTTCTAAAGAAGTTACCGTTGTCTAATAACACTATCCAGAAGCCAGGCTAAAAGTGGTGACCCCGACGTGACGAAATCTGAAATGTAAATGAATGAAGATCAGAACGTATGCTAAAAAGAACCAGCGAACGCCTGCAGTACCTTACTAATCTCTCGCATATATTTCCACACACTAACAAAAATACAGATGAAGCTATGATAAAAAGAATACTTAATTACAGGCGAAACCAACATTCAAACACCGGCATAACGTTTCGTGAACTCACACACACACATACACACACGCAGAAGCAAATATCTACATTCGCTCGCACACACACCGACAGAACAAACATAGACTTATACTATTGCTACATCTAGGGAGGGAGGTGACGTTCAGAGAACCTTTTCCTGACTTGACGGAGTACAAAATCGCCTTCGAAATCTAGTGGGGTGTCCTGTTCTCGCCCTTTTCTCGACCCTACAGCCTTTTCCTCACAAAAGAGACGTTGTTAGTCTCTCTCTACTCTATTATTTTCATAGTAGATGTTCGTCCGAGCTCCAATCTCTGGTTTACCCCTGTAAACAATTCACGGTAAAAACTCGTCAAACTACAACAACTGCAAAGAAATTTTCTTTTTTTATTTTATTTCTATCTACCTGGAGCTAAGCGGATCTGCTATGAACAGAGTATTTCCCCAAAACTGTCCGTCTGAGGAATCCAATACCATGGGGTTGCTTCCCAGTCGACTACAGCATTGTCGTTCTCAAATCCTATATTAACAAGTTCATGTAGAGCCATCCTCTAATCAAATTCAGCCCAACTCCAATTCATCGTCTGAAATCCTCAAAATGTTAGTTTCACAATCCACATGACACAAACTATTAATACAGGGTGGGCAAAAATAAGGGTCCTATTTTTAAAAATTCATAACTTTTTTATTTATTGATTTTAAAAAAATTTTTTTTTTTAGAATAAGTAAAGGACCCCTTCCGAAGCAAGCATGAGCCGTATTAACCCTAAGGAACGCACCCTCATTTAGAAAACATTATTTTTGCTTAAAAAACTCAAAACAGTGTAAAAAACAATACTTTAGTTTTTGTAAGTTTTAAGAAGTGTTTTTCGGCTAACTTAGTGCAAAGTTAGTGCTAACTAATTAGTTAGTGCTAACTAATTAGTTAGTGCTAACTAATTAGTGAGTGCTAACTAATTAGTAAGTGCTAACTAATTAGTGAGTGCTAACTAATTAGTAAGTGCTAACTAATTAGTGAGTGCTAACTAATTAGTAAGTGCTAACTAATTAGTTAGTGCTAACTAATTAGTAAGTGCTAACTAATTAGTGAGTGCTAACTAATTAGTTAGTGCTAACTAAATATAGCAACTATAAATTTACAGCAATGTAAAAGTTATGTTTAGTAAATAATTGTTCTTTTAGAAAAGTTTATGCAACATGAATTTTGGTAAATAAATTCCCGTAAGTGGACACGAGATGTGTATGTATATATGTTGATATTGTGAATATGCATGTGTGAGTAATATGTACTGTTTTTTTTTTGTTGTTTTTTTTTACCAACGAGTAACAGCTCATCAAGGCCCCAAACCAGCAAACTTCGGATTGTCAACATAACTCATTACCTTTGCACTGCAAGGGTAAACAGTGGGAACATCTAAAGTACTCGTTGTTGATTCGTTCGTGAACATTTTTTAGACGATAGATTACTAAGGCTGTTAAGTTGTGTGAACTAATTTGTATAACGCTATATTCAACGTCGCTAGCTATAAACAATTTAAAATAAAAACGAACGCTTTTTACTCTCTCTCTCTCTATCGTAAAATTATCTCCACCTTTGTATATCTCTCATTTCACCTCTATGTCGACCTTTAAAATGCATTTCAAAGTATCGACATCTAATGACTTATTTGTTCATGGCAAAAATATACACCACCGAGGAGTATCAGTTTATCAATGTATCCTTCTACTATTATTTTTGTATAACTATCTCTCTCTCTAGAATGACAATTTTCATTCTCTCCAAATATGATAAGAGGTTAAGATCGGATTCTAACTCTGCCTGATGAGATCTCAGTTTATAGTAACTGTTGATCGATAACATCGACATGCCAGTGTCGCAGATTTTGTACATGTCTGTGTAAATTAAATTATCACATATAAAGCTCTATTTTGATATTGAGCACTTTTTATAAACCCGGTTAAAATTCTCTGGATTACCACCCTGTGGATATTTTTCACCTGGATTATTATCATCATTATATATACTAGCAAATATATGCTCCCTCCGGTCGCATATTTTTGCTACGCTGCCGCATCAGAAATGAAGGCTCACGCATAAGCCAATGGAGCCCCAGTCATATTTCTGTGGTGGTTAGACATTGATTTTCTGTGTTTATGACCAAGAATATTTTTAGTTGAAAATAAAGAAAAAAAAAATTCGACCCTACCCCGATTTTTGTTGTACCCTCGCCCATAAATAGAAAGACCTGTAGTTTAAAAAGAAAGATAAATTTTTTTTTGTACCCACCTCAATTTTTTTATATTACCAGTCATTGAAATATTTTTTAGTTAAGAAAAAACAAAACATTTTTTTGACCGCCTTCCCCCAATTTTTTTATCCCCCCCCTATACATGTAAATATTTTTAATTAAAAAGGAAAAAAAACAAACCTAACCCTAACTGTAACGACGGTGTCAAAGTTAGCGTGGGTCCTAAAATGAAAAAGCACCAAAAAATCAAATACAGTGAACACAGTGTGTGTGTGTGTTTAATGACCCTTTTTTAATTAAACAATTTGATTCTACAATCAGTTGTATAGTTTTCCAGTACAATGTGTTAGTTTATTGTGTTGACATTAAAGAAAAAAAAACCACATCTTTTTTTTTAATAAATAAAACATGGAATCATAAATTCTGTTGAGGTCGTGAAAAAATGATAATATTGGATATGAAAGTATTAAAAAATCAAATACAGTAAACACGAAAAGTTTTTTAATTCTCGGAAAGAAAAAGTTTACCTGAACTGTGTGTGTGTGGGTGTGTGCGTGCGCTCGCGCGTTTTTATATAGAATTTTTAAATCAATTATTATTTTAATTAAACAATTCGATTTAATAAATTCGTGTTTTAAAACATAATGGCTAAGAATAAACAAACTTAGGACGGTTTTAAAAATGGAAAACTGAGCACGGTGGATACCAGCGTTGTTGTTTACATATTTAACGTGTCATATTAACATCGGCTGCTTAATCAGATCGTTATATTTAATTACTGGAGGGAGGGAGGACACCACTGATTAAACAGCCAATCGGCTGCTTAATCAGATCGCCATATTTAATTACCGGAGGGAGGGAGGACACTACTGATTAAACAGCCAATCGGCTGCTTAATCAGATCGCCATATTTAATTACCGGAGGTAGGGAGGACACCACTGATTAAACAGCTAATGACTTTGCAGTTTTAACAGTACTCGCGTTGAAATGGTTTAGAAAACACGCCGGTTATGATGAAAATGGCTTTAATTAATTGTATGAATAATGTTTATTAATAAAACCTTATCGGAAAATATTGTAAATACATATGTACATTTAATAATAGCAGTTATAAGTGTATATTTGTAAATATGAATTTAATTGAAGGTTTAAAGGAATGACTTATGTTAATGGTAACACCCATTTGGTGTCTGAACGACTTTTGATGACAGTATTTCAAAAAGATTAGTTTCAGTAAAATAGTCATACTGGAGTTTCGGCTTCAGACAGACAGACAGACAGACAGATACATAAACTCCATTATTAATATATATATATATATATATATATATATATATATATATATATAATAAATATTTATTTTGTTTATTATCTATGTACGTATATGTTTCGTCCTTTATAATCGGGACTCACCTGCATAGAGATATGACTATTCACTACTGGTTATACGATTGGAAGCCCCGGATTCCGAGTATTTTGCAACTCAAATCCCGACATATAGCATAACTTGGCCAACGCTGGATAGCGAATAAACAGTGATAATTTTAACACTTTATCCGGCAGCTTGACGTCATAAGAGCGTTCTACTTAATAAAAGGAACGATGCAGGTATAGCTAGCAACGTCATGCTGTGTTAATACAAAACTTACAGTGCTCATCTATCTATCTATCTATATATCTATCTATCTATCTATCTATCTATCTATCTATATATATATATATATATATATATAAGTTATGAAAATATATTTATGGCAATTAAGCTACACAGAGGCTCCCACGTTTCAACCCCAGAGGAATCTTCAGGCTAAAATGCCTAGAGATCCTCCCACCGGGGATGAAACGCGGGAGCCTCTGTGTAGCTTAATTACCATAAATATATTTTCATAACTTATTACGTATCGAGCACTGTTGAAGTAAATACTGAAAATTGGTACATTAAAAATGATATCTTCTTATAAAATTTTATGTGGATACATGAAATAGTAATATATATATATATATACTAGCAGGGACCCCCGGTGTTGCCCAGGGATCCCCCCGTAGGCAAAAGTGTAAAAATCTCTCTTTCTCAATGGCCTGAGGCAAAAGCTGTATATTTCCCGGTTACAACCTCATCCTGGGCGCCCCTCTCCCTCGCTCACGGGTTGTTGCTCACCCCGTCATCCCCACCCTCTTTACCCCACCCCTTACTTGCCCCCTCCTTGTTTCCCGCTCCCTTGCCCCCTCATCGCCGCCCCCTGTCAACGCCCTACTCCCCCCCCCGTAAGCAAAAGTGTAACAAAGCTGTCTCTTCCATGGTCGCCTCCTCGCCTCCTTGATGTATATTTAGGTCACTGTTAAAAAAATTTTCTGAGAGTTGACTGGGATCAAACCATAAACCTCGCGGTCTTGAAGCTTCGCCGATAACCACAACACCGCGGAAGCGAGAAAACAATATCGTGAAAAATAGGTCATTAAAATGAAGTCTGAAGGTGGGATGTTTTTTATGCACGCATGCGCAGATCGTCCTATCCGCCAGAAAGCGACCAAATTTATGGAACCATCGTCACACGCTTTGGATCATTTCTATACAAAGAAATCTATGTTTTTTCTCATTTTTCGATATTATGCCACCGAAAGCTGGAGGATTCAGAAAATGTCGACTTTATGGGATGGTGAGTATTTTGGGAGCCTTTTCCAGACATACACACATACACACATACACACATACGCTTGCCCTTTATATATTAGAATATATATATATATATATATATATATATATATATATATATATATATATATATATATATATACATTTTTTATGTAATTTTATACCATTTCAATGTTATAAAGGACAGATTGAAATGGTATAAAATTACATAAAAAATATTGAATATAGCTCTGGGCTTACATAATGGAGCTATTATACTTACTTTATGTTGTAAAATTTATATTTCAATAGAAAACATTCTAAATATGAATAAAACACAGACACATATGGTTCTGAAACGATTGTCGGATACTCAAACTATGTTTATTTTAATATAGATATATATATACACACATATATATACATATATATATATACATATATATATACATATATACATATATATATATATATATATATATATATATATATATATATATATATAGAGAGAGAGAGAGAGAGAGAGAGAGAGACAGTCAGAAAGACATACAGAACAGTAGGATTCCTCTGCGGATATATTTGTGTACATGGCGCAATCAATAGACATTTAGACTGTCGAAAAGAAAAAGAAAAAGAGAAACTATACAACGACAGAGAAAAAAGAAAAACGACATTTCGGCTGTCTATTTCACCATTTTGACAGGTTCATCCAGCTGATTTTGCCGACGTAGTGATCGCACTGTGGAGATTGAGTGACAAACGGTGTCACACGACATACTAAACCATTTATAAAGATGCTATACAACATCAGAGTGTTCAACAGGAACACCGGTATTTCAATCTTTTGCGTGACAGGTGGACGAATAGAACCTGACCGATAAAGCCTTTTTTGACGATTACTTAGTCGAATGTTGAATAAAATCATATCATTATATCTGCGCATTAAACAATGACACCGCTATGTAAAAACGGTGACAGACTGACGCATGGATTGACAGACATAGCGACCAACTATCTTACGGACGGCCAGAACGTCTGATCCACAAGAGAAAAAACCATCCCTAAAGTAAAAAGTGGTCGAAATGGTTGATAAAATAGAGAGAAAAACGTCACATGAAACGGATTAGAAAATCGATTTTTTTTTTCTTTCGATTTCGTCGCTCGAGGTTGAACGGAGTTTTAGTACTAGAGGTTTGATTGCTCCGAAAAGTTTGGCTTCTTTCTTTTTATGAGCTGCAAGGCGAGCCGATGTAATAGAATGAGCCCAATCAGATTGACCGCTCGCATTTCTATCACGCTTGACACGGGTTCCTTTGGAAATTATCTGAGGAATTACATTGTTATGGCGCCGATTTGTCCTTGCTAAAAGAAGCGGTAACATGCAAAAAAAAAAAAAACGCGCGTTTTTTTTTTTCTAAATTTTATTATTTTGTTTATTAAAGCAGTAAGATGTGACACAAGGTCGGAAAGTGGAGTTGTAAAACCAGCGCTCTAGAGGATGGGCACCTTGCCTTACAGAAATGACTCGGCAGCCCCGTCGGTATTCCCCGGTAGGAGCGCCTCAGGCGATTAGTAATAGACTCCTTCTCTAATGGTGAGAAAGCAACGTCTGAGAGGGTGGACCTCCAAGAAGTGCACACGAAAAACCTTAAGACCGGCGCAACAGATACTACACTTAGATCTCAGCCAGAAGGACGAGAAAACGTGGGCGATGATTTATTCTATATTTACAGCCCGTTTCCCACAAAAGAGACGTTTCTAGCCTTTGTCTACATTATCGTTACCTCCATGGAAATTTGGTTACATACAGAAATGTCTATAAAGATGTAACGAAGACAAAACAATTAGTGCATGCGCAATCAAAAAAACTATAAGTTCCGTCTTTTACTGTCATGAAAACTCACCGACAACAACCAGTGGTATTTCCTGGAGTTTGAGTGACAACAAGCCTCCCCAGATTTCCAGTATTCTTCACCTCTTTTCGATAACGATGCGGTATCGCAACAGCCGCCTACCATTGATTTCTCGCTGGTTAGGACAATTAGTCTTCTCTGGGATTTGGGTGGCAATAAGCCTCCCCAAGGTCCCAGCATTCTCCATACTTTTCCAGTGGAGGTCTGGTTTGTGCTGTCCCTCCTCGGTATTCTCATCCTCCTCGACCCTCTACAAATATTTTGTCTGGTGCCAGCCTAGACCGGCATCATTAAAAAAAAAAATTATTTTAATTAAACATTTATTTATTTTTTTATTTTTTATTTTTTTAAAATCTTCTTCTTCTTCTTCTTCTTCTTCTTCTTCTTCTTCTTCTATTATTATTATTATTATTATTATTATTATTATTATTATTATTATTATTATTATTATTATTATTATTATTATTATTCACTAATAATAACCGGTGGTGGTCCCTGGAGTCTGAGTGACAACCAGTCTTCCTAGATTTCCAGTACTCTCTACCTCTTTCGATAACTATTGCACATGACGTTGCGTTATCGCAACAGCCGCTTACCATTAATTTCTCGCTGGCAACGACATTAGTCATCTCTAGGATTAGGGTGCCAATAAGCCCTCAAACATCCCAGTACTCTCCGCATTCTACTAGTGGAGGTCTGGTTAGTGCTCTCCCTCCTCGATCATTTATCCTCCTCGACCTTTCACAATTATTTTCTGTCGTATCAGCCGAGGCTGGTGGCGTTATTATTATTATTATTATTATTATTATTATTATTATTATTATTATTATTATTATTATTATTATTATTTACTCACTAGGAGTTATCACACTGGTCATCGTCAGTGATCGCCCACTGCCAACAACCTGTGGTATTCCCTGGAGTCTGAGTGACAACAAGTCTCCTCAGACTTCCAGTATGCTCCACTTCTTTTCGCTCATCACCGCTGATGACCTTGTGGTATCGCAACAGCCACCTACCATCGATTTCCCGATGATAAGGCCCATTGGTCCTCTCTGGGGCCCGAGTGGCAACAAGCCTCCCCAAGATCCCAGAGCTGTCCGCGCTCTTCCAGTGGAGGTCTGGTTTGCGCTTTCCCTCCTCGACCCTCTGTCCATAATTTTCGTGGTGTCAGCCTATGCTTGCGCCTCTCTCGTGCGGTTGTATTATTATTATTATTATTATTATTATTATTATTATTATTATTATTATTATTATTATTATTATTATTTACTCACTAGGAGTTATCACACTGGTCATCGTCAGTGATCGCCCATTGCCAACAACCGTGTGGTATTCCCTGGAGTCTGAGTGACAACAAGTCTTCTCAGACTTCCAGTATGCTCCACTTCTTTTCGCTCATCACCGCTGATGACCTTGCGGTATCGCAACAGCCACCTACCATCGATTTCCCGCTGATAAGGGCCATTGGTCCCCTCTGGGGCCCGAGTGGCAACAAGCCTCCCAGCTGTCCGCGCTCTTCCAGTGGAGGTCTGGTTTGCGCTTTCCCTCCTCGACCCTCTATCCATAATTTTCGTGGTGTCAGCCTATGCTTGCGCCTCTCTCGTGCAGTTGTATTTTCCCCGGTTCTGTTTTCTTGTGCTTATTATTATTATTATTATTATTATTATGATGATGATGATGATGATGATGATGATCACGTGTTCAGATATTTCATTGACTGTGTATTCGGGTAAAATCGATATTTGATGACCTACACCTGAGACATGCGGGATATTAGATAGAATGTCTTCAGCATTAATCCTCCTTAGGAAAAGACTAAAACACCTGTAGCCAAGTGAAGATTAGTGAATGATTAAATACGATACGTTTCGCCTTCTTTTGTATTTATTTATTTATTTTAGATGTATTTTTTTTTTTGGGGGGGGGGGGGGTGCTGCATTTCACTTCATTTAATTATTTCTTTCTTTTTCTCTTATCTTTTATGTTCTGTTTTCTTCTTTTCCTTCGTTCTTTCTTTTCTTTCATCTTCTTTTGCTTTTCATACTGCTATTTCTTTCTTTCTTACTTTCTTATTTTATTCTTTCTTTCTTTATTTTTTCTGTTCTTTCTTTCTTTCTTTCTTTTTTATTCTGCTTTTTCTTTATTTTTATCCTTTTCTTTCTTTCTTTCTTTCTTATTTTATTCTTTACTCTCTTTCGTTCTTTTCATTTTATTATTTCTTTGCCTTTGTTTGGATTATGTTTGTTAAACTTTGCGTGTTAGAGTGAGACATAGTGGTCGGCAGTGAACCACAAAGACGAGGAAGAAAAGACAAAAATCAATGAGGAAAAATTAATACGCGTGCACGAGGCACGAACATTTATTGCGAACTAAATATAAAACAGTTGAATCTCTTTTGGTGCCTAATTTGGCACTATTTACATGTCACGTGGTAGTTCCTGTAGCGTAGTGATTTCATCACGTATCATTAAGATTAGAGTCACTGACCTCGTCACTACTTGGTCAGGTGGAACTATATTCAGTTGATTAAATTCAACAATGTTCTTTCTTTCTTTTTTATTCTGTTATTTCTTTCTTTCTCTTTATTCTGTTCTTTTTTTCTTTCTTTTTATTCTGTTCTTTCTTTCTTTATTTTTATTCTGTTCTTTCTTTCTTCATTTTTATTCTGTTCTTTCTTTCTTTATTTTTATTCTGTTCTTTCTTTCTTTCTTTTAATTCTGTTCTTTCTTTCTTTATTTTTATTCTGTTCTTTCTTTCTTTATTTTTATTCTGTTCTTTCTTTTTATTCTGTTCTTTCTTTCTTTATCTTTATTATGTTCTTTCTTTCTTTCTTTTTTATTCTGTTCTTTCTTTCTTTATTTTTTATTCTGTTCTTTCTTTCTTTCTTTCTTTTTATTCTGTTCTTTCTTTCTTTATCTTTATTATGTTCTTTCTTTCTTTCTTTTTTATTCTGTTCTTTCTTTCTTTCTTTTTTATTCTGTTCTTTCTTTCTTTCTTTCTTTTTATTCTGTTCTTTCTTTCTTTCTTTTTATTCTGTTCTTTCTTTCATTATTTTTATTCTGTTATTTCTTTCTTTCTTTTTATTCTGTTATTTCTTTCTTTATTTTTTATTCTGTTCTTTCTTTATTTATTTTTATTCTGTTCTTTCTTTCTTTCTTTTTATTCTGTTCTTTTTTTCATTCTTTTTATTCTGTTCTTTCTTTCTTTAATTTTATTCTGTTCTTTCTTTCTTCATTTTCATTCTGTTATTTCTTTATTTATTTTTATTCTGTTATTTCTTTCTTTATTTTTTATTCTGTTATTTCTTTCTTTCTTTTTATTCTGTTCTTTCTTTCTTTATTTTTTATTCTGTTCTTTCTTTCTTTATTTTTATTATGTTCTTTCTTTATTTATTTTTATTCTGTTCTTTCTTTATGTTTATTATGTTCTTTCTTCCTTTCTTTTTATTCTGTTCTTTCTTTCTTTATCTTTATTATATTCTTTCTTTCTTTTTTATTCTGTTCTTTCTTTCTTTATTTTTATTATGTCCTTTCTTTCTTTCTTTTTTTATTATGCTTTTTGTTGTTTGAGGACTACTGTTCTCATCTTGAGTGTTATTATCGCAACGTTTCGGCCGTCGTAACCTCCGGTCTTCTTCAGGGGAACTTTTTCGAAATCGGGAATATTTCTGCGCAACGGATGCTTGCGGACTATTCTAGTATTTATTATTTCCTTTATTTATTTATTTTACAATGTTATTTCGGTACTTTGTTAGACTGGGACCCGCGCTAAAAGTCCCTCTGCGCCGGAAAGGCCCGAGGCGGTTAGTCAATGAAACTGGCAGAAAATGAATAACTGATTGAAATGAATAAGCAGACGACATCTAAACTTGATAATTTAATTTTTGACGTCTACAAACGAGCCTGCCTAAACCCTAAAAAGATATTTAGGTATTTTGCTAGATTAAGACCTGCACTAAAAGTCCCTCGGCATCGGTGCTTTCCGGCGTTTTACGTAAAACGCCGGAAAGGCCCGAGGCGGTTAGTCAATGAAACTGGCAGAAAATGAATAACTGATTGAAATGAATAAGCAGACGACATCTAAACTTGATAATTTAATTTTTGACGTCTACAAACGAGCCTGCCTAAACCCTAAAAAGATATTTAGGTATTTTGCTAGATTGAGACCGGCACTAAAAGTCCCTCGGCATCGGTGCTTTCCGGCGTTTTACGTAAAACGCCGGAAAGGCCCGAGGCGGTTAGTCAATGAAACTGGCAGAAAATGAATAACTGATTGAAATGAATAAGCAGACGACATCTAAACTTGATAATTTAATTTTTGACGTCTACAAACGAGCCTGCCTAAACCCTAAAAAGATATTTAGGTATTTTGCTAGATTGAGACCTGCACTAAAAGTCCCTCGGCATCGGTGCTTTCCGGCGTTTTACGTAAAACGCCGGAAAGGCCCGAGGCGGTTAGTCAATGAAACTGGCAGAAAATGAATAACTGATTGAAATGAATAAGCAGACGACATCTAAACTTGATAATTTAATTTTTGACGTCTACAGACAAGCCTGCCTGAACCCTAAAAAGATATTTAGGTATTTTGCTAGATTGAGACCTGCACTAAAAGTCCCTCGGCATCGGTGCTTTCCGGCGTTTTACGTAAAACGCCGGAAAGGCCCGAGGCGGTTAGTCAATGAAACTGGCAGAAAATGAATAACTGATTGAAATGAATAAGCAGACGACATCTAAACTTGATAATTTAATTTTTGACGTCTACAGACCTGCCTGCCTGAACCCTAAAAAGATATTTAGGTATTTTGCTAGATTGAGACCTGCACTAAAAGTCCCTCGGCATCGGTGCTTTCCGGCGTTTTACGTAAAACGCCGGAAAGGCCCGAGGCGGTTAGTCAATGAAACTGGCAGAAAATGAATAACTGATTGAAATGAATAAGCAGACGACATCTAAACTTGATAATTCAATTTTTGACGTCTGCACATGAGCCTGATTTCTCATTGTGTTTTTTAAAAATATTATCCCAGTTCAATACTCTGAATATTTCCTTGGGTATAGACTTTTAGAAAATTTAAAAAGTCAGTCCATCTGGATGAAACCGCGGTACGACTCTGGAATATGTAACATATAGTTTTCAAATAAATTATTTTTATTAGCTCCCACTCTTCTGCGATCGAGCACTTTATTGATTTCGTTTCGATATAAATTCACACACCATATATATATATATATATATATATATATATATATATATATATATATATATATATATATATATATATATATATATTTCTCTCTCGTTTATTTTTCTTTCTTTCCGGTTTTGCTGGAGATGGGGCATCCTGCCGGATGCCAGACATTCACCGGCTATTTCAGACACTCCAGCCTAGAGATCTTTTTAAAATTCTAAGTGCAGGTGTTTGTATTTCTCTTGCACTTGGTTCACCGGGTATACTCGCCAGATAGCTCTTGACATTCTTCTTCATTAGTCCTGTTGCTCCTATAATTACTGGTATGATGTAGATTTTCCTAAGATTCTAGTTTCTTTTCATGTCGCACATAACACCTTGGTATTTCATAATCTTTTCCCTTTCAGCTCTGCTTAATCCTGCATCATTAGGGACACTGACTTCAACTAGGGTTGCTAATTTCTCCCTTTTGTTCCATATTACGATGTCAGGTTTAACAGCTCCGTTTTCTAGATATCTAGCTGTAGGGATTGCATAGTCATAGTGGATGGTGTATAAATTATTTCCAACTGTTGTTTCTGGTATATGCTCCCAGGATTTGCTGCTACACTGGATATTCAACTTTTTACAAATAGTCGAATGAAGATACACACACACTCCGTTGTGTCTCATTGTATAATAGCCATCCCCGCGGATTACCTTACAACTGGATGTCAGGTGGCTCACACTCTCTACTTCTGTGTGGCAGAACCTGAACTTGTTATTGTTGCTGAGACCACTCATCTTTTAAAAGGCATTGGTCATCAAGCCTTGATCTTGAGCAGCCATTATCATTCGTTCCTGATCATAATGGAGAGATCCTCTTTTCAGCTAGTCTACAGAGCCTTCCTTATCTATATATTCCTGGGATAATATATATATATATATATATATATATATATATATATATATATATGTGTGTGTGTGTGTATGTGTGTGTGTGTGTGTGTGTGTGTGTGTATTAAATATAAATATGAAAAATATATATTTGAATATATATTTTATATATCTATTTGTTTACGTGTAGGAATACCAAATGTTCTTTATAAAACAGTATATTTTAAAGAAAACAATATATATATATATATATATATATATATATATATATTATTGTTTATATTTTTATCTATGGACGTATACGTTTCGTCTTTTTCAATCAAGACTCATCAGCATAGAAGTACGACCACCCACCACCGGCCACACGACTCGAAACCCCGGACTACAAGTATTTTCCAACTCCCGTCCAACGTCGCTAACCGCTAGGCCAGTTCTGAACAGCTTATAAACAATGATAATTTTAACACATTAACGGCGGCGAAGCGAACAGGCATTCAAACTTCTATAAGTGAAGGAACGATGCATAGAGCAAGTGACGCTACGCTGTGTTACTACTACCATTTTACAGTGCTCTACTTTTTAACGAGGAGCTTCAAATATATATATATATATATATATATATATATATATATATATATATATATATATATATACGTATAGTTTGGCAGCAAATTGTTATTAAGACAGGCTTCATTAAAATCCACGGAGTTCTGCTTTTTTTAGGTTCAACTCTAAAATCAACCTCCTGAAGATGGACGAGACGTCCGAAAGAGCTCGAGATTTGACCCAAACCATAACGATGGGTGCTATACTGCCACACGATCGTAAAATCGCTCGCAGAGTTGCGCGACTAACCAAGAAAATCTAAAAAAAGCAGAACTCTGTGGATTTTAATGAAGCCTGTATTAATATATATATATATATATATATATATATATATATATATATATATATATATATATATATATATATATATATATATATATAGAGAGAGAGAGAGAGAGAGAGAGATTCGTCTCTTTTTCATATTTCTTTTTTTAAACTTCACAGATTCAGAAGTTATTTTATCTGAATATGAATATTCGTGCGAACATTGGCAAAGAATAATTTTTATTCGTCATTCCTAACGGAGGATTTACATCCGCAAATATTGATGAAAAAAAGAAGTTATATACAGATCAAATTCTGTTAAATATTTAATCCGATTTTCCCCAAAATCTTCCTCTAAATTTTTTTTTCTTTGTTCTACGATTATTTCTGAAGTCATCCAATTTCAGCTCAAAATTATGGACGCCATTGTTGCTCTTAATCTAATCCGGCGACTTTTCATCAAATTGTATTTTTCTATGACCAAAAATAAAATATAAAAATGCTGCGAAACTCTGAATCTAATTATTCGCCATATTTCGGTTGCCATTATTTTCCGATGAATTGAAAGCGTTAATAGAAGCATATCAACATGTTAATGTTCAACAAATCCATCTGACGATTCTTGATAACCTCAAACATCGGAACAATAATAACGACAACGACGACAACAACGACAAGAACAACATCAACAACAACAACAAGCCGCGCATGCGTGGTCCCCCTCTCTATGTGACTCGATGTGGCGAGTAAAAAATGTAATAAATTTGGGCAATTTGGGACATTTTTGAACCCCCCTTTGACCCCCTGGGTGCGAGAACCCGAATTTTTCTTAGGTGAAGGATGCTCATGTTATATCCAGAACAATTGCCTCTACATTTTGGCCAAGTTTCAGAAAAATTGAATAGATCGATCAAACGTTATGGGAGGAAAGGGTCATTTTTTGCAATTTTAGGGGGCTTTTGACCCCCTGGGGGCGCGAACCAGAATTTTTCCAAGGTCAGCGATACTTATTTTCTATTAGGAACAGTTGCCTCCACATTTTGGTCAAGTTTCAGAGAAATTGAATGGATGGATGAAAAGTTATGTAGCAAAAAATGTCATTTTTTGCCATTTTGGGGCCTTTTGACCCCCTAGGGTGTTAACCAGATTTTTTTTAAAAATCAGAGAATGTCACTTTCTAACCTGACCAAAGTTACAACTTCATGCAACATTTCAGAAAAATTCAATGGATGGTTGCGGAGAAAAATCCGGACGGACGGAGAGACGGACGGACAGACGGACGGGCGGAAATCCCTCAAAACATAGGTCTCCCGATTTTATAAATCGGGGGACCAATAATACTAATACTACTACTACTGATAATAATAATGTTCGATACCAGAGTGCAGGAGAAGGAACACGAATAAAAAAAAATATCAAGATCTTAAACGGGAGTTAGTTAGACTATGGAAATGTAAAGAAGTAAAGGTGATCCCCGTTGTAATTGGAACGCTTGGTACCATAACGAAAAGCCACCATAAATGGCTTAAACAGATTGTACGAGACAATTTCTTTTCCAATTCTGCAAAAGGCTTGCCTATTAGGAACGGCGAAAGTTTTAAGGTACAACTTGAATGTCTCAGGTCAACGGAATTGACTTGATGTTCAAAAAAGAAAACTTCAACAAAAAACAGCTAAAAGTTGAGACTACTATAAAATAATAATAATAATAATAATAATAATAATAATAATAATAATAATTTACGAATAAAATTTTGTTTGTTGGCCTTTTGGCCAAGATCAAAGTGTAGTATCTGTTCCGATGGATACTGCACGCTGTCCTGTGCAGTTCTAGGAGGTCCACCCTCCCAGGCTTTGCCTCGCCTCTTTGGAGAGGAGTAAGTTTATTGCTTACTGCCTGGGGCGCCCCTACCGGGGAATGCCGACGGGGCTGCACAGGCAATTTTTAAACAGTCAGACTGCTCACCTTCTCGGGCGCTGGCTTATCAAAGCCCATTTTGCCGACCTTGTGTCACATCTTTCCGCTGTGGGAGGTAGATAAATAATAATAATAATAATAATAATAATAATAATAATAATAATAATAATAATAATAATAATAATAATAATAATAATAATAATAATAATAATAATAAGTATAATTATAATAATAATAATAATGGCCTCCTTGAGAGAATCGACTCTTGGATAATAAAATGCAGAGAACGTATAGTCAAGTGCCAGAGCAAATTGGGACAATCCAAGAAAACTTAGAATGCAAACCATCAACAGGGATCTTAAACAGTGGAATTTGAACGGAATCAATCGTCAAGACCACTAATCTTGGAGACTGAGATTAAAAGCCAGACCGCTGACGAAAGAAAATATGACGATAAAATGGCTGGTTGTGGTGGTGGTGGTGATGATGATGATGATGATGATGATGATGATGATGATGATGATGATGATGATGATGATGATGATGATGATTCGTGCCTCTCAGAATCAATGAAAATAAAATGTAATCATTAATAAGACATAATCAAGGGGTCTGTCGGTTGTTCTGCCCTGTGCAGGTCTAGGAGGTGCGGTGGTGCGGTTGTTCTGTCCTGTGCAGTCCTAGGAGGTGCACCCTCCCCGGCTTCGCCTCCCCTCTTTGGGGAGGAGTAAGTTTATTTCTTACTGCCTGAGGCGCCCCTACCGGGTAATGCCGACAGGGCTGGCCAGGCAATTTTTAAAATGGCCAGAGTGCTCACTTTCTCGGGCGCTGGCTTTTCAAACCCCACTTTCCCGACCCGACCTTGGGTCACATCTTACTTGTGGGAGTAAGATAATTGGCCTTGAGCCTAACTCCTGGAGAGGAGTAAATAAAATACAGTACCGTCCAAAATTAATGAACAAAAATTAAATCTTCTGAATCTAAACAAAATTATATATTAATTTTTGTTGAAAATTTCACTGAATATACACATCTTGTAGTTGGACTTTTACCAAGATTTTCAGATGAATTAAAACACCATTTTACAGATTTCAAGTGTCCAAAATAAAGGAACAAAATATAATTTTTAACTAAATCACATCACGAAGGCAAAATATATTTAATATTTGGTACTTCAACCTTTGTTTTCAAGAACTGCTGCGCATGTACGACTGTAAGATTTCACTAAATCTTGACCCCTGACCAAAGAAAATTCGACGATAAAATGGCTGGTTGTGGTGGTGGTGGTGGTGGTGGTGGTGGTGATGATGATGATGATGATGATGATGATGATGATGATGATGGAAATTCGCGCCTCTCGGAATCAATGAAAATAAAAAATAATCATAAGATTCAACTGTTGTGGATAATTTTTCTTCTACAAACAATGTTCACTTTATAGTAACCTGCGTCAACCAGCTCAGTGGCTAGATGAATGTGAAATGCGGAAACATTTTCATAAGCTCGATAAATATTGAAATAAATTGAAGGTGAATATTTGCTAGTAGACATGGCGAGTAATTCGCTGCATCATCTTGAATATCGGCGAAACAACGATGACTGAAGCCACATTGACCGGGAGAGATGTTTGTAGTCGACAGCGCACGTTTAAATCAATTATTAATACGTTTGAAAGTTCATAAAAGAAGGGGAATAACTCTTACTTGAATATGAGACTTACATCCGTGTACTGATACTTATTTCAGTATCGCATCTTTATCATGAATACGCAGTTAATGACTCAGTCAAGTTTATAAAAATTGCACGGAATTAAAGTCAAATAACTAAAGTTTACAAAATCTTAATGTATTACATACACAGTTTATTCCTTAGTCAAGTTAATAAAAATGACACATAATCAAAAGGGAATAACCTGAGTTAACAAAATTTTAATTTATTACATACGCGGTCTATACCTTAGTCAAGTCTATTAAAATGGCACAGAATTAAAGGGAATAACTAAAGTTTACAAAATCTTAAGGTATTACATACGCAGTTTATGCCTAAATCAAGTCTATAAAAATGGCACAAAATTAAAGGGAATAACTAAAGTTTACACAATCTTAATTTATTACATACGCAGTTTATGCCTTAGTCAAGTCTATTAAAATGGCACAGAATTAAAGGGAATAACTAAAGTTTACAAAATCTTAAGGTATTACATACGCAGTTTATGCCTTAGTCAAGTCTATAAAAATGGCACAGAATTAAAGGGAATAACTAAAGTTTACAAAATCTTAAGGTATTACATACGCAGTTTATGCCTAAATCAAGTCTATAAAAATGGCACAAAATTAAAGGGAATAATAAGAGTTTACAAAATCTTAATTTATTACATACACAGTCATGCCTAAGTAAAGTCTATAAAAATGGCACAGAATTAAAGGGAATAACTAAAGTTTACAAAATCTTAAGGTATTACATACGCAGTTTATGCCTAAGTCAAGTCTATAAAAATGGCACAAAATTAAAGGGAATAATAAGAGTTTACAAAATCTTAATTTATTACATACACAGTCATGCCTAAGTAAAGTCTATAAAAATGGCACAGAATTAAAGGGAATAACTAAAGTTTACAAAATCTTAAGGTATTACATACGCAGTTTATGCCTAAGTCAAGTCTATAAAAATGGCACAAAATTAAAGGGAATAATAAGAGTTTACAAAATCTTAAGGTATTACATACGCAGTTTATGCCTAAATCAAGTCTATAAAAATGGCACAAAATTAAAGGGAATAATAAGAGTTTACAAAATCTTAATTTATTACATACACAGTCATGCCTAAGTAAAGTCTATAAAAATGGCACAGAATTAAAGGGAATAACTAAAGTTTACAAAATCTTAAGTTATTACATACGCAGTTTATGCCTAAATCAAGTCTATAAAAATGGCACAAAATTAAAGGGAATAATAAGAGTTTACAAAATCTTAATTTATTACATACACAGTCATGCCTAAGTAAAGTCTATAAAAATGGCACAGAATTAAAGGGAATAACTAAAGTTTACAAAATCTTAAGTTATTACATACGCAGTTTAGTCCTAAATCAAGTCTATAAAAATGGCACAAAATTAAAGGGAATAATAAGAGTTTACAAAATCTTAATTTATTACATACACAGTCATGCCTAAGTAAAGTCTATAAAAATGGCACAGAATTAAAGGGAATAACTAAAGTTTACAAAATCTTAAGTTATTACATACGCAGTTTATGCCTAAATCAAGTCTATAAAAATGGCACAAAATTAAAGGGAATAATAAGAGTTTACAAAATCTTAATTTATTACATACACAGTCATGCCTAAGTAAAGTCTATAAAAATGGCACAGAATTAAAGGGAATAACTAAAGTTTACAAAATCTTAAGGTATTACATACGCAGTTTATGCCTAAGTCAAGTCTATAAAAATGGCACAAAATTAAAGGGAATAATAAGAGTTTACAAAATCTTAATTTATTACATACACAGTCATGCCTAAGTAAAGTCTATAAAAATGGCACAGAATTAAAGGGAATAACTAAAGTTTACAAAATCTTAAGGTATTACATACGCAGTTTATGCCTTATTCAAGTCTATAAAAATGGCACATAATTAAAGGGAATAACTAAAGTTTACAAAATCTTAAGGTATTACATACGCAGTTTATGCCTACGTCAAGTATTTAGTTAGATAACTTTTTTTTAGTACGTTTTTTTTTCTCAGAATATCTACTTTTGATGATAACAAAAATGATTTATTCGATGAAAATATCTTTTAGCGTAAATGATAAAATAATATTAAATAATAAATTGTTTTCCGTCATACTGTCAACTTCCACTTCCTTTAGTTCAAAAGTAAAAATATCATAAATATTTAAATAAATCTTTTTTGTTGTCTTAAGTAATCCACCTATTGACGGTTAAATACATATCATTATCTCTCTTCATCATGTGTTGTCGAAGAACTGATTGTAGATGCGGCAGAAAGTAGAATTGGAAACAGTAGAACTGTTTCCAATTCTACTTTCTAGCATCCATCTTAGTGAAATCCACACAGCCGATCTTTTCTTTTGTGTCCATTTTTGACAAGGGGAAGCTTTTCCCGAAATATCAAATGATTTCTAATCATAATCCGGACATCACACACAGCTAACACCATACTTGCTGTTTATGTAAGATTAAAAATAAAAAATAAATAGATAGTTATAAGTACTCTCCTTTGATTGTTTATTTTTGTTCTTTCCAGCTTCTCATCAATCCGGCTCTCTGCATTGCCTCCAGACGTCTAAATATATACATATATATATATATATATATATATATATATATATATATATATATATATATATATATATATATATATATATATATATATATGATAATTTTATTTACACAGACATGTACAAAATCTGCGACACTGGCATGTCGATGTTATCGATCAACAGTTACTATAAACTGAGATCTCATCAGGCAGAGTTAGAATCCGATCTTAACCTCAGATCATATTTGGAGAGAATGAAGTGGAGGGATAGAGAAAGAGAAGAAGAAGGAAAGAAATTTAACATTTCAAAAATTAAAGCCGACGGTTTTTTGACACTTGATTCGTGCATGTCTACCCCCCCTCCTTCCCTCTCGATCTGAATCAACAGACGCCCTCTCTCTCTCCTTCTTTTTCCTCTATGTGTCTACCTCCCCACCACCTCTCCCCTCATCATTATTTGTTCCTCTTTCCACCTTATATTTTTATTTATTTATTTATTTATTTATTTGCCCTGTTTGTTTCAGATTCTAGATTTTAGATTTTTGTTTTCTGTTTTTTGTTTCTTAGATTTTTAGATTTTTTAATTTTTAATTTTAATTTTTTAACGGCTTTAATTTTTGAAATGTTAAATTTCTTTCCTTCTTCTTCTCTTTCTCTATCCCTCCACTTCATTCTCTCCAAATATGATCTGAGGTTAAGATCGGATTCTAACTCTGCCTGATGAGATCTCAGTTCATAGTAACTGTTGATCGATAACATCGACATGCCAGTGTCGCAGATTTTGTACATGTCTGTGTAAATAAAATTATCATATATAAAGCTCTATTTTGATATTGAGCACTTTTTATAAACCCGGTTAAAATTCTCTGGATTACCACCCTGTGGATATTTTTCACCTGGATTATTACCATTATATATATATATATATATATATATATATATATATATATATATATATATATATATATATCACTTTCTCCGCTGGACTGTATATATACAGTACCGTCCAAAATTAAGGAACACAAATTAAATCTTCTGAATCTAAACAAAATTATATATTAATTTTTGTTGAAAATTTCACTGAATATACACATCATGTAGTTGGACTTTTACCGAGATTTTCAGATGAATTAAAACAATATTTTTTTTAAATTATCCACCATTTTACAGATTTCAAGTGTCCAAAATTAAGGAACCAAATATAATTTTTAACTAAATCACATTAAGAAGGCAAAAGAGATTTAACATTTGGTACTTCCACTTTTGTTTTCAATAACTGCTGCGCATCTACGACTGTAGGATTTCACTAAATCTTGACATTGGGCCACAGTCATCTTGTTCCCGTTAGATCACCGAAGTTAAGCGACGTCGAGCCTGGTCAGTACTAAAATGGGTGACCATTTGGGAATACCAGGTGCTGTATGTGCTCTCTGCTTATCTCGGCATTGTTTCCAGTCGTCTTGAATTGCTTGCCATTGGAATCAAGCAGTGTCGACTCAGGAGAGGTGTTGTTAGTAATTGCGAAACCCTTGCTTCACAATTACACACGCAGCCAGCCCCTTACAGGGATGTCCATAGTCTCTCTAGACTGAGTGGAGGGCTTTGACTACTACTAATAGTAAGTAAATACTACTACTAATAATAAGTAAAAAATACTCCTACTACTAATAAGTAAATACTAGTACTAATAAAAATAAGTAAATATTACTAATACTTCTAATAAGTAAATACTACTACTACTACTAATAAGTAACTACTACTACTACTAATATGTAAATACTACTACTACTATTAATAATAAGTAAATACTACTACTACTAATAAGTAAATACTACTAATAATAATAAGTAATACTCGTACTACTAATAATAAGTAAATACAAGTATTAATAATAAGTAAGTACTACTACTACTTCTAATAAGTAAATACTACTACTACTTCTAATAAGTAAATACTACTACTAATAATAAGTAAATACTACTACTACTAATAATAAGTAAATACTCGTACTACTAATAAGTAAATACTAGTACTTCTAATAAGTAAATACTAATACTACTTCTAATAAGTAAATACTACTACTAATAATAATATGGAAATACTACTACTAATAATAAGTAAATACTCGTACTACTAATAATAAGTAAATACTAGTACTTCTAATAAGTAAATACTACTACTACTTCTAATAAGTAAATACTAATACTACTTCTAATAAGTAAATACTACTACTACTTCTAATAAGTAAATACTACTACTACTTCTAATAAGTAAAAACTACTACTAATAATAATATGGAAATACTACTACTACTGCTAAATAAATACTACAACTTCTAATAATGCATACTTTTGTTAGGTTACACATGCAGCTTGCCATAGACTGCTTGAATGAGAAAAAACGTGAATTTTCAAAGCCAGCTAAATATTTAAAACAATTTTTACCCGAAATTAGTCGCTTTCTGCTCATTCTATCTCCCCCTCCTTATCTGTTTTTCTCTCATTTTCTATATTTTAGACAATCGAACTATTTTTAATTCATGCGAAGAAGTAAAACAGAGTTTTACTTTAATATCCCTACGCCGAACTCATAAACATAGTTTAAGACGATTAAAAAGAGAAATATTTTCGTTTGATAGGTGGCCGTGTAGATAAGCGTTCGCCTTCAGTTCCAATATTTTATGTCAGCTTTCAGGGTTCGAATCTAACACTAGATAATGTTTTTTGTTTTGGACATAGAGTTCCAGTTATTACCTATTCGATATCGATCATTAGCAGAAACCTGAATTTTCATTTTTTTAATTAAAACATTGATGAAAGTTTTTAATAGATGTCCTTAACTCCTGATTCTGGCTATAAAATAGAACGGAAGTTTAGAAACCTGATTTTTCATTTTTTTTATTAAAAAATGGATGAAAATGTTTAATAGATGTCCTTAACTCCTGATTCTGGCTATAAAATGGAACGGAAGTTTAGAAACCGGATTTTTCATTTTTTTTATTAAAAAATGGATGAAAATGTTTAATAGATGTCCTTAACTTCTGATTCTGGCTATAAAATGGAACGGAAGTTTAGAAACCGGATTTTTCATTTTTTTTATTAAAAAATGGATGAAAATGTTTAATAGATGTCCTTAACTCCTGATTCTGGCTATAAAATGGAACGGAAGTTTAGAAACCTGATTTTTCATTTTTTTTATTAAAAAATGGATGAAAATCTTTAATAGATGTCCTTAACTCCTGATTCTGGCTATAAAATGGAACGGAAGTTTAGAAACCTGATTTTTCATTTTTTTTATTAAAAAATGGATGAAAATGTTTAATAGATGTCCTTAACTCCTGATTCTGGCTATAAAATGGAACGGAAGTTTAGAAACCGGATTTTTCATTTTTTTATTAAAAAATGGATGAAAATCTTTAATAGATGTCCTTAACTCCTGGTTCTGGCTATAAAATGGAACGGAAGTTTAGAAACCTGATTTTTCATTTTTTTTTATTAAAAAATGGATGAAAATGTTTAATAGATGTCCTTAACTCCTGATTCTGGCTATAAAATAGAACGGAAGTTTAGAAACCGGATTTTTCATTTTTTTTATTAAAAAATGGATGAAAATGTTTAATAGATGTCCTTAACTCCTGATTCTGGCTATAAAATGGAACGGAAGTTTAGAAACCGGATTTTTCATTTTTTTTATTAAAAAATGGATGAAAATGTTTAATAGATGTCCTTAACTCCTGATTCTGGCTATAAAATGGAACGGAAGTTTAGAAACCGGATTTTTCATTTTTTTTATTAAAAAATGGATGAAAATGTTTAATAGATGTCCTTAACTCCTGATTCTGGCTATAAAATGGAACGGAAGTTTAGAAACCGGATTTTTCATTTTTTTTATTAAAAAATGGATGAAAATGTTTAATAGATGTCCTTAACTCCTGATTCTGGCTATAAAATGGAACGGAAGTTTAGAAACCGGATTTTTCATTTTTTTTATTAAAAAATGGATGAAAATGTTTAATAGATGTCCTTAACTCCTGATTCTGGCTATAAAATGGAACGGAAGTTTAGAAACCTGATTTTTCATTTTTTTTATTAAAAAATGGATGAAAATCTTTAATAGATGTCCTTAACTCCTGATTCTGGCTATAAAATGGAACGGAAGTTTAGAAACCTGATTTTTCATTTTTTTTTTATTAAAAAATGGATGAAAATGTTTAATAGATGTCCTTAACTCCTGATTCTGGCTATAAAATGGAACGGAAGTTTAGAAACCGGATTTTTCATTTTTTTTATTAAAAAATGGATGAAAATGTTTAATAGATGTCCTTAACTCCTGATTCTGGCTATAAAATGGAACGGAAGTTTAGAAACCGGATTTTTCATTTTTTTTATTAAAAAATGGATGAAAATGTTTAATAGATGTCCTTAACTCCTGATTCTGGCTATAAAATAGAACGGAAGGTTAGAAACCGGATTTTTCATTTTTTTTATTAAAAAATGGATGAAAATGTTTAATAGATGTCCTTAACTCCTGATTCTGGCTATAAAATGGAACGGAAGTTTAGAAACCGGATTTTTCATTTTTTTTATTAAAAAATGGATGAAAATGTTTAATAGATGTCCTTAACTCCTGATTCTGGCTATAAAATAGAACGGAAGTTTAGAAACCTGATTTTTCATTTTTTTTTTATTAAAAAATGGATGAAAATGTTTAATAGATGTCCTTAACTCCTGATTCTGGCTATAAAATAGAACGGAAGTTTAGAAACCGGATTTTTCATTTTTTTTATTAAAAAATGGATGAAAATCTTTAATAGATGTCCTTAACTCCTGATTCTGGCTATAAAATGGAACGGAAGTTTAGAAACCGGATTTTTCATTTTTTTTATTAAAAAATGGATGAAAATGTTTAATAGATGTCCTTAACTCCTGATTCTGGCTATAAAATGGAACGGAAGTTTAGAAACCGGATTTTTCATTTTTTTTATTAAAAAATGGATGAAAATGTTTAATAGATGTCCTTGACTCCTGATTCTGGCTATAAAATGGAACGGAAGTTTAGAAACTGGATTTTTCATTTTTTTTATTAAAAAATGGATGAAAATCTTTAATAGATGTCCTTAACTCATGATTCTGGCTATAAAATGGAACGGAAGTTTAGAAACCTGATTTTTCATTTTTTTTTATTAAAAAATGGATGAAAATGTTTAATTGATGTCCTTAACTCCTGATTCTGGCTATAAAATGGAACGGAAGTTTAGAAACCGGATTTTTCATTTTTTTTATTAAAAAATGGATGAAAATGTTTAATAGATGTCCTTAACTCCTGATTCTGGCTATAAAATGGAACGGAAGTTTAGAAACCGGATTTTTCATTTTTTTTATTAAAAAATGGATGAAAATGTTTAATAGATGTCCTTAACTCCTGATTCTGGCTATAAAATGGAACGGAAGTTTAGAAACCGAATTTTTCATTTTTTTTATTAAAAAATGGATGAAAATCTTTAATAGATGTCCTTAACTCCTGATTCTGGCTATAAAATGGAACGGAAGTTTAGAAACCGGATTTTTCATTTTTTTTATTAAAAAATGGATGAAAATGTTTAATTGATGTCCTTAACTCCTGATTCTGGCTATAAAATAGAACGGAAGTTTAGAAACCGGATTTTTCATTTTTTTAATTAAAAAATGGATGAAAATGTTTAATAGATGTCCTTAACTCCTGATTCTGGCTATACAATGGAACGGAAGTTTAGAAACCGGATTTTTCATTTTTTTAATTAAAAAATGGATGAAAGTTTTTAATAGATGTCCTTAACTCCTGATTCTGGCTATAAAATGGAACGGAAGTTTAGAAACCGGATTTTTCATTTTTTAATTAAAAAATGGATGAAATTTTTAATAGATTTTCTTAACTCCTGATTTTGGCTATAAAATGGAACGGAAGTTTAGAAACCTGATTTTTCATTTTTTTAATTAAAAAATGGATGAAAGTTTTTAATAGATGTCCTTAACTCCTGATTCTGGCTATAAAATGGAACGGAAGTTTAGAAACCTGATTTTTCATTTTTTTAATTTAAAAATGGGTGAAAATGTTTAATAGATGTCCTTAACTCCTGATTCTGGCTATAAAATGGAACGGAAGTTTGGAAACATGAATTTTTATTTTTTTAATTAAAAAATGGATGAACATTTTTAATAGATGTCCTTAACTCCTGATTCTGGCTATAAAATGGAACAGAAGTCTAGAAACTCGTCATAAACGGTTACATCAGGTTGTGAATACCACAAGACTAAGCCAATTTATCTTTATGTGTGTGCTGTAGTTCCTCTCTTGAAGTTTATCAGTTCCCGTAGGAAGTTGTTCTTAGGAGTTGACTATCATTAATTTGTGTTTTAACATGTTAAAACAGTGTTAGAACTAGTGTATTAGTCACGTGGTTAGATAACAAAAGTTTCTGTCATTTTCGCTTATTAGGAAGTTTCAAGCACGACGTTGAGCCCCGTAGTGTAAGAGATTGTGAAGAAGTGGACATTAAGACGTAAAAGTTTCATTTAATTTTGACACCGAATAGTTCAGGTCATAAAAACGTCTACACAACGATACGAAAGTGTTCAAAAGTTCAAGAGTTCGATCAAAACAGCTACGGCCATAGAAATACGTTTAAAATGCAGAGTTCATTGACCGGGGCAAAACAAATAACCCGTTTTGATTGGTCCAATTATAATAGCTATAACCTTCTTCGTAATGGTTGACCGGAACGTACCGAGGACTAATTCAGTTGTCCGGTTTTTGTTCAAAATGAATACGGCTTGATCACTCAAGGCAGACGGACATTCATTAACTGCCGTGGCTTGCTGACCATATGATGTCCAAAGAACGATGCCAATAAACATGATTACCAATCCTGAGTGTAATTTCAAAGACAATCAGAGAACCGATACGACCTTTTCTTTAAATGGAAACTCGTTAACTTTTTACTTATGCTTTATTTTTAATCACAGTTCACATGACAATGTACCTACGTGTATCTAATTGTATTAGTTGTCCGTACACGACGTTGCCTAAAATCGTTTTGCTTCCATATCTATTTCCCTCGCTAATACACAACTGTGTAGTTATTTTTCTAAATAATTTTTAAAGGGATATAATAATTTTGAGTATTCTTGATGAAGACGTTCAACAGCTCCCATTAAGGGGAGTGTAGACAATTTTTCTCCTTAATTTATGTCTTTTCAAATGTTGTAGTTTAATTTCTTATTATACTGTTTAATGATAAATATATCCGGTATCTTTATTTTTTAATATACAAAGCTGATTGATATCACAAATATTCATATGCTTCTTATGATATACCCTGAATTTTGATGAAAATAAATGTTAACATGCTGATGAGGAGACTTCTTTATCTATTTAAAATGTTATCGAAATGTAATTTGATAAGTAATAAAATTGAATCACGGAAACGTACGTACATGCATAGGACGTGTTTATTATTTATTTCTAGAGTTTCATACGAATGTTTGAAATTCTATTTCATACCCTTTGAATATTTCGAATGGTACCTTATTAATATATATATATACATGTATATATATATATATATATATATATATATATATATATATATATATACATATATATATATACATATTAAAACATATATAAACATATGATTGCAAGTTCTCTATATGTGATAATTAGAAGGCATATGTATATATATATATGTATGATTTTCTCTGATATATATATATATATATAAACATAAAGAAAGAGGCAAAATGCCTTCATAAAATCTATGTGTTAGATGCAGATATTTTTTTTAAAATAAAAAAAAATAAAAATATATCTTTTTTCTCTTCTTCCTCTTGACTTTTTTTAATCTAATAATTTCGCCTGATATAGCAGGCCTCGTCAGAGCTTTTTTTCTTTTTATACAAATAAAAGGTATTCACCTTATTTTTTTCGTAATAATTATTCCTGGTCTTCTAGAAGTGACGTCCGATGTTGTTTGGACTAACGGTTTAAGTGTCTCTTTTAAATTGAACTTAAATCGCACATGGTCGCTGGTAGGTATAAATTTGGGAAAGTTCATTTTTTAAGCATCTTTAAAATTTCAAACATAAAGAAAGAGGCAAAATGCCTTTATATAAACCATGTGTTAAATGCAGATATCTTTTAATAAAATCAAAATCAAAAATCAAAATATATCTTATATTTTTTTCTATTCTTCATCTAGACTTTTTTATTTAATAATTTCGCCTGATATAACAGGCCTCGTCAGAGCTTTTTTTTCTTTTTATACAAATAAAAGTTATTCACCTTATTGTTTTCGTAATAATCTTTATATATATATATATATATATATATATATATACTAAAGGTCAAATAATTTCGCTTCTTTGTTTGCATTTTGAATAGTTTTATTGCTAAAAGTAAGGGTACAACATAAGATCTGCGAGCCGGAAAGGAATATTGGAGAGGAACAATAAATGTAGTAGTAGTAGTAGTAGTAGTAGTAGTAGTAGTGTAAGATAATGAAGAGTGGCAAAAATGAATCGTGGATATATAAAAATACCTTTCATTTTTTTTTTCTTTCAGATCTCATCTTGTTTTTTTTGGTGTTATCAGTTCGATGTAAATGAACGAATGAGAGTCTTTTTTTTTTAACCGAGGACAACAACCTATTATTCAAATCGCACCGCCATGTGCCGTCCGAAAAAAAAAAGACTCTCATTCGTTCATTTACATCGAACTGATAACACCAAAAAAAACAAGATGAGATCTAAAAGAAAAAAAAAATGAAATGTATTTTTATATATCTTTATTTAATTCTGATGAAGAAGTATATCTTCGAAAATTCAATTGAAAAAAAAAAAGTTAATAAAACTAAAATGCATTGTATGGCGTTCAAATTGCTTGTTATTTTTAATAACTAATATTTCCATATAAACAATGCTTTCTAACCGAGGACAACAACCTATTATATATATATATATATATATATATATATATATATATATATATATATATATATATATATATATGATCATTTTATTTACACAGACATGTACAAAATCTGCGACACTGGCATGTTGATGTTATCGATCAACAGTTACTATAAACTGAGATCTCATCAGGCAGAGTTAGAATCCGATCTTAACCTCAGATCATATTTGGAGAGAGCCTATATATATATATATATATATATATATATATATATATATATATATATATATATATATATATATATATATTTACAAATGAAGACACATTGCGCTTTATTATAGAGCGGAGGATTACTGTTTTACAGAAGAGTTTATCTCTAATAATTAGCAGGAAATGTCTAATCAATACTTTGAGGCAATCAAGTCAGATTTCCGTAGAAAAAAACAAACATTAAATGAATATTGGAATTGCAATTATCGATTAGGCCTACATTAAGGTTTTAAAACTCTGGTGAATCAAATCGTCATCGTCAACAATGGCGGACAAAATCTTTTAAACAAACTTCGGCGTAAAACTGAATTGCGGCTTAAAGAAACAAATATATTCGTCTCTTTTCGTCTTCCATCTTATTTTCTTAATTTTTACGAGGCAAATGTGTTTAGTCAAACTTTGGAGATTACATTAATCTGCTGTATAAAAAGACCCGATCACACTGTTAGTTGACAAAAGTTCGTCGGTTCGGCGTTGAAAGAAAACGGAAACGAAAGATGGTATTTGTGGTAGAAAAAGTGCTTGCCGCTGGAACTTTGTTACGTCGTCTACTTTTCTCAGATTAAACCATTTTTAATACAACAACGTGTTTGTTACTAGTCTTATTGATAGTCATAAATTATCTCTCTTAATTAGCACTCTTCACTGACGTCACTCCAGAAATAGATGTTGAATATTTAGTTTATAATACGTCTGTATGTCGGAATTTGGCGTAGTACAACAGCACCTTTGTTGATCCAGCGAACGGCATCGATTGCTAACGGGAAGATATGTCGTTTCTCGATCCGGGCGACGTCGAGTGGTCTTGCCAGTCGGTCCCGGCTTTAATCTCTCCATTTCGGCTAACACAGCAGTAAACCCAATTCGGGAATTATATTTCCCTTTCTTCTTGCTGTCTCTTCTCTTTCCGCTTTAAATGTCTGAACCCTATCTGCTATTGTTAGGTGCTGACCCGTCGCACCCACCACTCTTTGCAGACGCTTTGTCGTTGTCACAATTTCGTACCGGCGGTTTCTTTCTGTAACTGAAATCAATCTACACATAACAAAATATAACAAGCCAACTCTTTTAGTTCCGAGCCATTTATTGTCATTTATTAGCTTGTCGACACCGAAGCAAGTTCGTTGAAACAGAGAGAGAGAGAGAGAGAGAGAGAGAGAGAGAGAGAGAGAGAGAGAGAGAGAGAGAGAGAGAGAGAGAGAGAGAGAGAGAGAGAAACAGAGAGAGGGAAGCTTACACTAGTTAATTAACTAATTACTTAATTCTTGCAAGGGAAGGAGGAGGGGGACATCGTCTGGCTCTCATTTTTGGGGATCTGAATTCCCCTAACTTATTTAATCGCTACATGGCTAAGGCGACTTGACTAGTCGGCTTCCCGTCAAGAACTGAAATCTCACTGCAGTTTTCTCACCGGGAAAACTATGACGTCACGAAATCTCGTGATCAACGCACAGGTGCGACCCAACCCTCGATCCGAGGTCTCATCAACTGTCACCGCGAATCGTGAGAAAACATCGCACCAAAATTGCACGAGATGACTCCGTTACAAATCGCGCAAGTTAAGTGATCTCTCTGTACGTCCATTATCATATGCGTCCCATTATATAACATATAAACTAGATTTTATCCCCTTTCTTCTTTTCAGACGGCTTTTCCTTCAGACGTGTTTTACACAGTCAATGGAAAGCGTGAAGTGAACACTGCATGTTTCCTCCTAATTCCTGCTTTTCGCCTTGCCTCAATATCTTATGCTAAGTACAGTAACGTGTTTTTTACTAGTCTTATTGGTAGTCATAAATTATCTCCCTTAATTAGCTCTCTTCACTGACGTCACTCCAGAAATGGAAACTAGACTTCATCCCCTTTCTTCTTTTCAGACGGCTTTTCATTCAGACGTGTTTTACACAGTTAATGAAAAAGGGGAAGTGAACACTGCATGTTTCCTCCTAATTCCTGCTTTTCGCCTTGCCTCAATATCTTATGGTATGTACAGTAAAGCAATTGCCATCTTTATATTTAAAGAATGAAAGAATAACTCCAACCCACGCACAGGAGACCGCAAATATAACACAGACACACTAAAGAAAAAGAAGCCGGCGATGCGTATCAATACAGACAGAAGTTTGCCAAGAAGACATTAACAATTTATGCATCATAGAGTTTTTTATCAAGAGTTGAATAAGAAAAGCACTAAGTGAATTTGGCTTTCAAGAATATGTTAAAATAAAGATGCTTCGCTCAGTGTTTGCCAGATACAAAAGGCTAAAAGCAATTTTTTTGAAGCACACGCATGCGCAAATTAAATATATATATATATATATATATATATATATATATATATATATATATATATATACAGGGTGAGCCAAAAGTAGGTGGACAGTAAAAACATTTTTTTGTCGAAGCGTAAGAGGCAGACTTCAAAGCTGTGTAAATCAAGAAGGAAACTGTTTTTTACTGTCCACCTACTTTTGGCTCACCCTGTATATATTAATAATGGAGATTATAGATGTGTTTGTCTGTCTCTCTGAAGCCGAGACTATGTTATTAGTTTTGATCGCTCTCTTTTTATACGTACTTATCAGCTCCTATATATACCCATTTCAAAATTTCCCCAAACATTATTCATTTGTTCTAAAGCTTCTAATAAATTAACATTCGCAAATATACACTCATGATTGTTTTTTTTCTGATTTCCAGATGTATTTAAAATATTTTCCTCGATAATAATATTCTTAAAAATAATTATGAAAATAGAATTAGTTACAGACATTGTTTTTTAATCTATATAATTGAGTTTCGTAATCAAATTAAATTGTAATGGAATATGATATAACAGCCGACGTCCGCTCCAACATTTTGTTAACGAGAAATACACCCTATAAAGTTAAGGGCAACTAATAATGCAATTTTCTGCATCTTAATTACTTAGGAAGTGAGACAATCGAAGTAGTAGTGAACAAAAAACACTGCAATCGCTGCAATCACCAATAAGAATAATTACATAAAAATACATTGGGTATATATATATATACATATATATATATATATATATATATATATATATATATATATATATATATATATATGTGTGTGTGTGTGTGCATATTGATGTAATCAGTCAACGACAATATATATATATATATAAACATATAGGTATATATATATATATATATATATATATATATATTGACATAATAATGTTAGTTGGCCCACTTCCAATGAAACGAGTCGTAAATATACATATCACAGGAATGTTATGTTTTTTCTAATGTGAATAAATAAATAATAAAATAAACATGGTCATTAGAATTTTAAATGAACGTGACTTATATATATATATATATATATATATACATATATATATGTATATATATATATATATATATATATATATATATATATAGTAAGTTATGAAAATATATTAATGGCAATTAAGTTACACAGATACTTCCGCGTTTCATTCCTTCCGAGGATGAAACGCGGAAGCCTCCGTGTAGCTTAATTGCCATAAATAGATTTTCATACTTACTACCTAGCTCTATTCACGTATCGAACATTGTTGAAGTAAATACTGAAAATTGATACATAAAAATGATATCTCCTTATAATATTTTATGTGGATACATGAAATAATAATAATAATAATAATAATAATAATATATATATATATATATATATATGAATGACTGAATGCGGGTATATGTATGGCTGTATGTAAAAAGTTCAAAACATTAATTATAATTTAAAATATCGAAAACATGTTTCGGGAATCCATACACAACGTTTTATTTTCCAGATGCCAAAGTTTCTAAAACTTTTTATTAGTAAAATTACATTTAACTAACAATACATAATGTGAATGATTTTCCTCATCAGTATATTTGATAATTCATCAATTTTCAATCTTTTTTATCTTTATTACTCAAAAAGAATCTGTTGAAATATGTGATTTATTTAATATTCTCCATTAACTCGGAATTGTTCTTTGAAGTTCTATGGTATGTCAATATAATTTGACCACCGCTTGGAAAATTGTAAGGAGCTAATTCTTAAGATGATGGTCCCATGACAACGGAACATATACAAAGCTCACCCTCGAAAAATTAATAGACAGTAATGTATGTGATAATGTTAGCATGACCACTGAACAGATACTACACTATTTCCTTTAATTAAGCATGGACATATATTTCATCAGTCTGAAATAGAATAGTAGACTGAATTCATGAAACAAAAAGTAAGTTAAATAAATATTTCAGTGGAAAATCTATTTAAAAAAGAGTAAACAGCGGCGCTTCTAAGCTGTAGTAACATTTGAATCTCATTAGCGTACACATGCGTTTTAGTGCGCTACGCTACAGATCGGACACATGAGAAAAACAGTATCTTCATAACACCAGAAGATCGATCTTCGGACAAGCTGTAATACTCTGACTATGAAAACAAATGAAGAAAGGAAAAAAAAGGAAAATATTGTCTGTAACATGAATAAGGTTTTTAAAACCGAAAATTTGGATTAAATAAAAAAAATGATTTAATAACTATTTCATTTGTTTAACAAAATCTCGCGTCATGTTGTCTGATTCTAAAATTTCAAAGTTATCGTTTAAACGGCGTTTCTAAGCTTTAGTAAAATTTAAATCTCATTATCGTACACATGTGTTTTAGTGCGCTATCTACAGATCGGACACATGAGAAAAACAGTATCTTCATAGCACCAGAAGATCGATCTTTGGCCAAGCCGTAAGACTTCGACTATGAAAAAAAAGGAGAAAAGAAAAAAAAATTGTCTGTACTAACATGAATAAGGTTTTTAAAACCAAAAATTTGGAGTAAAAATTGATTTAATAAATATTTCATTTGTTTAACAAAATCTCGCGTCATGTTAACTGATTCTAAAATTTCAAAGTTTTTAAAATAATTATTTTTATTAATATGTTAATATTCAAAATGATTGAATAAAACATATGGGTTTCGATTGTTCAAACCCATTTGTCGGTTTTTTGCAGCTATCTGTAAGAGACACAGCATCAACAAGTATTGTTTTATTCAAGAAAACAACACTGCACTAACATATTTTTTATTACTTTACCTCATATTGCAAATGTTATATTTTTTAACTGTTCTTTCACAGCAAAATGTAAACATAACTATATTTGAAATAATTACCGACCAGCAGTAGTATTAAAATATACCAATCATTATCATAGTCATATTATAAATTAATAACAGATGTTCATTCTGTTCAGCTCTAAGGGGTCAACCCTCCCAGGCATTGCCTTCTTGCTTCTAGAAGGAGTACGGTTATAGGTAACTGGTCCTTAATTTTAAAAGGCGCGAAATTAAGTTAACCAAACGCGATGACGTCGGAGGAAGGGCAAGAAGTTAGTTGCTTGGCCTTGTTAAACTCTCGGTGGCCATGCCCAGATGCCCTTACTGTAAAATGTCGACAATGCTGCTCCAGCAATTTTAAAGGGACTAGAGTGATATACCTTCTGAGTGCTTCTTTTAAAGGGACTAGAGTGATATACCTTCTTTTAAAGGGACTAGAGTGATATACCTTCTTTTAAAGGGACTAGAGTGATATACCTTCTTTTAAAGGGACTAGAGTGATATACCTTCTTTTAAAGGGACTAGAGTGATATACCTTCTGAGTGCTTGTTTTAAAGGGACTAGAGTGATATACTTTCTTTTAAAGGGACTAGAGTGATATACCTTCTTTTAAAGGGACTAGAGTGATATACCTTCTGAGTGCTTGTTTTAAAGGGACTAGAGTGATATACTTTCTTTTAAAGGGACTAGAGTGATATACTTTCTTTTAAAGGGACTAGAGTGATATACCTTCTGAGTGCTTGTTTTAAAGGGACTAGAGTGATATACTTTCTTTTAAAGGGACTAGAGTGATATACCTTCTTTTAAAGGGACTAGAGTGATATACCTTCTGAGTGCTTGTTTTAAAGGGACTAGAGTGATATACCTTCTTTTAAAGGGACTAGAGTGATATACCTTCTTTTAAAGGGACTAGAGTGATATACCTTCTGAGTGCTTGTTTTAAAGGGACTAGAGTGATATACCTTCTTTTAAAGGGACTAGAGTGATATACCTTCTTTTAAAGGGACTAGAGTGATATACCTTCTTTTAAAGGGACTAGAGTGATATACCTTCTTTTAAAGGGACTAGAGTGATATACCTACTTTTAAAGGGACTAGAGTGATATACCTTTTCTTAAAGGGACTACAGTGATATACCTTCTGAGTGCTTGTTTTAAAGGGACTAGAGTGATATACCTTCTTTTAAAGGGACCAGAGTGATATACCTTCTGAGTGCTTGTTTTAAAGGGACTAGAGTGATATACCTTCTTTTAAAGGGACTAGAGTGATATACCTTCTTTTAAAGGGACTAGAGTGATATACCTTCTGAGTGCTTGTTTCTTAACCCCAATTTTCGGATTTTGCCACATAATTGCGCGGTTGGAGTGAGGTAACTACTATGAACAGCTCTTTCTGAATGTGCCATCATGTCTATACTGACACAGACATAACCATTAAATAAAAAAATTAAAAAAACAGGGAGGTCTGGTATGCTTGTTGGTCCATCCGGGTAACATATTTTACCCAATATTGACAAGAAAGTCTCCGGAGATTTCGTAGCAAAGAGTTTTGTCTAAACTATTCTGACGGCAGTGGGCTCCAAAAGATGGCAGAGCTGTTTGTAAGACGACGTTGGCATTAAGTGGAATGCAATGAGTCGTCGGTGTTCTCTCAATTTACGTCGAGGGAATAGCAATTCATTTGAAGGGTTATCCGTTCTGAATGAGTGGCGCCCGCCATATACGCTATCGTCGTTGATTCGGACTAAAATAGAATTCATTCGATGAGGCACCGAACTTTTATGCCTTACAATACAGGAAACTTTCAAACAACAGATCCCAAAATGGTATTAAGCGTCTAACTTGTTCAAGTCAGTCTGAAGCGAATAATGATTGATTACTTGAATATTTTTTATAGGGAATTTGTTGACTACTCAATCATTTCCTTTCACGGTGAGATAAATCCTGAGCTGGTGCGCCAACCACTAGTCTTTCCCCCTTTAGATAGCGTCTAAAAAGAGTCTCTAATTGAATATATTCCTCACTGTCAACCAAGCTCCAGACCCTGTCCTATCACCGTAATGTCTCATCCCCGTGCTTGTTTTACAATTACTTCAATCGAATGTGCTCCGACGAACTTGCTGCTCCGATACCCCCTCAGCTTAAATACACTCGACCAATCCGACAATCAGCTAAATCCCATCTTGAAACTGTAGAGATCCCCAGATGCCGAGTTATTATTTTAGAAACATGATAAATATTCCTATGATTAGTTACATTACTTTCCTCGCACCGGTAACCTTTAGGAATTCCCTCCCTGCTCCCTGTTTCCCTGACTGTACCAACACGCAAACATTTAAATGTAATGTGAACAAACCTCGCTACACAACTCCCCGCTTAGAATGCCTTCTTATAAATCTGGCCCCTAATTATTCAGTAGCCCCTTTCGTCTCATCTCTCTCTCTCTTTATCTCTCTCTCTCTCTCTCTCTCTCTCTCTCTCTCTCTCTCTATATATATATATATATATATATATATATATATATATATATATATATCGTTGCGTCTCAATGGCAATGTGCCTTGTTTTGGTTAAACAAAGTAAAATCAATCTGCCTCTTTATATCTCTCTCTTTCTGTCCTTCTCTCTCTATCTATCTCTTATATATATATATATATATATATATATATATATATATATATATATATATATATATATATATATATATATATATATATGTGATTTTATGAAGGCTTACCAAAGCATTCCTTTCAGGACACCAATGATCACCATTAAAGATATTTTTTCTTACAAATATTATTTATTCAAATTAAATGTTTTTTCCTACACGTGTTTCACTACCACTTGGTAGTGAAACACGTGTAGGAAAAAACATTTAATTTGAATAAATAATATTTGTAAGAAAAAATATCTTTAATGGTGATCATTGGTGTCCTGAAAGGAATGCTTTGGTAAGCCTTCATAAAATCACATATAAATGCTCTGTACTCTGTAATCGAGTATCATCGAGCTTGTTTTTATTGGAACAATCCCGGGCTTCACTGAATGATCTATTTTATAAGTGAAAAATCTAAATCTATATATATTTATATATATATATATATATATATATATATATATATATATATATATATATATATATATAAAAAATTGAGATATTTTCGGACAAACGAACAGAAGATATTATAAAAAGCAAGATCAGTTTCATCAATTGTTCATACAGACAAGTAGTTTTAAAGGAGTGTTACCAACAACAAACAGAATCATCAGATTTAAAGAAAGAAACGAATCTTACTTCGGACATTTTCTTATCATTTCCTTTTTTAAAACACGATATGAACTAGTGATGAAACGGTAGTAAGTCTTTAAATAAATTGCAATTTTATTTTTATAAAGTCTTGTGTAGTTTTGATGCATAATATTTCTATGTATAATTTCTCTGGAATTAAATGATAGTACAGTGTTAACTTCTTATACAGGGTGGGCAAAAATAAGGGTCCTATTTTTAAAAATTCATAACTTTTTTATTTATTGATTTTTTTTTTTTTTTTTAGAATAAGTAAAGGACCTCTTCCGAAGCAAGCTTGAGCCGTATTAGCCCTAAGGAACGTACCCTCATTTAGAAAACATTATTTTTGCTTAAAAAAACTCAAAACAGTGTAAAAAACAATACTTTAGTTTTTGTAAGTTTTAAGAAGTGTTTTTCGGCTAAAATTTGTTTTGTTTATTTCAAAAAATCTCGGAAGGGTCAGTCTACACACACATAAAGTTTGGTGAGTTTAACTTTAATTTTGTGGAAGTTATTCAAATTCAAGTTATTCAAATTTAAAGATAGAACCCTTATTTTAGCCCACCCTGTATTTATTGAGATTTACACTTCAGTTTTGTTACTTAACTAAAACAAATATTGTATATGTATTTAAAATAGCAGTTAAAGCAAGTTTTGGAAGTAATAATTTATTTAGGCTTCTTTACACACGTTACTTTTACAATCTTAAAAAAAATCTCTCGGCTGGAGTCTCTGAAATAGCGGGTGAATGTCTGACATCCGGTAGGATGCTCCATCCCCAGCACCCCCCCCCCCAAAAAAAAGAAAATTAAAAAACAAAAAACAAAAAAAACAAAAGTAGTTTGCATTATCTACTAGATACCATCCTCGAGTGTCCTGGGTCTCTCTGTACAAAGGTTTGTCAAGACAACCTCACAATGGGGATACCTAAACCTACAAGTAGACCCTGACCAAAAATTCAATTTTACGTACTTTTAAGAATTTCTGACAACGAATCGAAAGTGCTGATTCCAAATTTGCGATTAGTTCGGCGCTTAGATAAATTGTTTTACTATGATGACGTAATACACACAATTTAGCTATATATATGTATATATATATATATATATATATAATGGTAATAATCCAAGTAAAAACATCCACAGGGTGGTAATCCAAAGAATTTCAACCGGGTTCATAAAGAGGGCTCAATATCATAATAGAGCTTTATATATGATAATTTTTATTTACACAGACATGTACAAAATCTGCGACAGTGGCATATCGATGTATCGATCAACAGTTACTATAAACTGAGATCTCATCAGGCAGAGTTAGAATCCGATCTTAACCTCAGATCATATCGGATTCTAACTCTGCCTGATGAGATCTCAGTTTATAGTAACTTTTGATCGATAACATCGACATGCCAGTGTCGCAGATTTTGTACATGTCTGTGTAAATAAAAATGATCATATATATATATATATATATATATATATATATATATATATATATATATATATATATATATATATATATGGAATGACGTCACCTAATGAAGTTTTTAATTCATCCAGTAAAATATTTTCATCATATAGCCGAAAAATATTAACAAATTTTGAGTCAATAATAAACTTACTAATCGTCATATACACAATTATTGTCCGAAAAGTTAATGCAAAAATATCTGTCCAAGAACTCTTCAAGGTTGAGAAAACTATCGGGTTGGTCAAATTCTTTGGGGTAAAATTATTCTCCAGCGGCAGATTCGTCGATAAGACCTTTACAAGAACGCTATAAATACATAAAATCCTATCATACGAAGTTTACGAAGTCTACAAGTTTACCAATGTGCATTGTCTTTTATAACTAATCGGTGAAATAGTAAAAAATTAACATATCCGTTTTTTATAGATTTAATTCTAGCGCAAAAATAACTAACGTAAACAAATGTTTAGCTGATTTTTTGAACATAACTTTGGTATATATACATATCAACCCGATGAATCAGTGTTGGTCTTTTTACGAAAAACTTTTTGCGATGAGAAAAGCTCCTAATATCGGAAAATGTCTATATAAACGACCTTAACTCGATGCCAAGTAATGAACTCTCCCAATACGTAGGTCTATAGTTGCGCAGGTGATTAATCGTTATATCGTGGCAGTGTTGTTTTCCGAGCACTTTTGTCATTCGGTAATTATATCAGAATCGGGAATTTAGAACAGAATCAGTAATTTTATGTGAATCAGGAAAAATTTTGGAATCGTCCCACCACTAGTTATGATAATAATGAAAA
Organism: Sepiola atlantica; assembly: GCA_963556195.1. NCBI lineage: Eukaryota > Metazoa > Mollusca > Cephalopoda > Sepiida > Sepiolidae > Sepiola > Sepiola atlantica. The sequence continues at coordinate 60,000,692 of OY744545.1, read as the reverse complement.
ACGAGATCAGTGTTCTTGATTAAATCCCGAACAACGTCGGGTCCTCTTGCTAGTTAATAAATATATGATTTCCCGAAAAATAAGAAAACATTCTCTAAAGTATTTAAAGAGATTCAAATTTAAAGTAAATAGAAAAATAGATAAATACATGTTAGTCAAATAATCCCTTGGCCTTTTGGCTAAGATCAAAGTGTAGTATCTGTTCCGATGGATACTGCACCCCATAGACTGGCATTGTCTTGGCCTTCGGGCTTGATTTACACCGGTCAATGGGTCTCTCCTGTGCAGTTCTAGGAGGTCCACCCTCCCAGGCTTCGCCTCTCCTCTTTGGGGAGGAGTAAGTTTATTGCTTACTGCCTGAGGCGCCCCTACCGGGGAATGTCGACGGGGCTGCCCAGGCAATTTTTAAACCCCATTTTCCCGACCCAATCTTGGGTCACATCTTGCTTGTGGGAGTAAGATAAAAACTGGCCTTGTGCCTAACTCCTGGAGAGGAGTAAATCAATACATGTTAGTCAAATAAATATATAATCTCTTTATATAAATGCCAATGTCTGTGTGTGGGTTCGCGTTAGGTTTATAGAAAAAAGTTAGAGCATCTATATCAAAACCAAAAGGCGATTTGTATGTAAAATCTTTTGGGGAAGACAATGGAAGTGGTCCTGAATCGCTAAATGCCGCCTTAAAGGAGCTATGGGCGCAGCACTTCTTAAAAATTAAAATATAATTAATTGGATGAAATGTAAATGATCCGTATATAATTCTCCTGATAAGACATAAGACAATGGACACCCCCCTTAATGTGCTGAATCTCTATGTTCCCCCTCTAAGAGAGCTATGGGGAGAGAGCTCCCATAAAACTTCAAATACGTGTATCCGATTTTCCTGAAATTGAAGCCATATATATGACACTAATTAGAGAGTTTTTCAAAACTTCAGTTTATTTTGAAGATATTTAGGTGAGGAGGGGGGGGGGTTAAAAAGAATGCGAAATGGTGTTATGAGCAAAGTGACATTTTGTAATTACAGAAAATTATGATGAGCTAATGCAAATCGTTTTCGTACATTACCAATAGAAAAATTGAGACACATTGTGCCCTTATTTGGTATTACCAGCATAGTGTTATGATCATAGTGTTATGATCATAGTGAAATGATCATAGTGTTATGATCATAGTGAAATGATCATAGTTAAATGATCATAGTGTTATGATCATACTGTTATGATCATAGTGTTATGATCAAAGTATTATGATCATAGTGTTATGATCATAGTGTTATGATCATAGTGAAATGATCATACTGTTATGATCATAGTGAAATGATCATACTGTTATGATCATAGTGAAATGATCATAGTTAAATGATCATAGTGTTATGATCATACTGTTATGATCATAGTGTTATGATCAAAGTATTATGATCATAGTGTTATGATCATAGTGAAATGATCATAGTGTTATGATCATATAGTTATGATCATAGTGAAATGATCGTAGTATTATGATCATAGTGTTTTGATCACAGTGAAATGATCATAGTGAAATGATCATAGTGAAATGATCATAGTGTTATAACCACCGTGAAATGATCATAGTGTTATGATCATACTGTTATGATCATAGTGAAATGATCATAGTGTTACTATCATATAGTTATGATCATAGTGAAATGATCATAGTGAAATGATCGTAGTATTATAATCATAGTGTTTTGTCACAGTGAAATGATCATAGTGAAATGATCATAGTGAAATGATCATAGTGTTATAACCACCGTGAAATGATCATAGTGTTATGATCATACTGTTATGATCATAGTGAAATGATCATAGTGTTATGATCATAGTGTATTGATCATACTATTATGATCATAGTGTTATGACCATAGTGTTATGATCATAGTGAAATGATCATAGTGTTATGATCAAAGTATTATGATCATAGTGTTATGATCATAGTGAAATGATCATAGTTAAATGATCATAGTGTTATAATTATAGTGTTATGATCATAGTGAAATGATCGTAGTATTATGATCATAGTGTTATGATCATAGTGTTATGATCAAAGTATTATGATCATATAGTTATGATCTTAGTGAAATGATCATAGTTAAATGATCATAGTGTTATGATTATAGTGTTATGATTATAGTGTTATGATCATAGTGAAATGATCGTAGTATTATGACCATAGTTTTTTTATTATAAGAAACACATTAGTTTTCCTCGGTAATCCCGAGCAACGGCGGCCCTTCCTGCTGGTAAATAAATACATCATTCGCTCCCGAGAAAGGTTTTCTGCCAATTTATTAAAACAAATTTCGTAATATACATTCATTTGGAAGTAGAGTCAGAATAGAAAGGTTTCAAAATCGGAAAATGAACATTTTAAGTTATGCCAGAAAATACGAGAACATTTTCCACGGTATACGAAGAGATTGCAAAAGAAAATATAGCAAAGAAAGTGCGTTTAATAAAATTACATTAATTCAAGAAATTCGGGATAATGGAAAAAAAATGCGGTTTTGAAATTTATTTTGAATAAATTTAAATATATTGTTTTTTTGTTTAATTTGTTTTTGCGTAAGAGTTAATTCACAGGCTACGACAGATATTATTTGTTCCTGTGAGATTGAAGGGAGACAGAGAGAGAGAGAGAGAGAGAGAGACAGACAGAGAGAGAGAAAGGGGGGATGGGAGAGAGAGGAAAGAGGGAGGAGAGAGAGAGGGAGAGAAAGAGAGAGATATAGGGGAGAGACAGGGAAAGAGAGAGAAAGAAGGGAAGAGAGAGAAAGAGAGAGGGTGGGGTGGAGAGATAGGAAGGGGGAGAGAAAGTGAGAGAGAGAGAGAGAGAGAAAGAAGGGAAGAGAGAGAAAGAGAGAGGGTGGGTTGGAGAGATAGGAAGGGGGGAGAAAGTGGGAGACAGAGAGGGGAAGAGAGATGGAGAGAAAGAGAGAGAGAGAGAGAGGGGGAGATGGGAGAGAGAGGAAAGAGGGAGGAGAGAGAGAGGGAGAGAAAGAGAGAGATAGGGGAGAGACAGGGAGAGAGAGAAAGAAGGGAAGAGAGAGAAAGAGAGAGGGTGGGGTGGAGAGATAGGAAGGGGGAGAGAAAGTGAGAGAGAGAGGGGAAGAGAGATGGAGAGAAAGAGAGAGAGAGAGGGAGAAAGAGGGAGAGAGAGAGAGGGTGGTGGATGGAGAGAGAAGGGAGAGATAGGGGGAGAGAGAAAGGAGGGGGGGGGGAGATACAGGGATAGAGAGATAAAAGAATATCGCAATAATAGAATCTTGAATTTCATATCATTAATTTTAAAGTATGGCTTCCAGATAGTTCCCCGAAAAATATTGATGTAAAAAAGTTACATCCAAAAATGTGTAACGTTCGAAAGTTAGGTACTTGTGAAAAATGTGTACTATGTCGATTTCAATACTTACGGAGTCAGTCGCGAGTATCGACAGATAATCCAGAGTCATTCCTGAGTATTGACGTAAGAACTCGACGAACAGAGAACAACATTAATTAGTTTTTTTTTTTGGTAAAGAATTTATTTAACAAAAATTGTTTTGTTTTTATCGTAGAAAGAAGAACATTTTTTAAATTGTTTAATTAAGGTCCGGGTCAATTAACTCTCCCCCCAACATAATTGGTGTAATGAACAATTACGTATAACTTTCCCTATTTTGAATTATCTCCCCTTTGGAGAACTCTCCTGCCTTTACTAAACAATATAAATAGCAGCACTATTTTATGCCGAATAAAGTTTTCTCAAGTTGCGTCTGTTCTCGTTTGTCATTACAATGGGTTTAATAATTTTCGTTACATCAGTAAGTAAATCAATTTCATTTATATACTAGATCTATTTACAGAATTTTCGTATGTATGTTCAAACAGCTACTCTTACCTGTATAATCGTTTCCTAGTTTCTATTTTGTCGTATTCCCCATAAATTCATACGGTGGGATGGGGGCATAATTGGTCAGTGGCGCAAAGTGTGTCAACTCGAAGACTTCTTTTATTTTCTAACGAATCAAAGTTTATCATGTCTTAGTTTACTAGCTTTAGAAAGTGCTACTGATTGACTGGCTGAGTTTTTGATGATAAAGTTGTCTCATCTACTACCTAACCCTAACTCTAACCCAAACCTTCCTTCCTTAGTTTACCAGCTTCAGAAAGTGCTACTGATTGACTGGCTGAATTTTTTATGATAACGTTATCTCATTTACTACCTAACCCTAACCCTAACCTTATCTCCTTAGTTTAACAACTTCAGAAAGTGCTACTGATTGACTGGCTGAGTTTTTGATGATAAAGTTGTCTCATCTACTACCTAACCCTAACCCTAACCCTAACCCAAACCTTCCTTCCTTAGTTTACCAGCTTCAGAAAGTGCTACTGATTGACTGGCTGAATTTTTTATAACGTTATCTCATTTACTACCTAACCTTAACCCTAACCCTAACCCTAACCCTAACCTTATCTCCTTAGTTTAACAACTTCAGAAAATGCTACTGGTCTACTTACTGATTTTTCTATGATAATGTTGTCTTATTTACTTCTAAAAATGAACTTTAGTTTGTAAAACATCAAGATAAATTGAGATTGAGACATCACTGATAGAGTTACAAAACAAAATTACTTATTTTTCAAGATGGGGCATAATGGGTCACCTCAGATTTTCTTTTATTGAAGTGAGAACTGGTTTGGCTCCTTGTTGACAAGAATAGTTGGCACTGGTTTGGCTCTTTGTTGACAAGAATAGTCGGCACTGATTTGGCTCCTTGTTGGCAAGAATAGTCGGCACTGGTTTGGCTCCTTGTTGACAAGAATAGTCGCCACTGGGTTGGCGCCTTGTTGGCAAGAATAGTCGGCACTGGTTTGGCTCCTTGTTGACAAGAATAGTCGGCACTGGTTTGGCTCCTTGTTGACAAGAATAGTCGCCACTGGTTTGGCGCCTTGTTGGCAAGAATAGTCGGCACTGGTTTGGCTCCTTGTTGACAAGAATAGTCGGCACTGGTTTGGCTCCTTGTTGACAAGAATAGTCGCCACTGGTTTGGCGCCTTGTTGGCAAGAATAGTCGGCACTGGTTTGGCTCCTTGTTGACAAGAATAGTCGGTACTGGTTTGGCTCCTTGTTGACAAGAATAGTCGCCACTGGTTTGGCGCCTTGTTGGCAAGAATAGTCGGCACTGGTTTGGCTCCTTGTTGACAAGAATAGTCGGCACTGGTTTGGCCCCTTGTTGACAAGAATAGTCGGTACTGGTTCGTCTTTTTCCATAGTCCGTTAAAAGTGAAAAGTAAAAATTGACAAAAACTCCCATCCCCATGGCATAAAATTTTCCAACCCAAGACCATAACATTTCTGAATACAGCTATTGGTCAGGGAACTATCTCCCATCACAAAAGACTACAAAAGACCCCCCCCCGAAATGGTTAATTTAAAATATTTAAAGCACCCCACCCCACCCAAAAAAAACGGAATTCTCTTGCGACCTGGTAATTGTACACCGAAAAAAAAAGTTGGTCCATAAGAACAAACAACACATGTAACATGGTCAAAACTGATCCTCCTCCTAAAATCTCAAATATTTGAAAAATATTCCCCAAAACCCGGAATTCTCTCGCGACATCATAGGTGATTGTAAACAGAAGAATTTTTAAAAATTGAGATGGTCAAAAAGAGGGGGATCAGTCTACGTTGAATTTACATTGAAAACTGATCCCCCAACTTAAAATCTAAAATTAAAAATTTTTTTTTCCAAACCCTCCGGAATTCTCTATCGACATGATAGGTAATTGTACACCGAAAAAGATTTTAAAAAAAATTGAAATGGTCAAAAAGAGGGTGATCAGTCTACGTTAAATTTACATTGGACACTGATCCCCCCTCCTAAAATGTAAAATATTTGAAAACATTTTCCAAAAACACCGGAATTCTCTAGCTGCCTGATAGGTAAGCGTACACCGAAAAAAGGAAAAAAAATGGTCAGTAAAATCTTGTGAAAAACGGATTATGGAAAAAGACGAATAGTCAGTAATTTGAATATATGCGTACTAATAAGCTTTAGTTTATGACATTTGTGTGCTATAATCAGAGCATATAGAATGATAGGAATGATTGTCTAGGTGAAAATACGTTGCTTGCGAGAGGTTATGTTTATGACATTTGTTTGCTATTCTATATTTTGCCTAGTTATTATTAATGATCTTTTTACATTCGTTTACAGAATAGTCAGATTTTGGCCTTTTGGCTAAGATCTCAGTGTAGTATCTGTTCCGATGGATACAACACCCCATAGACTGATATCGTCTTGGCCTTCGGGGCTTGATTTACGCCGGTCTATGGGTCTGTCCTTTGCAGTTCTAGGAGGTCCACTCTCCCAGGCTTCGCCTCCCCCTCTTTGGGGAGGAGTAAGTTTATTGCTTACTGCCTGAGGCGCCCCTACCGGGGAATGCCGACGGGGCTGCCCAGGCAATTTTTAATGGCCAGAGTGCTCACCTCTCGGGCGCTGGCTTTTCAAACCCCACTTTCCCGACCCGACCTTGGGTCGCATCTTACTTGTGGGAGTAAGATAAAACTGGCCTTGTGCCTAACTCCTGGAGAGGAGTAAATCAATACACGTTCACAGAATAGGACCTATATCGACACGGACGTTTCTGATTGTTTCCGATTGTTACCGATTGTTTCCGATTATTTATATTGAGCGGTTGTAAAATAAAGGTGACCTCAAACGATGAGACAGCAGAATGTCAAAAATTACAGAGATGTCCGAATAATTTCTACTTCTTTTTATATTAATACAAATATAATATTATGTAACTATTAATTATTGGTAATAAATGCTAACATCATTTAGTATTAGTATTAACGTTCATTTAAATGTTGCTGCTGATAATAAAGATGGCGTCCATTTTAATTTCCAAGTTGGGTGGTCGATATTTAAGGCATGACTTGATGATGTGGTCTACTGTCTGTTCAGATTGACCACAGTCGCAGACAGTCGAGTCCCTGAGTCCCCATCCTTTCATGGTCGCGGCGAAACGTCCGACACCTGTCCTGAGACGGTTGAGCATTGTCCACTGTCGACAAGGGAGGTCCATGCCTGGTAGGTTATCCGGGTCCTCCACAAATCTGTGCAACCTTGATTTATCTGCTGCCTGCCATTCCTCCGTCCAGCAACGTTTCAGCCAGATTCGTTTTGTGACGTCACCGGGTGTTGAAAGCAGGAGCTGGTGGGCATGCTCCGAGAATGGGCGTCGTGACTTCAGGCGAGCTCGTGGATGGGTCTGTGTGGCGAGCTTGTGGAGAAGGTGGGCCTCATCGATAGTGGCCTTTCTTGACAGTGCAAGGACAGCCGCCTCACGGCGCAGGGTTGGTGGTGCGATGCCGGCGAGAATCGGTAGTTGGTTGGTTGGTTGGTTGGTTGGTGTGGCGCGCAAGCAGCCAGAGACTGTGCGTAAGGCGGTGTTGAGCGTTACGTCTAGCCGAATTACCTTATTTACGGCGAAAACAGTGAAAGCAAACCTGAGGCGTACTTCAGCTGTGTGTCCCAGAATGTGAATTCAACTGATGGGAAACATTAGCATCTGCCCATCCTGCTTGGAAATAGACTGTGTAACTTCCGAGCAGACGGAGGGACATTGCTATCGTAAAAGTACAATGAGAGTATTCTAAGCATAAACACCGTCGTCCAGAGACACGCGGTGGCCAACAGATATGCAATAAAAGTTAAACTAGGTTTAGAATATTTCTAGAAAAAATTGTAATGTATTTAAAAAATATATTCAAGAGATAAATTTAAACGCGGCGTATAGAGATACATAGATTCAGGCAGCAAACAATTTGAAAACAACAGAAGTGTATTCAACAAAGCATTAATTTTATTATTATTATTTACTCACTAGGAGTTCTCACACAGGTCATCAGTGATTGCTCACCGACAACCGGTGATATTCCCTGGAGTCTGAGTGACAACAAGTCTCCCCAGATTTCCAGTATTCTCCACCTCGTTTCGATAGCCACCGCAAATAAATTTGCAGTATCACAACAGCCGTTTACCATTGATTTCTCGCTGGTAAGTACCATTGGTCTTCTCTGGGATTTGGGTGGCAATAAGCCTCTTCAAGGTCCCAGCAGTCTCTGCACTTCCAGTAAATGTCTGGTTTGTGCTGTCCCTCCTCGGTCTTCTCATCCTCCTTGACCCTATGCAAATATTTTGTGTGGTGTCAGCCTAGGCTGGTACCATTTTTTTTTTTAATTTAAAATTATTATTATTATTATTATTATTATTATTATTATTATTATTATTATTATTATTATTATTATTATTATTATTATTTCATAGTAGTCTTAACTTTTAGCTGTTTTTAATTGGAGTTTTCATTTTTGAACATCAAGTCAATTCCCTTGACCTTAGATATTCGAGCTGTACCTTAATACTTTTGCTGCTCCTAACAGGCAAGCTTTTTGAAGAATTGGAAAAGAAATTGTCTCGTCAATCTGTTTACGTCATTTATGGTAGCTTTTCGTTATGGTACCAAGCGTTCCAATTACAACGGGAATCACCTTTACTTCTTTACATTTCCATAGTCTAACTAATACCAATTTTAGATCTTGATATTTATTTTTTTATTCGTGTTCTTTCTCTATACCTCTGGTATCGAAGAGGCAGACTATATCAATGATTAAGCAAGTTCTCTTGTTTTTTTGTTTAGAAAGATTAAGTCGGGTTTAGAATGTTCAAGAACCGTATCAGTTTGTATGCATATGTCCCAAAGAAGTTTGACATTGTCGTTCCCATGTACACCTTCTGGCTTATGCTCATACCACTTCTCATTGTGGTCTAATTAAGTTTGCATATATTCCAAAGTTTGCATATATTCCAAAGTTTGCATATATTTCAAAGTTTGCATATATTCCAAAGTTTGCATATATTCCAAAGTTTGCATATATTCCAAAGTGTGCATATATTCCAGTGTAGTACTTGAGCGATTTTGTCGTGTCTCCATTTTTTATACTGGTGTTGTGCTTGTATTGAACATTCATATACAGAATTCACTAACGTTTCTTCTCTTTCATTACACAATCGGCAAATTGGCGATTCTGCAGTTTTGTCAATGTAATATTTGATGGACCTAGTGCAGATGGCTTGTTCCTGGGCTGCCATTAAGGTGCTCTCAGTAGATGTTTTGAGATAATTTCTGACCAACCAATTCCAGCTGTCATTATCTTTAAATGCAGTATTCTTAAAGAATACATTGTAATTTCTTTCCAAATAACTGTAACCCTCTCTCTTGTAACCTTTGATTTTTTTTCATTCCAGATCTTAGTATTTACTCTCTTTTCACATCACGAAGAATATATATATATATACATCCGGTTTAACCCCCCATCGCTCCTGGCATTTTCTCGGTCTCCGAGATTTTTATTTTATTTATTTTTGACAAGGAGAGAAATAAGAAAAAAGAAAGAAAAAAAAATCTCTCGAAATATATCAAATTGATTCTTGATAATCCGGATATTACAAACTAACACCCTTGCTGTCTAGAAAAATAAACAAACCTTTCGATCTATATCCGACTTATTTCGGTTTTGTTTTGTTTTTGTTCTCCACAGCTTACACCTATCCGGACCTCTGCATTGCCTTCAACCTTTTTAAAAACTTTTATTATATATATATATATATATATATATATATATATATATATATATATATATATGTGTGTGTGTGTGTGTATGAGTGCGTTCACTTATTTGCTATATGAAATCAAACGTTTCAAGTGTACATATATTATATAACTTGATAAGTAATATATTATACTTGATAAGAACAGCAAAACGAAGTGAACAAGCAGAAAATTAAAGAAAATGATACAGCGAATATATGATGGAAATATTGTACCAACATTGCATTCTGGGAAATGGCTTCTTCACTAGCGTGAGAATAAACAATGATGAAAAGTATCTCATTTCACAGTTAATAAAAATAATTAGTTTAAATCTAATCAAACATGGCCCTCTCTCTCATCGTCCACATTTTTACCGGTTTTATCAACGTTGCCTTTTTTTGGTTACTTTACAAACGTCTTTTTTTTAAAACCGTCACAGCAGAATATGCACATCAGCGAATAAAAAAAAAAGATCGTAAATCTTTAGTAACACCCTTAGTTTATCACTTGAGCAGGCTTTGATTTCCATAAAGGAAACACGAACAGGATTTTACGAACGGCAAATTATTTATTCTGAAACAAAAAACAAAATGGCGCAGGGGACGTTTTTCTTACAAGAAGCAAGGGAGATTATCTAACATTTTTGTTTATTGTAGGTTTATCGACTTAAATCTGTCGACACTTTCGGGTGTCAGTGACAATAGTTATTGCATTGCCAGAGGATTTTCGCACCAATGAACACGTTCGGATCTTGCGTATGCATTGGCAGCAATTTATAGAAAGGAACTTAGTTTTCGGTTAAGTGTGAAGATACGAAACGCGTTATTTTGTGCAAGGAAGGGTCTTTCAAATCATACACTTGATTAAAAATAATTGTAGGGGGAACAAGATAAAATATACACATAGTGTTTCTAGAATATATAAATATCGGTGATGTTAGAAATACACACTTTAAAGGCCAATCCTGAGTGATAAAAAGCGCGTATGAGGTAAAAGGGCTGATTTTGATAATTAACTTTACTGGTGTGATTTGGATAACAGCGCGAACGGGTAACTCAGTGTACCATGTTCGGATCCAGGCGGGTCGATCGGATTATTTTCGATCTAGATGTTTGCAACCGTCACGTGGTTCCTCCTGTGAGTACTTATCAATACCGTTAAAAATAATGGCAGCAAAATAGGTTGATAAAAATCAAACTATCGTATTTTGCTTTTTTGTTGTTTTGTTTGTTACATCTTGTATAATCTGAAGAAGGGTTAGGTTTAGGGCTAGGGTTAAGGTTTTGTTTGTTACATCTTGTATAATCTGAAGAAGGGTTAGGTTTAGGGCTAGGGTTAAGGTTTTGTTTGTTACATCTTGTATAATCTGAAGAAAGGTTAGGGTTAGGGCTAGGGTTAAGGTTTTGTTTGTTACATCTTGTATAATCTGAAGAAAGGTTAGGGTTAGGGCTAGGGTTAAGGTTTTGTTTGTTACATCTTGTATAATCTGAAGAAGGTGTTAGGGTTACGGCTAGGGTTAAGGTTTTGTTTGTTACATCTTGTATAATCTGAAGAAGGTGTTAGGGTTAGGGCTAGGGTTAAGGTTTTGTTTGTTACATCTTGTATAATCTGAAGAAAGGTTAGGGTTAGGGCTAGGGTTAAGGTTTTGTTTGTTACATCTTGTATAATCTGAAGAAAGGTTAGGGTTAGGGCTAGGGTTAAGGTTTTGTTTGTTACATCTTGTATAATCTGAAGAAGGTGTTAGGGTTACGGCTAGGGTTAAGGTTTTGTTTGTTACATCTTGTATAATCTGAAGAAAGGTTAGGGTTAGGGCTAGGGTTAAGGTTTTGTTTGTTACATCTTGTATAATCTGAAGAAGGGTTAGGGTTAGGGCTAGGGTTAAGGTTTTGTTTGTTACATCTTGTATAATCTGAAGAAAGGTTAGGGTTAGGGCTAGGGTTAAGGTTTTGTTTGTTACATCTTGTATAATCTGAAGAAGGGTTAGGGTTAGGGCTAGGGTTCAGGTTTTGTTTGTTACATCTTGTATAATCTGAAGAAGGGTTAGGGTTACGGCTAGGGTTCAGGTTTTGTTTGTTACATCTTGTATAATCTGAAGAAGGGTTAGGGTTAGGGCTAGGGTTTAGGTTTTGTTTGTTACATCTTGTATAATCTGAAGAAGGGTTATGGTTAGGGCTAGGGTTTAGGTTTTGTTTGTTACATCTTGTATAATCTGAAGAAGGTTTAGGGTTACGGCTAGGGTTAAGGTTTTGTTTGTTACATCTTGTATAATCTGAAGAAGGGTTAGGGTTAGGGCTAGGGTTAAGGTTTTGTTTGTTACATCTTGTATAATCTGAAGAAGGGTTAGGGTTAGGGCTAGGGTTCAGGTTTTGTTTGTTACATCTTGTATAATCTGAAGAAGGGTTAGGGTTACGGCTAGGGTTTAGGTTTTGTTTGTTACATCTTGTATAATCTGAAGAAGGGTTAGGGTTAGGGCTAGGGTTTAGGTTTTGTTTGTTACATCTTGTATAATCTGAAGAAGGGTTAGGGTTAGGGCTAGGGTTTAGGTTTTGTTTGTTACATCTTGTATAATCTGAAGAAGGGTTAGGGTTACGGCTAGGGTTAAGGTTTTGTTTGTTACATCTTGTATAATCTGAAGAAGGGTTAGGGTTAGGGCTAGGGTTAAGGTTTTGTTTGTTACATCTTGTATAATCTGAAGAAGGGTTAGGGTTAGGGCTAGGGTTCAGGTTTTGTTTGTTACATCTTGTATAATCTGAAGAAGGGTTAGGGTTACGGCTAGGGTTAAGGTTTTGTTTGTTACATCTTGTATAATCTGAAGAAGGGTTAGGGTTACGGCTAGGGTTAAGGTTTTGTTTGTTACATCTTGTATAATCTGAAGAAGGGTTAGGGTTACGGCTAGGGTTAAGGTTTTGTTTGTTACATCTTGTATAATCTGAAGAAGGGTTAGGGTTAGGGCTAGGGTTCAGGTTTTGTTTGTTACATCTTGTATAATCTGAAGAAGGGTTAGGGTTACGGCTAGGGTTTAGGTTTTGTTTGTTACATCTTGTATAATCTGAAGAAGGGTTAGGGTTAGGGCTAGGGTTTAGGTTTTGTTTGTTACATCTTGTATAATCTGAAGAAGGGTTAGGGTTACGGCTAGGGTTAAGGTTTTGTTTGTTACATCTTGTATAATCTGAAGAAGGGTTAGGGTTACGGCTAGGGTTAAGGTTTTGTTTGTTACATCTTGTATAATCTGAAGAAGGGTTAGGGTTAGGGCTAGGGTTCAGGTTTTGTTTGTTACATCTTGTATAATCTGAAGAAGGGTTAGGGTTACGGCTAGGGTTTAGGTTTTGTTTGTTACATCTTGTATAATCTGAAGAAGGGTTAGGGTTAGGGCTAGGGTTTAGGTTTTGTTTGTTACATCTTGTATAATCTGAAGAAGGGTTAGGGTTACGGCTAGGGTTAAGGTTTTGTTTGTTACATCTTGTATAATCTGAAGAAGGGTTAGGGTTACGGCTAGGGTTAAGGTTTTGTTTGTTACATCTTGTATAATCTGAAGAAGGGTTAGGGTTAGGCCTAGGGTTAAGGTTTTGTTTGTATAATCTGAAGCGTTTGTTGTAGATTTAGCGATTAGGATCGTTATTTTATGATTTTCGCCATCTTTCCGCGAACCCTTATTCTCGAGTGGCCTTTAAGCCTTGATAAGTGGTTCATTCCTAGAAAAAGATTTTTTTAAAATAAAAACACGTGACCAATTATGTTCGGTTACATCGTACCAGGGCAGTATGAGACGACGATTGGAGCTTTCTGAGAAATGTATTCTGTACTAAAGGGTGGCCCCAAAACAAAACAGAATATTCAGTATAAATAATTTCCATGTACATATACAATTGTTGTAAATAAGTAAAAAATTATTGATAACATGGAACGTTGTTAAAACGGAATATAACATAGATGCTAGATGAGATGTATAATGTGCTTTCTGCGAGCCACGACATAGACAGTCTAACCGCCAACTTCTAGTCGCCATTTGGAGAGATTCAAACGAGAAAGTGTTCCAATGATTTTATGTATGTGGCATTTTCCTTCTATATTCATAGTTGTTATAACAGTTAACTAAAAACGGTAAAACCCATAAGCTTGGACTTTTTGATTGCAATTCCTTCGGTTATTTCCAGAAAATATCTCATTCTGACAGTTACCACAAATAGGGAAGTTATCTCAGAGTATCCTTTCGGCACTTGACAATGTTTACATTGAGATATCACTTATATTCAGTTAGTGTCGTATGATAGCGCAGGGGTAGAGGCGCCGATTGTCAGTCCGACGGTTGAGTTTCAATCCCGAATTGAGGAACTCAAACAGTCTGTATGTGAATGACTATATAAAGCTACCTTTCTTGGGTAGAGCTTATTTGTAAGGATATCGCCATTAGCTAATTCGAGCTCCCGGCACTTGACAATGTTTACATTGAGATATCACTTATATTCAGCTAGTGTCGTATGATAGCTCGACGGTTGGGTTTCAATCTCGGCTTAAGGCACTAGTCGCACTGAATAGTTGTGATATAGCTTAGGAAAACGTTTTGTTAATTGTATTATAGAATTTTGAAAAAACGTTTTCCTAAAAATGTGTTACCCCTTCTTCAATTCAAATCTGCGTCTTACACATCCAATTTCACTTTTTTAGAGTCCGTCAACAACACTAGACGATAAATAATCTTTCAGGACTACGGGGAGATTAACTTGCGATTTTTAACACTAGAAAAAAAAAAAAGGAAATCACACTTTGACAAGGCTGTTTTATCAGCGAACGTCTCACATATATATGATTTTATTCATTTGATATATATATATATATATATATATATATATATATATATATATATATATATATATATAAATAACGTTTCTTGGTTTTTCAAAATTCTATATATATATATATACAAAATATATACAAATATATATATATAACACAAAATATATACAAATATATATATATATATATATATATATATATATATATATATAGAGAGAGAGAGAGAGAGAGAGAGAGAGAGAGAGATTTTTCACTTAGAATATAGTTTATTCAGTGTAAACCGGGATTAGGCCAATAAAAATAAGCATTTGTATGTGATTTTTTGAAGGCTTACCAAATATTTTTTTTCTTTAGTTTTAACTAAAAATATTCTTGGTCGGAAACAAAGAAAATCAATGTCTAACCACCCAAGAAATATAACTGGGTCTCCATCGGTTTTGGGGTGAGCGTTCATTTCTGTCGCGTGAGCCTAGCAAAAATATGCGACCGGAGGGAGCATATATTTGCTAGTATAAATAACGTTTCTTGGTTTTTTAAAATTCTATAATGTATATATATATATATATATATATATATATATATATATGAATGATCTCCTGAACGGAATGCTTATGTAAGCCTTCAAAAATCACACACACACACATGTTAGGGTTAGCATTAGGATTAGGGTTAGCGTTAATGTTAGCGTTAGTGTTAGGGTTAGCATTAGGATTAGGGTTAGCGTTAATGTTAGGGTTGGCGTTAGTGTTAGAGTTAGCATTAGGATTAGGGTTAGCATTAGGATTAGGGTTAGCGTTAGGGTTAGGGTTAGGGTTAGGGTTAGCGTTAGGGTTAGGGTTAGGGTTAAGGTTAGCGTTAGTGTTAGCGTTAGTGTTAGGGTTAGCTTGGGTCCTACTCTGCATAAGTACCGAATATTTAGTTCACAAGTACGATTGTTTTTTTTTACACAAGAATAAATAGTCATTTCTATTCTTATTTATTATTATTTACAAAATGAATATTAGTTTTGGCAATAAATGAAACCGATTAATGTAGAAAGCTCTATTTTAATTTCACGTGGTTCAACTAGTTTTGTAAAATAGAGAGAAGAAAAAGAATCAAATATGACATAGTTATGAAGATCAAGGGCATAGGGTTAGGGTAATGGTTAGGGTTATGCCTTGGAAAGGGGGTTGGGGTTAGGGTTAGGGTTAAGCTTTGGAAAGGGGGTTAGGGTTAGGGTTTATGTTGAAGTTAGAGTTTGAAAAGGGGGTTAGGGTTAATATTAAGGTTAGGGTTAGGATTAGGGTTTGGAAAAGGGGTTAGGTTAGGGTTAATGTTGAAGTTAGGGGTTGGAAATGGTGTTAGGGGTAAGGTTGGGGTTAGGGTTAAGATTAGAGTTTGGAATCGGGGTTAGGGGTAGGGGTTGGAAAGAGTGTTAGGCGTTGGAAACGGGGGTTATGATTATGGTTAGGGTTAGGGTTTGGAAAGGGGGTTAGGGTTAGGAAAGGAGGTTAGGGTTAGGGTTAGGGTTAGGGGGTGGAAAGGGGGTTAGGGTTAGGAAAGGAGGTTAGGGTTAGGGTTAGGGTTAGGGGGTGGAAAGGGGGTTAGGGTTAGAGTTATGGTTAGGGTTTGGAAAGCGGGTTAGGGTTAGTATTAGTGTTAGGGTTAGGGTTGAGGTTAGGGTTAGGGTTGAGGTTAGTGTTAGGAAAGTGGGTTAGGGATAGGGTTAAGATTAGGGTTAGGGTTAGAGCATCGGGTTCCTTATTCAGACTCGGTTAGCCAGGCCATTCTACTAGTACACTTATAAAACCATGAGCACAAATATATTTTATTTCAATGAATGAAAAAAATAAGATTGAAAGAATTTACCATTCTTTTTCTTATCAAGATCATAAAGAAGAACAAGTTGTATAAAAGAGAGAGATTCCTGATATGGCCGATGCTATACTTGTTTTCGAAAAACGGATCCGAAATAAATTTATATCGTCAAATCTATGCAGGTGCGCTGATTACCAAGAGAGAATTCTAGTAATAACAGTTACAGAAGAATAAGTTTATAAATATTATTACTAATAACTAGCAAAAATATGCTCCCCCTATGGTCGCATATTTGTTGCTAGTATACATGATGAACGAACATATAGGAAGATACCCTCTCAAAGGAGGAGATAATGCTCAGGTGGATGGTTTCATGACAATACACTTGACACTACGCTACCCTCGTTGAAAAAGTTACTGTCTGGTAGTAGGTATGGTCAAATGACAACAGAACAGATACTACACTATTACCCGCAAAAGAAGAATGTCATCTCTCGGAAGATAGTATACAATAGAACAGATACTACTTTACCCCCTAATCCTGAATTGATAATTTAAAAGAAAGTACATTAGTCTAAAATAGTAGAATAAACTGTATTAGGAATTCAAATATATATTAATAGAATAGTCACGACTTAAGTTATACAAACGAGTGGAGGATTTATTTCTGAATTCATTTTCAACAGAGTGGGTTGTCTGACTTGCTATTTGTTTACTAGCTTCCGTTTAATACTTCAAATTCGTACATGCGGAACCTTTCTTTTAACTCGCGAACACTTATATATATATATATATATATATATATATATATATATATATATGAAGAAGAATGGAAAGGAATTCTTTATATCTACCTGCTCTATCCTGGATATTGAGCTGTACTCTCTTCACAATAGGTTTTACCTTTCCTAAAAGTTCGCTTTTAGTACACCACTTTATATATATATATATATATATATATATATATATATATATATATATATATATATGTAGTCATCCACAAACAGACCGTTTCGCAGCTCATCAGTGCGGCTAGACCAGTTAGTGCCTCAAGCCGGGATCGAAACGCAACCTACGCCATCATGCGACACTGACTGAATGTAAGGAATATCTCAATGAAACGAAATGTAAACATTGCAAATGACCGGAGCTCGAATCAGTTTTACCTAATGAGCATTGCCTTAAAGCTAATGGCCGTTGACGATACCCTTACAAAATAAGCTCCACCCGGAGCTATATATATATATGTATATATATATATATATTTATATTGTCAATTTCCTTACTTAAAAATAGCGCCAATCTGCGCATAAAATCGCCAAGACTACACTTATTCTAACATCTTTAAGAACTTTACGTCTCTTTCTGCTCATATCGTGATTCGACCCCTCGGGGTTAATACAATCAAAATGAGGAGGGAGAAAAGAAATAAACAAACAAATATAAGACAGTCTCGCCTGACAAAGTTGTTCTACAACGAAAGCTTTCAAAAAGAAAAAAAACATTAAATAAATGAATTTTTCATTTAAATTGCAAGATTGTTGATTTTCAAAATATTTCACTTTATATATATATATATATATATATATATATATATATAGTGTTAAAGTGAATAATTTTGGTAAGAAATCCGAGTAAGAGAGCTCAATGTAGAAAACAGAGCAACAATAGAATATAGATAGAAAAAATTCACAAATACATTGTAACTGTCGGCATTATCATTTATCTCGACCTCCTGGCCTCTTCAGAATGCTAACGGGACAGCTACATATTGTAAATGACGGAAAAAAGAAATATTCACCAGCCGAAAAGAAATAGCATAGACAGAGAGAGGGGGATAAACAAGGGGGACGAGCAACACACTTAAGTTAAAATCATCAAAAAAAAGAACGGGACGGAAATATATATATATATTTTACCCCTGCTCATCCCCCACCTCTTTCTCTCATCGCCAGCCACAGTAGTCCTTGCTCCCTCCACCCTTCCCCTTTCTCTCCCACTCACTTTCGTCACTCATTTTCATTCTCTAACAAGTACGGACGTCCAGCAAGACGCTGCCATTATTTTTCATTTTATTTTATTCTTATTTTTCTTCCCAACATGTCTACCCTACATGTATCTGTGCTTGCATGATATCTTTTCCCTATATCATCATCCTGATGAAGTCTTATAAATAAAGACGAAACGTTGATGTACACATAAAAAACATCCAGTTTTTGGTTTTCCTTTTTCATTTTACCATCACGTCGGATTACCTTCATTCTTCTCTTCCCATATATATATATATATATATATATATATATATATATATATATATATATATATATATATATATATATATATATATATATGTTAGTGTTGGGACGATTAATCGAAATCGAAATCGGAATCGGGAACTGCAAAAATCGAACGAGCAATGTGACGATTTCAAACTGTCAGAATTCAGTGCGAATAATTTCAAGTGTCTGATATTTGTTGAGAGACTTATTTCAGCTAAATACGCTTCAATTAGACGTAGAGTTCTGCATGAACTCGGAAACAAACCAAACTTTCTACTCCAACAAATAGTGGAAGACTGTCAGAGATTCGTAAACGTGCGCGAAGAGTCTGAAAACAGCGAGGGTCAAGCGTATCACACATAACAAAGGTACACCAAAAGAAAACACAATCTAAGTCTCCCTCTAAATCAAATTAACCCAAAAGGATATAAGACAACTTTCTCCTAACCAGTATTCTGGTTGTGGGAAAATACATTGGTATAAGAATTGCTATTACTAGAATAAGCAGTGCCTTAATTGTAGCCATGGCAGGCACAAGAGCTCACTCCGCTGAGAAAACATATTAAAAAGAAAAAAATCGGATGAACAAGACGAGTTAAACATTAGGAAATACGTGTAAGCAAACAGTTTGATTCTGGGTCAGATTTGACAATCATAAACCTACACAATTTGAAAACGTGTGGAAAACCAACCTTGCTAAGATCTAATAAAATGTTCAAGTCGGTGATAGGGAAGAACATCAAGTTTAAGGGAGAACTTATCACAAATGTAACCTTTCAAAGAAGGACGTTAATACTAAAACCGTTCGTATAAAAGAATATAGAAAATGTATTCAGCACCGATTGGATGAAGAAATTGTAGTGGTGGGACATACAATTTAATTCACGTTGCAAAAAACTGGAAAACCTAACCACCGAAGCGAAAAGATTAATAAAAGATTTAAAAGAAACTTTCCCGGACATTGTTCCGGAGGCATTAGTCAGTGTAATGAGATGTTGGCAAAATTCGAGTTAAAAGAGGATATTCCGACAGTTTTTAAGAAAAAAATGTACCCTTCTCTTCATTTCCACAAATAAATGAAGAAGTCAAAACACTAAAACGAACCGGCTATTATAAAAAAAATATAGTAGAGTCAATTGGCTTCATCGACCGTATATGTGAAAAAGAAGTCAAAGGAGATCCAGGTCTGCGCCAAGTTTTCGACGGGGCTAAATACTGCACTCAAAGACAACCACTATCCTTTATTGAGCCCGGAATAAATTTTCAGGAAATTAAATGAAAGATTTAAAAAAATCGACCTCAGTGACGCAGATGTTCAAATACTGATGGAGGAGGAATGTTCTAACTTGACCTGTATCAACATCCACCGTGACAAGTAATGGACATTATACTGAGTGACTTTGACTTCGTGGTTGCATAGTTGGCCGGCATATAAATGAACAGCCAAAATGTAGACAAATACAAGGAACATGTTCATAAAGTCTTCTACATAATTCAAAAGTATGGTTTCAAAGTTAAAGAAGTAAAATGCGACTTCTTTATGGAGAATATTAAATACTTGGGCCACAGTATAGACAAAGATGGCAAAAAGGCCAGACCCAAAACAGGCTACCGAAATCAAGGATATGCTAGGCTCTCAAACGTTACGTACTTACTTAGGACTAGAAAACCACTACCACGAGTCCATACATAATATTCACAACTTAAGATTTCTTTTAACTAACCATCTTTAAAAATACAAGGACTGGAGTATATACGTATGTCAGGAAACATTCGTAAAAAAAAGAAGTCTTAATGTCAGACTTGTTTCTAATCCATTATAATCCAGATGAGTATTATGTCAGAGCATGTATTCTGCAAGAAGAATCTTACAGATCACTGGCTCACGCGTCGAGAACACAACTACCTGCAGAAAAGAACTACTTCCAATCCGATAAGCAGTAACGTTCGCATAATCCAAATGATACAAATTATCACTCCTCATCGAAAAAATTCCGAAACAAAATGTGTATATTAGGGTCTTCCGTAGCTAAAATGTTTGACTTTCATTAATAATTCATGTAACCGAATTTTTTTTTTTTTTTAGATAATCTCAGTAATATATTAAGATTGAATTAAATTACTCGTCAAAATCAATTAAAATAATTATTTTAATTATTGAGCTTTATCTGTTTGTTTTCTCTTCTGGTGATTTGGCTCGAATATAAAATCGATATCAACGTCCACTTTGAGGTCATTCACTTCTCAGCTTTCATTAAAGATTCGAACATCGTTTCTTTCAGTTGCGACCACACGTCTCTATAAAAGGCTTTGTCTGTCGGTCGATTTGGCCGCCTGTCACAGATAAGTTAGAAATAGGCGTTTCTTCGTTGAACGCGCACATTCAAGTAATACATCTTTTATAGATGCGTCTCATCCAGTTTATAAGAGGTTTGTCCGTCACACGAGCTGTCACGTTTTAGTCTGGAATAGAATGTTCAATGGTATCCAAGGTTTATCTTAAAAATAAAATTTTCGTTTGTTTGTTACGTTTCTGTTTGAAATAGAAGGTTAATTGGTCTGTCAGACTTAAGTTTGAAAATTCATTTTCTTTGGTCTGTCAAGATTAAGTTTAAAATAACATTTTTGTTCATTAGTTACGTTTCTGTTTTAAATAGAAGGTTCATTGTTCTGTCAGACTTAAGTTTGAAAATTCATTTTCTTTGGTCTGTCAAGCTTAAGTTTAAAATAAAATTTTTGTTTGTTTGTTACGTTTCTGTTTGAAATAGAAGGTTCATTGGTCTGTCAGACTTAAGTTTGAAAATTCATTTTCTTTGGTCTGTCAAGATTAAGTTTAAAATAACATTTTTGTTCATTAGTTACGTTTCTGTTTGAAATAGAAGGTTAATTGGTCTGTCAGACTTAAGTTTGAAAATTCATTTTCTTTGGTCTGTCAAGCTTAAGTTTAAAATTAAATTTTTTCTATTAGTTACGTTTCTGTTTGAAATAGAAGGTTCATTGGTCTGTCAGACTTAAGTTTGAAAATTCATTTTCTTTGGTCTGTCAAGCTTAAGTTTAAAATAAATTTTTTGTTTGTTTGTTACGTTTCTGTTTGAAATAGAAGGTTCATTGGTCTGTCAGACGTAAGTTTGAAAATGCATTTTCTTTGGTCTGTCAAGCTTAAGTTTAAAATAACATTTTTGTTCATTAGTTACGTTTCTGTTTGAAATAGAAGGTTCATTGGTCTGTCAGACTTAAGTTTGAAAATTCATTTTCTTTGGTCTGTCAAGCTTAAGTTTAAAATAAAATTGGCGTCAGTTTGTTACGTTTCTGTTTGAAATATAATTTTTGTTAGTCTGTCCCTCTTAGGTTGAACATAAAATATGTCTTTTGTCGGTCAGTTTGAAGTTTGCAATATATATTTTTTGAACTGTCAGGTTTAAATTTTAACGAACATTTACGCTTACGTTTGAAATAGAATTGTTTTTTTCTGTAACGTTTCAGTTTGAAAAAGCTTATTCTTTGCTTGATGACGCTTATGTTTAAAATAGGATTTTATTCGATACGTTACGCTTAAATTTGAAATAGAACGTTAAGTGGTCAATCACCTTTAAGTTTTAAATATATTTTTTTGGTCTGTCAAGATTAGGTTTGAAAGAGTATTTTGGGGCGTCGTAAATACTTAAGTGTCAGATAGCATTTTCTTCGGTTCGTCAAACTCAAGTTTTGAATAGAAACTTCGTTGGTCAAACATTTTAAGGTTTGAATAGAATTTCCCGTGGCCTGTCAGTGTTAAGTTTGAAATAGAATGTCGTTGGTTTGTCACGCTTAATTTTTAAACAATTTGTTTATGTCTGTAACACTTAAGTTTGAAATAGAATTGTTTTTTCTGTAACGCTTTAGTTTGAAATAGAATTGTTATTTTCTGTAACGCTTGCTTTAGTTTAAAATATAATTTTTTTCTGTAACGCTTAAGTTTGAAATAGAATTGTTTTTCTGTAACGCTTTAGTTTGAAATAGAATTGTTATTTTCTGTAACGCTTGCTTTAGTTTAAAATATAATTTTTTTCTGTAACGCTTAAGTTTGAAATAGAATTGTTTTTCTGTAACGCTTTAGTTTGAAATAGAATTGTTATTTTCTGTAACGCTTGCTTTAGTTTAAAATATAGTTTTTTTCTGTAACGCTTAAGTTTGAAATAGAATTGTTTTTCTGTAACGCTTTAGTTTGAAATAGAATTGTTATTTTCTGTAACGCTTGCTTTAGTTTAAAATATAGTTTTTTTCTGTAACGCTTAAGTTTGAAATAGAATTGTTTTTCTGTAACGCTTTAGTTTGAAATAGAATTGTTATTTTCTGTAACGCTTGCTTTAGTTTAAAATATAATTTTTTCTGTAACGCTTTAGTCTGAAATAGAATGTTTTTCTGTAACGCTTAAGTTTAAAATAGAATTTTTTTCTGTAACGCTTTAGTTTGAAATATAATTTTTTTCTGTAACGCTTTAGTTTGAAATAGAATCGCTTTTTTCTGTGACGCTTTAGTTTAAAATATAATTTTTTTCTGTAACGCTTAAGATTAAAATATAATTTTTTCTGTAACGCTTTAGTTTGAAATATAATTTTTTTCTGTAACGCTTTAGTTTGAAATAGAATTTTTTTCTGTAATGCTTTAGTTTAAAATAGAATTTTTTTCTGTAACGCTTTAGTTTGAAATATAATTTTTTTCTGTAACGCTTTAGTTTGAAATATAATTTTTTTCTGTAACGCTTTAGTTTGAAATATAATTTTTTTCTGTAACGCTTTAGTTTAAAATAGAATTTTTTCTGTAACGCTTAAGTTAGAAACAGTATTGCTTTTTTCTGTAACGCTTTAGTTTGAAATAGAATTGTCATTTTCTGTAACGCATAGTTTGTCACGCTTAAGTTTGAAATAGTTTTTTTTTAACAAAACGTGAAATGTAAATATATGAAACCAATTTTAGATGCGTCCAAACATCTCCAAAAGAGGTAATGTCCGTCTGTCAGTCTTTCCGTTGTTCTGTCACGCTTAAGTTTAAAATATTCATTTCAATTACTAAACGCGCAGATTGAAAGGCGCGTCATGAAAATGTGCATTCCCCTTAATTACATCTTTTTTTCTTCATTTTTATCATTTACAATCAAATCGTTAATAAATCATGTATGATTAATCTCGCGGAAAACGGAATTTAATTTATTCCAGCTAACACCATCTCATTTGTTAATCACGTTAACTAGCGTGTAATCACGTTGAGTAGCGTGTAATCACGTTAACCCACGTATAATTACGTTAACTCCTCCCATTGATCACCTCCTTCTTTTCACAGTAAACTTAACATAACGGCCGTGCGTCTATAACAGTTTCTTTGTTTTATATTTTCTTTGATATAAATCACGTAACTATTAAAAATCTGTTTTTTATTCAAATTATTTTATTTAAAAATATTTTATTGTAAAATATATAATTATTGTTAAACTCTTGATTGTCGAACATGCGGCTTGTATATTATATAGTATATATGATAATATATATTTCATGCGTAACGAAAACTATTTGCCAGCGGCCCATTAAAAATTTGTCCATCGGTCATTTCCATACGTTCGCATTATTTAACTTGACCTTGCAACCAAATGCAGACCGGGAAATATATTGAATTCCCAGGAAAGCACGTGCCAATATTTAGTAGTTCATGTTTCGACACGTAATAACATGTCAAATTATTGACAGATATAGTATACTTACGTTTCTGGTTCGAGCATAATTCAAGCTATCTCTAGATGACTATTGAGCCGAAAGCGAGATTATACAATTTTTCACACGTAAGAACATGTCAAATTATTGACCGATATAGTACACTTACGTTTATGGTTCAATCATACTTCAAGATATCTCTAAATGAGTATTGAGCCGAAAGCGAGATGGTACAATTTTCCATACGTAAGAACATGTCAAATTATTGACAGATATAGTACACTTACGTTTCTGGTTCGAGCATAATTCAAGCTATCTCAAGATGACTATTGAGCCGAAAGCAAGATGGTACAGTTTTTCACACGTAAGAACATGTCAAATTATTGACAGACACAGTAGACTTACGTTTCTGGTTCGAGCTAATTCAAGCTATCTCTAGATGACTATTGAGCCGAAAGCGAGATGGTACAGTTTTTCACACGTAAGAACATGTCAAATTATTGACAGACACAGTAGACTTACGTTTCTGGTTCGAGCTAATTCAAGCTATCTCTAGATGACTATTGAGCCGAAAGCGAGATGGTACAGTTTTTCACACGTAAGAACATGTCAAATTATTGACAGACACAGTAGACTTACGTTTCTGGTTCGAGCTAATTCAAGCTATCTCTAGATGACTATTGAGCCGAAAGCGAGATGGTACAGTTTTTCACACGTAAGAACATGTCAAATTATTGACAGACGTAGTACACTTACGTTTCTGGTTCGAGCATAATTCAGGATTTATGCTGATAATCTTTATCGTACTTCCCAGCTTAGGCGCCATTTCCTTAGAATATATTTGCTGAATTCATAGATTTGGCTACTAAGTTGATTGATTTTTATCTTCGATGGAAACATGTACCGCAAAATTTATGGGGTTGCAAAGGGCAGTCCTTTGTGTCAAGTTTTGTTAAATATTTTTTATTGGGTTTCAGGGACAGCTTTTTATTTCAACAGTTGCCGAAACCATTGTGCTATTTAAGTCAGGTTCATATTATATTCCAATAACCATGTTTTTATTTTATTATTTATATTTTTTCACATTTCCAAAAAACATAACATTTCTGTGAGATATATATTTTACGGTCCGTTTCATTTGTCTTGTTCCAAACAACATTTTTATGTCAATATCGTCTCTGCAATATTACAAAATCATCAGAAAAATTCACAAAGAGTAAAAAGTTCTTGGATTAATTCCGTGACCCCCTGTGTCACAAACACTACCATTATTTATTCTACTTAAATATTCCTCGGAAATAAATAAACTGTCACGTATCTGTTAAGACATTCTTCTAGCATAACTAAATATAAAATATAAGAAGTCACTTTATTTTGATTTAATTATCATTATTATTATTATTATTATTTACTCACTAGGAGTTATCACACTGGTCATCGTCAGTGGTCACCCACTGCCGACAACCTGTGGTATTCCCTGGAGTCTGAGTGACAACAAGTCTCCTCAGGCCTCCAGTATGCTCCACCTCTTTTCGTTCATCACCGCTGATGATCTTGCGGTAGTCGCAACAGCCACCTACCAACGATTTCTCGCTGATAATGGCCATTGGTCTCCTCTGGGGCCCGAGTGGCAACAAGCCTTCCCAAGGTCCCAGAGCTGTCCGCGCTCTTCCAGTGGAGGTCTGGTTTTGCGCTTTCCCTCCTCGACCCTCTGTCCATAATTTTCGTGGCGTCAGCCTATGCTTGCGCCTCTCTCGTTCGGTTGTATTTTCCCCGGTTCTGTTGTTTTGTGCTTCCATGTGTTTGTTCTCCATTCGTTGCTTATGTGGGTTGGTTTCCGCATTCGAGGACATTTCTCAGGATTGTAGCTGTTTTGATCATTACTGTCCTTTGTATTGTCTCAGTTATCCCTTTGATTCCTATTTCTCCTAGTCTTTTCTCCATGTTTTTGGGGACTGTTCCTAGTGCTCCTATGATTATTGGTGTTATACTGACTTTCTTCATGTTCCATATTCCTTTCAATTCTCTGGCAAGTTCAGTATATTTGCTTCTCTTTTCCGTCTCTTTGATCTTCACTCTGTGGTCTGCTGGAACGGCAAAGTCCACGATTTTGCAGGATTTTTCTTTCTTGTTGATTATTATCATATCCGGTCTCCTTGCTGTTATGGGTTTGTCTGTTTGTACATTCATATCCCATATGATTTTGTGTTTTTCGTTTTCTAGTACAGTTTCTGGTTTGTGTTTGTACCGTTTTCTTGCATATTCGAAATTCAGTTGTTTGCACATTTCCCGGTGTACTTCTTTCCCCATGCTGTCATGTCTGTTCTTGTATTCCCTTTGTGCTAGCTTGCTGCATTCACTTATTATATGATTTATCGTTTCGTCTCTTTGTCCACACAATCTGCATTTGCTGTTTTCCTGGGTTTTATCTATCTTTGCTTTAATAAAGTTTGTCCTAATCGCATTGTTCTGTGCGGCCGTCAGCAGAGATTCCGTTTCTCTGTTCAGGTTTCCTTTTCTTAGCCATGCCCAGCTGTTTTCATTGGCTTCATCGCTTGTCAGTCTTATAAAGCGTCCATGTAGTTGTTTTTCTTCCCACTTTTCCTTTCTTGTCTTTTTGTTTCTGGGTTCAGTGCTTCCGGGGTTGTTTGTTGGGCTGGTGTCTCTTGCTGTGGTGATCAGTCTTTCCGTGTTCTGGGTTACATATTTCTCCAGCTCTTTTTTGGTGTCTTCCACACAGTCTTCTATACTTACCAGTCCTCTACCTCCTTCATTTCTTTTCACGTAGAGTCTGTCCGTGTCGTCTTTTGGGTGCAGTGCATTGTGCATAGTCATTAGTTTTCTAGTTCTTTGGTCAAGGTGCCTGAGTTCTTCTTTGGTCCAGCTTATGAATGGTCCAGAGTATCTTATTAGTGATACAGCCCATGTGTTTATCCCTTTTACTAGATTTCTGCTATATAGTTTAGTTTCTAAGAGTTTCCTTGTTCTTCGTAGATATTCTTTTCCAATCTTCTCTTTCATTTCTGTATATTTGATTGTGTCTGCTTCCAGAACTTCCAGGTATTTGTAACTATCTTGTTCTCCTAGCGCCCTCATCTCCTCTTGGTTGGGGAGTTCTATACCTTCTGTCTTTTCCAGTTTTCCTCTTTTGATCTCTAGCAGTGCACATTTTTCTATTCCAAACTCCATTTGGATATCCTGGCTGAATATCCTGGTTGTGTTTATCAGCTTTTCCAGTTCTGTTTTGTTTTTTGCAAACAGTTTAAGGTCATCCATGTACATCAGGTGGTTTATTCTTTGTTCTGTATCAGTAAACCTGTATCCGGCATCACACTTTCTGAGTATGTAGTTGAGTGGCATCATGGCTATTATAAACAGTAGTGGTGATAGAGAGTCTCCTTGAAAAATGCCTCTCTGTATTTTTATCTCAGACAGGTATTGTCCTCCGGCTGTCAGTTTTAATCTCCATGTTTCCATTGCTTTCTGGATGAGATTAATAATCCTGTCTGGTATCTTGTATATTTTTAAGCATTCAATTATCCATGTTTGGGGGATTCTGTCGTAGGCTTTCTTGTAGTCAATCTATGCCATGGTTATGTTCTTTTGTCTGCTCTTCACCTCCTCCAGAGTCTTTTGATCAGTGTATAGTAGATCATGTGCACCTCTTTGTCCTTTCCGGCATCCTTTTTGTTCCTCGGGGAGCAGTCCACGTTTGTCCAGGGATTTGTAGATTTGTTCTCTCAGTTGTGCTGTGAGAATTTTCCACATTATTGGTAGACATGTTATCGGTCTGTAGTTGCTGGGGGTCGTTCCCTTTTTGGGGTCTTTTTGTATTAGTGTTGTTCTTCCTTCCGTCATCCATTCTGGTACGTCTGTTTTGCGGATACATCCGCTCAGTTTCTGCGCTATTATTTCATGCAGGGTCGTGAATTTTTTAAACCAATATGCATGTATTCCATCGTGGCCTGGTGCTCTCCAGTTTGCCATTTTTCTTAGGGTTTTCTTGATCGTTTCTTTGTTGATTTCTGTTTCGGTTCCTTCTTCGATTTCTTGCAGTTCATCTTTCATGTTTTTCAACCATTGGGCATTCTTGTTGTGCTTTTTTGGTTCTTCCCATATCTTGCTCCAGAATTGTTTTGTTTCTGTTGGGTTCAGTTGCTCTGTCGTTGTTTTTTCTCCATTTACGTTTTTGTAAAACTGGCTTTCATTGTTTTCAAAGGTCCTGTTCTGTTTGCTCTGTTCTGATTTGTACCTGTATCGTCTCAGTCTTCCTTCTATTGCTGCTATCCTTTGTTTTATTTCTTCATGTTTCTCATTTAGTTTTTCCTTGCGTTTCTGATTTTTGCTTCTTAATCGTTTCATGTCCTCCTTCCTTCTGTTCACGGTTTTAGCTTCTTTCCGAAGTTTGGTGATCTGGGTTTCCAGTCTGATTTCCCATCCAGGTTATGTCGGTCCTCTCTTTTGTCCATTCTCTTCGTTTCTTAGTTTCATACTTACCGATTTTGCCCCTGCATATATCAGGTTGTTTAGGTCTGTAATAGTTTCTGTTTGGATGTGTGTGAGGAGTCTGTTTACTCTTTCTGTTTCTGCTTGTAACTTCTTCGCTACTTCATTCCTGAGAGATGGGAGTTTTGTTTTGTTTTCTAACATGTATCGTCTTATGTTCTCCACTTCACTTGCTTCTTTTTCATTGAGTTCTATCTCAGCAGGTTCTGTGGTTCCGCAGTTTTCTATCTCCCCTGGTTCTGTGATTCCGTAGTCTTTAATCTCTTCAGTTTCAGTGTGTACGTTTTGCCTGTCCTCTTCCTGTGGTCTCTCCTTTGGTGGTGTTTCTTGCTCCGTTTCGCCATTAGCCTTCTGTCTGATGCTCCGTTTCGCCATTAGCCTTCTGTCTGATTATTATTATTATTATTATTATTATTATTATTATTATTATTATTATTATTATTATTATTATTATTATTATTATTATTATTATTATTATCATTATTATTATTATTATTATTATTATTATTATTATTATTATTATTGCATAGAATTATCATAATTATTTATCATATTTATATAGATGTAAATAGAGTTAATGTTTGGCCATTTAACTTTCATACGTGTTTGTGGTATGTACAGCTACACGTATATACATTTGATGGTGACGGTTACCCCTTCTCTAAATCCGCATAAAAACAGTAAGAACAATCTGAGAGTGGTTGGATCTTTATAGAATAAGAGAGCGATTGAAATCCATATATAACTAAGAGAGAGATTGAGAACTTTTTTTTAGCTAATTATAAATTACAGATAGTTAGAACAACGAAAACAGTCTTGATCAAACATATCACAATCCCGAAACCGAGGAATATTTTAGCATGTATTTCGTGTGATTGAAGTATACAAGAAGAAAATACTTGCGGTAACATATTTACTATAGTAATAATAATCTTCCACTGTATAATAAAGACCAATGTGTATTTATTATAGAGTGGGAAATTATTATAACTATCGTAAACATGAGTTAATAAACATTTGTTACCCAAAGGGCTTTTTCTTTGTATAATTCAATCACACGAAATACATGCTAAAATATGTATGAATAATTTTATGGACTTTCTTTCTTGTCACGCCAGAACACCGGAGTTAGCGAGTAAAACACGTGTTTTTTTCTATGCTCTGAACGAAACAATTTTTTAAGTGGTGATAAGTAGCGAGAAAAAATAGCAAGTCAAGCATCCATCACAAACTAAAATAAAAAGAAAACAGTGGATGTTTATTTTTCTTTAGGTCATCAGAAGTGATAATTATAATTTATATGTGAAAAAATAAATTACTGGCGTAATTCTTTTTTTTAATGGAAATCGATCCAGACAAGACATGAAGCCACTTGATGTAAGGAGCTAAAAATACTACTTCAAAATAAAAAAATTAGCCGACGATAAGTGCTAGGTGGATAGATTCTGACGCAGAAACAGCAATTATTCCCACTATGTCAGAAATATCGCTCATGAAATGTGAGGACTAAAGGACAAAATAAGGGAAGTGGGAGTTATGAGGCTGCCCAAAGGTAACCCAAGGTCTACTTTCTAATCTCCTATAATTTTGTGATGTTATATCGATATTTTAGTAATATACTAGACAAATAGCGAGTGAAAACACTGGCGAAACATATTGTTCCTCGTAATTTTGACGGAGGGTGTAGTCTAGTAGTAGTAGTAGTAGTAGTAGTAGTAGTAGACGTATTAATATATATATATATATAGTCTAAAGAAGCTTTGAGTTATTTTAAACAAAAAGAAAAAAAAGAAAGGAAAATGCAGTTTAAATTCTCAGAAAAACTAAGTAAATTCAAAATATTGCAGACTTAACATTCGCTGGAAAATTCATAAATAAAACAATATAATAGTAAGTAAATAAAATAAAAAAGGGGGTTAAGTATCTAACAGTGAAACAAAAACAGAAAACCTTATATATATATATATATATATATATATATAAATAACGACCATTCCTGCCCCCGATCGGAATTCAGAAAACTCTTAGTAGAAAATACCAAAATCTTAGAATATAGTACTAACAAACAAAAACTCCATATATTAGAAGCCCTATATATAAAAATTAAAAAAAAACCGTAATTAACAGAATTAACTTTAATACCATTAATAATATACTAGAATGTCTATAATGCTAATTAGAGTTTCGTACTTATTACATAATTCCCACCAAAATCATCTATAATGCTAGCACATGGTATGTACCTGATTATCCTCATTCCCCTGAAGATGGACCCGGATGGGTCTGAAAGTACTTTGGACACAAGTCCAAGCTATGGCAGATTCATCAGCAAATTCCCCCCGCCGAAACTAAGATTCTGATTCGGACTATTGAAAGGATCTACCAAAGGATATCCAGACATACGTTGTCTGTTATATTCAACACACCTTGCCTGCAAGAGAAGATGCAGCATATATATATATATATATATATATATATATATATACATATATATATATATAAATGTAAGTTTGTAATCCGAGGCAGGAGCAATGTGATATAGGTACCGGAAGGTGGAACAGATGAACAAACATAAATGAGAAGAGAAAATAAGAATGGAATCTCAAATCAATGTATTAATATTTCAGGTTAAAACAGATTAAATACCAGAACAGTGAATAGAAAAAAAGTTTACTGTCAAGCAATTTAAAAAGTTCCGCAAAAGGTAAACTTGAATTTTCGAGAGCGGAACCTCTCATTATCAAAAGATGACCGAGTGGTCGAAAAGGCAAGTGGACACAAATGTTGACGGAATACCGCAGAGAATTGATGGTAGATACGCAGAAAATGAGTTTAGATAAGCTAATTGGATGTCAATATTAATTATTCCTATCATAATTTAATTGTATAATTATTCAGCTTAAAGCTTGTCATCTTATTAATATTTGTTTATTTATATAAACTTACATTTATATTTACCAGCAATGCTTCAAGCAAACTACAATTTCCTTTCATATATATATATATATATATATATATATATATATATATATATATATATATATATATATATATATATATATATGAAGAAAAAAAATGAACTTTAAATTTATATATATATATATATATAAATTTAAAGTTCATTTTTTTCTTCATATATACATATATATATATATATATATATGAAGAAAAAAATGAACTTTAAATTTTATATATATATATATATAAATTTAAAGTTCATTTTTTTCTTCATATATATATATATATATATATATATATATATATATACACACGACGGGAGAAACTGTCAATAACTCTGACACACCCATTTCATTTGCACTGTCCTGATTGTGACTGTGATGACTATTTTCAATTCAGAAATATTCTGCATATTCTTTTGATAGAAATCTTTCACCTTAACCCTTACCCTAACCCTAACCCTAACCCTAACCCTAACCCCAACCCAACCCAACCCAACCCAACCCAACCCAACCCAACCCAACCCAACCCAACCCTAACCTTAACCCCAACCCTAACCCTAACCCTAACCCTAACCCTACATATAAAAATATGGCGGTTTACTTCCGGTGACCTTAAAGTTTATTCGGGATAATTACTCTTACTTATAAGACAATCACTAACGTGTCCCTGAATACCATTGAACTGTCGTAAAACAAACACTATTGAACATTGATTCTTTAGACACGGTTGATACTTTAATCACAAAGTAAAGTTTATTAATACTAACTGTGGTTATATTAATCATCAATAATGGATGACAATTTTACGTCTCAAATCATTACTTATTTTTTGTTTTCATTGTCATATTCTATTCTTTTAACGAATTTAAATCGATGAAAAGACTGAAACTTCTTGGTCTTTCTTTCTCATCAAATCTTTCTTGGAGTTCATACATTAGATCCATTGCTCTTTCTGCTTCTTGTAAAGCCGG
Source organism: Sepiola atlantica (assembly GCA_963556195.1). Classification (NCBI taxonomy): domain Eukaryota; kingdom Metazoa; phylum Mollusca; class Cephalopoda; order Sepiida; family Sepiolidae; genus Sepiola; species Sepiola atlantica. The sequence continues at coordinate 59,968,032 of OY744545.1, read as the reverse complement.
TTCTTTCTATCGCACCAAACACTTTCTCACACCCGAGGTTATTATCTATCTCTGCAAATCTTCTATGAGACCATGTATGGAGTACTGTTGTCATATTTGGGCTGGTGAATCTCTGTGCAATTTGAGGCTTATTGATAAGGTTCAGACACGTATCTGTAATTTGATTGGCCTCATCCTTTCTTCTTCTCTTCTCCCTCTCTCTCACACACAAATGTGATGTTGCTCGTCTCAGTCCGTTCTACATATTTCTTGGCCTTTTGGCTAAGATCAAAGTGTAGTATCTGTTCCGATGGATACTGCACTCCATAGACTGGTATTGTCTTAGCCTTCGGGCCTTGATTTACGCCGGTATATGGGTCTGTCCTGTGCAGTTCTAGGAGGGCAACCCTCCCAGGCTACGCCCCCCCTCTTTGGGGAGGAGTAAGTTTATTGCTTACTGCCTGAGGCGCCCCTACCGGGGAATGCCGACGGGGCTGCCCAGGCAATTTTTAAACCCCACTTTCCCGACCCGACCTTGGGTCACATCTTACTTGTGGGAGTAAGATAAAAACTGGCCTTGTGCCTAACTCCTGGAGAGGAGTAAATCAATACAGATACTATCATGACATGTCTTTTTCAGAATTGTCTGCTCTATTCCCTGCTTCCTTTATAGTTCTCTCTTCTTGCTTAATGTTTTCCTTCTACCTTTTAAATTTCTCACATAGAACCATCATCAGCAGCAGTAGTCGTGTCTCGTCGTGATTTAACCTGTCGTAAATAAATAGTAAAACCACGTCCTCGACTAATTTCATGTTGTTACCATATACTCAGATACAATCATCATCAATCGAAAGTTCTGCTACCGATTAATGATGATTGTATTCTAACAATTGAAATATTTTCGTAGAACTATTCAATATGTGTTTTTGAGTTTATTTTTGCTAGTTGTTGATTTGCTTATCCTTTATTCCATTTTTATTTCATATTTTGTCTGAAACATTGTTTCATTTATTCCTCATATATATATATATGACTCAAATGGATCGTGTTCGGGAAATTGATTTTCCCTGTCCTGCGACGGGTATTTATCTATTACTTTATATTTTCATAGTGATCACATTTTAATTTTGAATTCATGTCTTCTTCATATCAAGATCATCTTGTGTTTAACTAATTGCGCCAGCAGCGATAAACGGTAATATATCTCGAGTAGTGTCGAACATAGATGCCATCGATCATCGAAACATCCATTGAAAGAAAAGAGTCGCGGAAATCCGAAGAAGAAATTGATTGATTCCAGATAGATTGTTCACGTATTTAAAAAAAATAATTTAAACCGGGGAATAATCGAATAGCGAATGATTGATAATTGAAATTAATGTGAAATCGATCCGCATCCTTCAAAAGGCCATTTCTATCTGAACAAAAACACGAATCTTCTTTTTTGTGTGTCTTTGAAGCACGTTGTCATACATCAGTTTCCCACTTTTTTACACAACCCTTCCAATGTTTGTTATACTCTGCAAGATCTTTCAAGCTGCACCGATTGGACAGTAGAGAGCAGACATTGCATTCTATGGTCACCCTCTCTACAATCGCAGATGGTTGGGTCAACTTTGTAGCCCCATCTACTCATAGCAATTGGCCTTTTGGCTAAGATCAAAGTGTAGTATCTGTTCCGATGGATACTGCACTTCATAGATCGGTATTGTCTTGGCCTTCGGGGCTTGATTTCCGCCGGTCTATGGGTCTGATCTGTCCTGTGCAGTTCTAGGAGGTCCACCCTCCCAGGCTTTACCTCCCCTCTTTGGGGAGGAGTAAGTTAATTGCTTACTGCCTGAGGCGCCCCTACCGGGGAATGCCGACGGGGCTGCCCAGGCAATTTTTAATGGCCAGAGTACTCACCTTCTCGAGCGCTGGGTTTTCAAATCCCACTTTCCGACCTTGTGTCACATATTCCTATTGTGGGTAGGGGTTAAATAACGCCTTTTGGCTAAGATCAAAGTGTAGTATCTGTTCCGATGGATACTGCACTTCATAGATCGGTATTGTCTTGGCCTTCGGGGCTTGATTTCCGCCGGTCTATGGGTGTGATATGTCCTGTGCAGTTCTAGGAGGTCCACCCTCCCAGGCGTGACCTCCCCTTTTTGGGGAGGAGTAAGTTAATTGCTTACTGCCTGAGGCGCCCCTACCGGGGAATGCCGACGGGGCTGCCCAGGCAATTTTTAATGGTCAGAGTGCTCACCTTCTCGAGCGCTGGGTTTTCAAATCTCACTTTCCGACCTTGTGTCACATATTCTTATTGTGGGTAGGGGTTAAATAACGCCTTTTGGCTAAGATCAAAGTGTAGTATCTGTTCCGATGGATACTGCACTTCATAGATCGGTATTGTATTGGCCTTCGGGGCTTGATTTCCGCCGGTCTATGGGTCTGATCTGTCCTGTTCAGTTCTAGGAGGTCCACCCTCCCAGGCTCTACCTCACCTCTTTGGGGAGGAGTAAGTTAATTGCTTACTGCCTGAGGCGCCCCTACCGGGGAATGCCGACGGGGCTGCCCAGGCAATTTTTAATGGCCAGAGTGCTCACCTTCTCGAGCGCTGGGTTTTCAAATCCCACTTTCCGACCTTGTGTCACATATTCCTATTGTGGGTAGGGGTTAAATAACGCCTTTTGGCTAAGATCAAAGTGTAGTATCTGTTCCGATGGATACTGCACTTCATAGATCGGTATTGTCTTGGCCTTCGGGGCTTGATTTCCGCCGGTCTATGGGTCTGATCTGTCCTGTGCAGTTCTAGGAGGTCCACCGTATTAATTACTTTTACCGTGAGAACAAGATTAGATGAGTCGTCTGAATAATCCAGACAATGCAATTAAGATTGTTATAATTTGACATATTTTAAATTGAACACATGGAACCAAGGACTAAACGATGGTAACAGGGATTTCATAAACTGAAAAACATTGTTTTGTTGAACTTTCAAGACGAAACAAATAAAAGAAAAAAGAAAGTGTTTTCGATTTTCACCTTCCATTTCTTTCTTTTGCATCGTCTCCATCTCCCATGTGTTCAATTGTAAATATCTAAAAACAACAAACAAACCAACAAACAAACAGAATGAAGTAAACTCAGCGCCGATGAAGTATTTTGAATTGCAGGAAAAAACGAAATAGCAAAATCTCATCACATAAGTTAATTGGATTGTATTGTGTTCGTACATTGACCTTATTAAATTTTATATTCTAGATTTTGTCGGATTTTATCCGAACTGTTTACAGTCCCAAATACTTACATCCAAATACAACCGCCTTATATGTTATATATTACATATTTTATACGAACATGTCTAAATAAGAAAATACATAGGAGAAAAGAAGATTAGCATTTAGATTTACATGTGATACTATAGAGCGCCACTACCCTCACAACCAAGACCACCGGAAAAATGAGCTAGGAATGACTAACAATATAAGACCGGCTAATCCATTAAAATACACAAATAAAGCGAGGTAAGTGACATTCATTAATGTTATGAAGTATATATTTATATATATATATATATATATATATATATATATATATATATATATATGTTGTGAAGTTGTCCAACAGTAAAAAGAAGTCAAGTCGAGGTTGGGTTAAGATAACAAGTGTATTAACATAAAAAGGTACAAGGTAAGGAAACTGACTGGCACTTGGCTAGACAGTTACAAGTCTGTCCTTTTTCTCTCTCTCGTGGCTCTGGTGACTCGCACTATTTATAGTGAGAACCGGTGTAGTTTCTTTTCTGTTAGAACGGCCGGTGTAACAATTAATAACCGGTGATGGAATTCCGAAAGATGTATCTAGTTTTCGGTTGGAGTAACCTGGAAACACTCGGATGTCGAGGATTTTTTTGTCGAAAATAGATTGATTCGGGAGAAAAAAGTGGACAGTGAACGACCACGAAAGGGGCAACGTCGACAGAGCTCGACTGGGTCGGGTCAGCCTGATTGAGGAGGGTCGAACGACGGAGTTAGTCTTAGCTAAGATTCGGAGGTTGAAGAAGAAAGTGAACCTTTGGTTTATTTTCGGCAGCTCATCAGCGTGGCTGACAAGGTATGATTCAAGACTCAGCCACAGGGGCTGCAGTGGGGGTGTTTATCACTAGGCTACGGAGGTCCTGTCTGAAAAAAAGGGATGTTTTATCTCTTATAAAGGTGTTCGCTTATTAGATGAGCCTCAGTAACGGTGAAACACGTGTTCATGGATAAGTATTGTATGTATATATATATATATATATATATATATATATATATATATATAAGTACATTTCGTGTACAACAGAACCGTTAGATCAATTTTAGAGGAAGCATTATTATAATTAATGAAACTGACGAGTGGAAAAAAAAGGAAAATTGTTAAAATTACCTTAAGGCCTTATCGTCTGACCCTCTGAGAGGAAACGTCAGAATGGTAAATTAAAAACTAAAAGTCGAATGAGATATGAGGGGGAAAAACTTATTTCAGTTGGAGGAAACGATTGAGAGGGGAAAAAAGGTAAATCTCTCAACGTTATGGTAGCTTTGAATCATTAAAGATCTCCAACTGATGCTTCAAAATCTTTTGTCTACACAATATATATATATATATATATATAAAAGGAGATTGTAGTTTGCTTGAAGCATTGCTGGTAAATGTAAGTGTAAATTAGTCGTCCAAGGCTATAGCAATGCGATGTGGTTGCCGTGAGATGGAAAAGTGAAAAGAAATAAACGCAGGGAGAAAGTAAAACTCAAAACGATTTATTAATAATTTCACGGAAACTGATGAAATACCAAATAGTAATTATTTTTTTTCGGTAAGTAACAGATCGGCAAAGGGTAATCTTAAATTTTCGAAAGAAAAACTTTCATTATCAGAAGACAACAATAGAAGACCGAGTGGGTCGAAAAGAACGGGAAAAAACCGGTGTCAGATCCAATATATATATATATATATATATATATATATATATATATATATATATATATATATATATATATATATATATATAAGGTTAATACAACAAAAGATATAAGAGGCAACTAATATCCTTAATTAGTGAACATCCGGATAAAACTGAAGCTCAATATACTGGATAGAGCATTAATAGCAATAGATGAAGTGAAAGAATAAAATAAGGTGCGAATCAAATTTTATTACAGTTCAAAGTTCAGGCAAAGTTCTTTAAAGTATTTAACTCATGAGTTTTCAAAGAAAATCTTCTCCTCAGAGGACCATTACCGCAATGACATTACTAGCCGAATTTGTATGACGCAAAAAATATTGTTGCGTGCGTGATCGTAGGATGGGTATATATGTGTGTGTGTGTAGAGACGTATATACGTGTTTATATCACCAAGTCGTAAGTGTTAAAAGAATATGTGTTTTTAACTCAGACGTTATAAAAAAAAAACAATAAGATTCATTTCGATCGCCTTAGTTAAATATAAGTTTTTAATTCCTTCTCGCTCTGTAAGGGGTGTTCAGATTGGTGGCAACCACCACTCTCTCTGGTTGCATTTGAATTGTTGAAGGTGAATTCAATTTTCTGTCAGTCTCAACAATGTAATTATCTAGTTAGATGCCCGGGGAAACAACAAGGTTGAAATAAATTATTGCATCGACGATTATGTAATTTCATGTTATTATATTTTATGTTATTCTTGCTCTGTTTACCACATTGAGCTCTCATACCCGGATTTCTTCCTGTAATTATTCCATTATAACACAGATATATATATATATATATATATATATATATATATATATATATATATATATATATATGCCTGTATGCGTGTTTATATGCATTAGTTCCTTTGAAAATTAGCCAATTGAATTGTATTAAAGCCATAGATTCGTAAATAGCACAGTGTTCGGATAGGAATGTTCCTAATTGTCTTCTATGCCATCGATTGCGTTCCACTTTCAAACGATCGAAAACGATGTCGGTAAATTTAGTGAACGAACAAAATACACACAGAAATATATATATATATATATATATATATATATATATATATATATATATTAAATAAATCTAATAGATAATATAGGACAAAACCGCTATTCTGTACATATTCAATAGGCGTTCAGGCCAAAGGTTACGTTTAAATAGAGCATATAAAGCCTGACTAAAGAACTGGAGAGATGTCAATTAGATTTATTCTGTCTGGAAGACATTTTCCTTCAAAATGAATGAATGAAAAAAAAATGAATGAAAAAAAAATGAATGAAACGTGCTGCTTCACATTGGATTTATTTGAAGGCATTTCGCTAATCGGGCTTTTGTTACCGACATTTTACTTCCGAGAATAGATCGACTTTTTGTAGTCATTCACTTACTCGTTTATTTTCATGTCGTTTCCCGCGCTTTCCTTGTCGTTCGTTTTCCCGCGCTTTTTACCGCAACATTTTTCTTTATTCTATGACTTTTTGGGTTTTTAAAAAAATTTATTTAATGTAATTTCGTGTTGTTCGCATCAGCGTTTCATCCGAACAGCATTTTCTTTCAAGTAACATTTAAAAAAAAAATGAGTGGTTGGATTCGTGGTTCATGATTCATTTATTCCAATCAGTACTTGCCTAATGTCGAAACATAGAATATATATATATATATATATATATATATATATATATATATACACAATATAAATTTTCAATTAAATAATATTAAACAAGCCGCGCATGCGTGCCCCCCTCTGTATGTGACTCGATGTGGCGAGTGAAAAATGCAATAACTTTGGGCAATTTGGGGCATGTTTGACCCTCCTTTGACCCCCTGGGGGCGCGAACCAGAATTTTTCTGAGGTCAAGGATGCTCATTTTAGATCCAGAACAATTGCCTCTACATTTTGGCCAAGTTTCAGAAAAATTGAATGCATGGATCAAACGTTATGGGAGAAAAGGGTCATTTTTTGCCATTTTGGGGGCTTTTGACCCCCTCTGGGCGCGTACCAGATTGTGTCCAAGGTCAGCGATACTTATTTTCTATTAGTGGAGGTACCGAATTGAATATGACAAGATCGTTCTTACCCTTTAATCCCCTTCATAATTCTTTATATATGTATATGGTTATGGACACATGATTATCTACTTGTATATATGTGTGATTAGTGTATTAGTGTGTTTGCATATATATATGTGTATGTATGGGCTCATGTGTGGGTGTATCTACATGTGTATATGTATGGGTATGTTTATAGATATTTAGTAGAGTGGTATGTATTTATATGTATGTGTTATATATATATGTATATCATCCTGATGAAGTCTTATAAATAAAGACGAAACGTTGATGTACACATAAAAAACATCCATTTTTTGGTTTTCCTTTTTCATTTTCCCATCACGTCGGATTACTTTCATCCTTCTCTTCCCATATATGTATATGTATGCGCATATGTATAAATATGTTGGTTCGTAGGTATATATTATTGTATGCATGTATAGATGTAGCTGTATGTAGTTATATGGTAGTATGTATGTTTGTATGGTTATATACATATTCTGCGCATGTGTATTCATATGTACGTGTGTATGTATATAGTTGTATATACGTGTGTACGTATATGTACATATATATGCATATATGTACATGTATAGGTATAGGGGTGGGTATAGGATAATAGATATATGGCACATGTGTCCGTTGTGTGCTTAGGTATGTAATGACTATATATCTCTTATGTATATATGTTTTTTGGCTGATGTATGTATATATATATAGGTGTATATATTTTTTGTGGCTGATGTGTATATGGGTATTTGTATGTATGTACATGTTTATACTGGCCACTATGTCAACAGAACACCCCCTCTCTCTCTCTCCTTATCTTTCTCTCTCTCATTCGCTGTCTTTCTTTTTTTTCTATTATTCCTTCTTCTCTTTACTCCCTAGCTCTGGACATAAGTTTTTAATTTTTTTCTTTTTCATTGTCTTTTGGGTTCTTGTCTTGACTCTGCACCCAATTTTACCCCCTCCCCTCTTTCTCTCTCTCTCTCTCTCTTGATTTTCATACTATCTATCTTTTTCTTTCACTCTCTTTATTTCACTGTCTCCATTCTTGGTCTTCTTTTTGTTTCTCCCCGTCTCTTTCACTCCCCCTTTTTTTCCTTTTTCTCTGTTTATCGTTTTCTCTTTATCATTCTCTTTCTTTCCCTCTCTCTCTCTTTCTCTTTCTCGTTCCCCCTCTCGCTCCCTCTCGTCCCCCTTTTTTTCTTTTTCTTTTCCATTTTCTTTTTTCATTTTCTCTTTTTTTCTCCTTCCTATTCCCCCTCTATCTTTCTTTTTCTCTTTCCCATTCTCTCTTTTTCTCGCTTTCCCTCTTTCTTGCTCTCTCTCTCTCTCTTTCTCGTACTCTCTCTCTTTCTGGTTCTCGTCTCGTACTCTCTCTCTCGTCACTTTTCTTTTTCTCGTCTTCTTTCTTTTCCTCTTGATCTCTCAAGATCTCTCTCTACTCCCTATATCCTCCTGTGTGTGTGCGTGTATGTATATATGTGTGTATGTGTGTATGTGTGTATGTATATGTATGTGTGTGTATGTGTATGTGTATATATGTGTATATGTATATATATATATGTATGTGTATATATATGTATATATGTATCTATGTATGTACGTATATATATATATATATATATATATATATATGTAATATGTGATATTTATTTTAATAGGTGTCTTGGAATATTGGTTGCAGCATCACCAGTTAATTTCTTGGATTTTATTATGGTCATATAACAGATAATTTACTTAAAATAAGATAGCTTTAAGAGTTTTTCTGCAGATAACACGTTGGGAAAACGGGAATTAAATCGCATTATTTGTGGATATATATATATATATATGTGTATGTGTGTATATATTGGTGTATGTGTATGTTTATATGAATAATTGTGTATATGTATGTATATACGCGTGTGTATATATATATATATATATATGGGTGTGTGTGTATGTGTATGTGTGTTTATGTATGTATACATTTAGGTATGTTTGTATCTGTATGTAGCTATATATGTATATATATATGTATATATGTATGTATGTGTATAAATGTATGTGTGAGGGTGTGTAGGTATGCATGTACATATGGTGTGTACGTGTTTATGCATGCCTGCGTATGGCTACGTGCGTGATGTCGTCTCTGAATTGGGTCTGTGTCTATTTTCAAATCCCCCTTTTTAGGTCACCCACAATATACATTAGTCGCTAGACAGTAAGTGCCACGCACCAAATAAAACAGGGAGGGTTAATACTGGTAATTTTTGACACGACCCGATTTTTTTGAGAAACATGATCCCCCTCCTTCCTCCCTTATGCCCACTTTTACAATTTCTACTTATACATATGGCCTCCCTTTCCCTGTCTGTAATAAATTATGCAATTCCCCTCTCACTTTATACTTATAGATTAGATATGCTTCAAATTTCCCCTCTCTCTAAATATGTATTATATAGGTTTTTACGCCCTCTCTCTCCAATGATATTTGAATTGTCGAGTGTGAATTTAAACTGTTTTTCAGTTTCAAAAATGTGATCCTCTTAATCGGATGCTTGAAAATACCACAAGGTTGAAATAAATTATTGCATCGATGATTATGTAATTTCGTGTTACTCTATTTTATTTTATTCTTGCTCCGTTTGTTACATTGAGCTCTCATACCCGGATTTCCTCCTGGAATTATTTACTTATAACACAAATATATATATATATATATATATATATATATATATATATATATATATGTATTATCTCTCTCTCTCTCTCTCTCTCTATATATATATATATATATATATATATATATTAATTCTAGTCTATGTGTTTATCCTAATGCAATTATAACTGTGGTCGTAACGAGTTATTCCCCCTTATTTAGTTTGTCGATGCTGTTTGTTTGTATAAATTGGTTGACGTCGTTGATGAGAAAACAGTATTTTCATTGGCGCTTATTTATGCGAATTTCCGACATCTTGGCGCACAAATCGCTTCGTTAGCATTTTTGCTTCCGTAGAAATTATTACAGATGTTTTGTATCCTTACGGAAATCCTAAAACAGTTGAGTAATTAATGATTACGTCAAGGACGAACTACTTAAATTGAAATGATGTGTGACAATATGTCCACGTGTGTAAACGATAATCCGTGGTTGAGTGATTCGTTAGCGAAATTAATCAATGAGTTAAGGTTTGAGATTTATCAGTCGTTTATATGATCACTAACCATGTCATCTTGGCGTGATAACCCGGATGAAGAAACTGGATCAATGGATTCCTCATGAACTTAATGAAGCGCCAACATTTCATTAACTCTTTTTGTCGCTTACATCCCATAATATTAACGATACTTTTAGATAAATGCGCTTTCATTTTAGAGTATGTACCCACCCTCGGCTGGCCAATCTTCTGTAGCTATACACCATTTTTTTTCACTTTTATATAAAATGAACCTGACTTATATATATATATATATATATATATATATATATATATATATATATATATATATATATATATATATATATGTAGTGTCTTGCATTTGGAGACAACGACGTGTATCATAGTTACCTCACTTACATTGTATAATTATCTACCTTTGTATATTTCTCTTGCATATATAAACGAATGCTGACGAAGATCGCTCTCTTTAGAAGAAGGTCTCGGAAGCGTAAACATCAAACCATGTCTCTCTTTCTTATTCATTCTACGTTCTCGCTTCGCATTGTATGTATAAGTATCTATTATGTCGCCAGCCGAATATTAATAGATTCACATAACAATTGACAAGCGAGAACATTATAAATGGCGACGAGGAATGAAAGTCATTATAATATATATATATATATATATATATATATATATATATATATATATATATATATATATATTTAAACAAATTTTTCGTGGTACAAAATTTTATAACGGCGAGGAATACGGACGTTTGGGACATTTTTGGAAGGGTAGAATGAGATTAAACAAATATAAAAACGAGAGAAAACGATTAAAAAGAAATTAATTAATGTACTGAACCGGTTTTCGTCCACACTCATCAGAGTAAAACGTGGAAGTGATTGAATACGACTAAAATCTAAAAAAATTTGTAATGAAATCTAGTGACAAGTTTAGGAGAAAGAAAAAAAAATGCCAGTATACTGAGATCATATGCCCTTAATAGGTTAAGATGAAAATTCATATACACTAAATGTACAAAATGCAAAGGAAATTCCCAAATTTTTACACAACCAAAGTTGAAATATTCTTGTGTGTAGCACGCGGTTACGTGAATAAGGTAGTTTGAAAAATCACACATGTTGATGAAATGGCAATAATAAGGAGAATATTTTTTACACACAAGAACATATAGAAATATGATTATACTTCTGACAAGGGTATCTATTACCGAAAGTACTCAAGTTTATAAAAAAAAAGTTTTTAAAGTAAATAAATAATTTATTTTAAATAAACAAATATCTGCGTTGTTCAGGTTTCAAAATAGTAAAAAAAAAATATTTAAAAAAACGATCAGCATTACTCAATAAGAAGGGTGTAGTGCTTCAGCATTATAACGCGAAACCTCACACAGAAAAACTCACTCAGGAAAAGGTCATGAGTTTCAATTGGGCAGTTTTGCCTCATCCGCCTTATTCACCTGACATTACTTCATCCGACTACCATCTTTTCCGGTCGTTGCAGCATCACTTAAACCATAACAGTTATGAAAATGACGACCGACTCAAAAATGACCTAAATTTGTTTTTCTCGGAAAAATCAGAGATTTATTTTTAAAGAAGGCATCAAGAAGCTAGTTGATCGTTGGACAGAAGTCATAGAAAATGATGGAAATTATTGTAAAGATTAAAAATGCCCTAATGTGAATGTTTCAGATGAAATAAAAGTGTTGGATAAAAACGACATTACTTACTTTCCAACCTGATATATAAAATAGTAACTCTGTCTATGGGTGTGTGTCTGTCCGCCTGATCTTTGTGTCTTATGTTCACCCAAACCGCTGGACAGAATTGCTTGAAAATTGGCATGTGGCCTACTGACGTCTCAATGAAGGAAGGTCATAGGCTACATAAGAAATATATATAGATTGCTGTTAAAGTAAATTATCCCTACTATGATGTTGCATATCATGCTATTCAACACTCTAACCTGGATAACACCGGGTAGCTCAGCTAGTACATATATAAATAAATACACATTTATATATATATATATATATATATATATATATATATATATATATATATATATATATATATAAAGAAGAGAACTAAAAGGGAACTTTTAGGAAAGGTAAAATCTATTGTAAAAAAATATACAGCTCAATATACCAGATAGAGCAGATAAACGACCTACCTACAAACCACTTTCTCCGCTGGACTTTGACACGGGATTTTTTTACAATCGGACACTTGCTTACATTCGGGCAGCTTTTTACCTTGTTTTTTTTTCCCCACAATCTTTGTTGTACTTTTTCAGATTTTAAATCTTGGCTCTTCGCCAACTTATCTATCCCAGCAATTTCCTCTGATGATAAGATTTTGATCTTTGAAAAGCCTGACTCAAGGAAAAAATTAATTAAATTCATTGCTTTTTTGCGGAATATACCTTGCATTGAGCAACTGAATTGAAAAAAGGTCTGCCTCCGTCGCTTTTCTAATTCGTTTTCACCCTTCTCTCTCTCTCTCTCTCTCTCTCTCTCTCTCTATATATATATATATATATATATATATATATATATATATGTGTGTGTGTGTGTGTGTTTTATTTGAAAAGTATTACAAATATCACACGTTCTTATTTACCTAATTTAACACCGTGTCTTAATTCTATATCTGCTCTATGTATGGTATTGAGTACGTTTGGATTCAGTTCATACTCCGCACCAACAAGACATCAGCAGGCTTGCATACAGGCATAAGTGTTTGATTTAAGTGGACCTAGGTAATATTATACAAATAGGCTCTATATTTAAGCCTTTAATCTTTTAGTTCCCGACGATAGGGGACAAATGGGATGTAATCTAGTTATCTTCTAATATTTTTTAAAACGTCTCTTTCTCCCTCTTTTTCCCATCTTTCTCTTTTTCTAGTGTCAGGGCGAATCGGATTCTAGCATAGTTATTAATCGGGTCCGCCATTTTGAAAATTTACCGGAAATGTGCCAGCGGCTATATTATTTATCACGGAAGTTACGCGGTCAGTAATTGGTAAAGCAAGGGTGATATAAGAAATGTCTCCTTCGCTTCGCCTATATTATCTGTCGTTTTACTTTCGTGTCCGTGATTGATTAATTATCTGCCGACAGAATAATTCGAAGCGGGTGTAGTTTTCTTTTCATCATGGCGAATATTCATACCGCCCTATTTGCTGGCAGCAATGTAACGAAAATTCGAAGAACAACATCACCTTCAGGCTAAAGACATCTGAACGTTGACCACTGAAATATTTAAGTTATTATCTGCATGATAATACGCTAAAGTAATGTTATGTCCGTACGTACGTGATCACACTCTTTTTAAGATGGGATAGCTTGATCAACAGAAGATGTAATGCATTAAAATAAATAATTTTAAAAATGGTCATCTAATGTCGCTGTTGTGCTAAACGTTGAAGGTGAACTAAAAATACGCTTTCTTGTACTACAGACTTGGATAAACATGTCGTATCTGTTCTGTCTAAAGATTCTACATTGATTCATTGAAAATATGACAAAAAGTCATTTAGCGATTGAACCATTATAACCAGATATATTTGTAAACTACAATAACAACAGTAGTTTAATTCCATGAAAAATGCCAGTATACTGAAATCATATGCCCTTAATAGGGTTAAGATGAAAATTCATATACACTAAATGTACAAAAGCAAGGAAATTCCCAAATTTTTACACTTTTATTGTCATTAAGGGTATGCGAGCAAAACAGGACTATGTATTTTACAGGTAGGAATTTTTCTTCAGCACACCTCACACAGTTCATCCACTCATGCATAGAGATTTATACTGTAGTGATGTGATAATGAAATGGTTTGGTTGATATGTAGGCATACCCTTAATGACAATAAAAGTGTAAAAATTTGGGAATTTCCTTGCTTTTGTACATTTAGTGTATATGAATTTTCATCTTACCCCTATTAAGGGCATATGATTTCAGTATACTGGCATTTTTCATGGAATTAAACTACTTTTGTAAATGCTTTCTCATAAGGTCTTTTGGAATTTTCTGGAAAACTAAGATATATTGTAAACTGAAATTAAAATGCCATCAACTAGACCCTAGAACCTCTATCTCTGCCAAAAATCAGCTGAATGCATCAAATAGTTGATGAGATACAGGGTAGCACATACGTACACAGATAACATGCTTTCATGATTGAACTTTCTGGATCTCTGGGTTGCCTTGACTAATGATGCTGAAATTCTACACACTTATAGAACCTATCAAATAAAACATTTGTGCAAAGTTTTAACTAATTTGGTTTATTAGTTTTTGAGTTATGATTGATAAAAGATATGAGATTTCCAGCATAGGCCATTTTTGGAGTCTATTAAAGGATAGAACGCTCTCGCGCCTCCCTTGATAAGCATTTTTCGGTTTGAAAAAAGGGGGGGGGGGTACAATAATATCGCATGGTCTGCATTCGCGCCGAACGTTTACATGATGAAAATATCTCGAAGACTCCATTTAAGTTGTTTAAGAATACAACCATGTAATTTTCACGGGTCTCTATCGTCTACATAATAATACGCTGAGGCATTGCAGTGTCTACGTTATAACCTTTGACACAATTTTCTTTTTAATGAGATCAATCGATGATGATTTGTCATTAACCTTATGTCGATAATGTAAAAAGAAATCCAGCGTTACCGATTTTTAAATGAACTGTTCCAAAATAAAATCATGCCGTCGTGTCAAATGCAACAATGCTATTTTAAATAAATACTTTCAAAAATGCTCAGACGTTTTATTGATTTGAAGAATATCAAGCTGGCAATTATTTTTACGAAGAAGAAGACAATATGTATTGCAAAAAAAGAAGATTAAATTGCTACTTTCACAGATTAGGACCTACGCTAACTTTGACCTTAAACCTAACCCTTACCCTAAACCATAATCTTAATCCTAAACCTAAGCCTAACCCTAAATCATAACACTAACACTAACCCTAACCCTAACCCTAACCCTAAACCCTAAACCCTAAACCCTAAACCATAACTCTTACGCTAACCCTAACCCTAACCTTAACCCCAACTCTGACCCTGAACCTAACTCTAACCCTAATTACGGGGGCAAAGTTAGCATGGATCCTTATCGGTGAACGACTACAATAAATAATATTTTAATTGACAATGACAGAACAAGACATTTTGTTGGATAATGGCCCTATGGGAATGGACGTATCTGTTATAAATCGTTGGTTTGACTTGCGCGAGTTAACGCGGGTGCAGTCGAGTGTCAGAATAGAGCTTGTTCTCACAGTCAGAGCTAACAGACGTGACAAGGTTACCGTGTGACGAGACGCCAGATCAAGGGTCAGTCTGCACCTGCGAGAGGCTCTGTGACGTCACTCGTTCTCGTGAGAAGCGAGTTTTCGTCAGTCTGATTCGGAAGGCGAACCGAGCAGGACGTGCGATTCACGATGTAAAAATAAGGGAAATATTTCCCTTAAGGGAATACAAGCGAGAGAAATCCTTTCCCCCTCTCTATGAATGGTTAAGAAAACATTGTTAACTAACTACGATAAAGTAGTGATTTTCTCTCTCCCTCTCTCTCTCGGCGTAGTGAATGACTCCCAGTTGAAATAACAACGCTTGTAATAAAATGAATTAAATTTAAAAGTAGAGTTTGTCTTCGGAGTGCGTCATGCGGCTTTTGTTGCAGACACGGACGGCGTGGTTCACGGCAGGAAGGAAAGAACAAAGAATTCATCCACTAGACGACACACACCACCCTCTACAACAAGCGAGGGAGAAATCTAAGGTACGCAACAATTTTTTTCATAATATTATTGACGCTTTCTTATTTCAACAGGAGTGTTATTGTTAACAGTAAAGTAAACAGATTGATGTAGATAGAACTTATACAAGTAATCTATTATAATACTGAAGCTCAGCTAATCAACGCTTGTTTCCATAAGGCATTTTTCCTTCAATGTATGTTG
Source organism: Sepiola atlantica (assembly GCA_963556195.1). Classification (NCBI taxonomy): domain Eukaryota; kingdom Metazoa; phylum Mollusca; class Cephalopoda; order Sepiida; family Sepiolidae; genus Sepiola; species Sepiola atlantica. The sequence continues at coordinate 59,951,860 of OY744545.1, read as the reverse complement.
TGTGCCCCTCTCTCTAATTATATACTAAGTCAGTTACTCTCGATTGAGTTACAAGCTATAGTTCCCCTTTGTACAAAATTAAAAAAAAACTCGTCTAGCTACAACAAATGTAAAACATTTCTATTTCTCCCTCTGTGTTTCTAAATATAAACGGAGATTCTACTATAACAGGGTACCCCACTCGTGTCTCGGTCTCTCTGCCAACAGATCTTGCCAGACCGTGAACACTCTTCAGCCGATCGTCGTAGTAGCAATAAAAAAATATGTTGATCAAAACTCCTCTAGGCCGGGATGACGACGATGATGATGATGACTTCGTCGATCTCATCTAACTCTCACGTTGAAACTGTTTATATCAGCGAACGATTACTGAGTGATAGCAATCGGCTGGCTCTGTGGGAGCAAAAGATTATTCAAAGCAGAACACGCGAAAGGAATGATGTTCAACAACTCGGTCGGGTCTTTTTGTATGACAGAATAATTATGAAATAGCAATAAAAAGAAAAAAAATTGTTTTTACGTTGTTGTTTCCCTTGGACTACCCATCTGTTGAACACAATACAGCGGGACGACTTCCCAGCTGACTACAACATGGTCGTATTCGAGTCCAATGTAAACAAATACTTGTTTAAAAGCTGTCTTAAATCAAATTCTGCCCAATTTTAGACATCGTTGCAAAACATCAAGGAGATATCTCACCAACTCATTAACCCTTTATCCTAGTGTAGTATCGTAGCATATCAGTGCAAGAACATGAGAATACATGAAAGAACAAACACCTACTGAATCGTAATAGTATCTACTGTTTAGCTATACTTAAAATTGATTGAATACATGAACAATATTAGGTAATATTTATATATTACTAAAACTGTAGTGTTGTTATTTTGCCTGCTTGTTTGTCACCGTGCACACTATATATATGCACATTAATGTATGAGATAATGTAAGGACAGGCGAATGGCGAAAGAAAAGAGAAATGGTGAATGAAATGGAATGGTGTAAATAAGTAATAACAAGAGAAAACAGAGGGAGAGAGAGAGGGAAGCGAGAGTAAGAGGATAGGATCTATTATAAATCTACAATAAGAGAAATGAAAGAAAAGGGAAGAGAACGAGGGCAATTTCATAAGAATAAAAGAGGAGAGGGGAGAGTGGGGAGAAAGGGGGAGATAGACCGTCTATTATAAGATCACACTATAACACCTTTGGAAATTCCAATGTTTCCATAAATATTGGGAAGTCAGTTCAAGGCTTTCGATGGGGTCGACTATCGCTTTTTGACATCTGTTCTAGAAGCCGCGGATTTTAACCGAACAAGTGGATCTCGATCCTGTACAAAAACAAAAACCCAACCGCAATGGTGTATGGTAAAATAAAGCGTATGCCATCCCTGTTGGATCGGTAGTGTTGTCTACTGTTGTCTCTTCTCTCTGTCTTTGCGGTAGAGTGGCGATTCTGTAGGGTAAGTGACAAGGCGGCACGTTCAATCCTACGCGTAATTGCTCTCCCCGATGAGGGTCGAGCCAAAGTCTCTGTGTTCGCCGATGATGTCACCGTCTTTGTTACGAGCTCGGGCGACATCGAGACAGTAATGCACGAAGAGGTTACAAGTGTAAAAAATAAACTGCAAGTCTTTCTTTATAGAAATCACCCAAGACAAGGCATGAAGCCACTTTATCTAAGGAGCTAAAAAGAACGAAATATGATCATCGCAAAGACAAGAGATGTCTATTGGTCGTAGTCTTGAAAAGACTTAGACTATAGGTAGGAAGAAAAACAGTCAGCAGGAAGAGAGTTCCATAAGCCTGCAGTTCTTGGAAAGAAGCTGCTCGAATAGGAAATTGTATCACAATGAGGTATCAAAACAGCGAATTGATGGAGACCACTAGACCAACGAGTTAAACGGGCTGGAACAAAAGAAGCAGGGAATAGATCACATGATTCTGAAGAACAGATGCGATACTAGTATTGATGGGAAAGACTGAGACTAGGGCTATTGCGTCTGTGAGAGACAGGGTGCAGAGAAGAAAAAGGGTGGGGCCAATCTTTGTTTGTTATTCTCCTAAATTTATTGGAACCACGCTTCTTCTCAGCAAGTCTGGATTTAACAGATTCGCCATATGGCTCATTAGCGTATTCTACAGGGTGGGCCAAAATAAGGGTCCTATCTTTAAATTTGAATAACTTGAATTTGAATAACTTCCACAAAATAAAAGTTAAACTCACCAAACTTTATGTGTGTGTAGACTGACCCTTCCGAGATTTTTTGAAATAAACAAAACAAATTTTAGCCGAAAAACACTTCTTAAAACTTACAAAAACTAAAGTATTGTTTTTTACACTGTTTTGAGTTTTTTAAGCAAAAATAATGTTTTCTAAATGAGCGTACGTTCCTTAGGGCTAATACGGCTCATGCTTGCTTCGGAAGGGGTCCTTTACTTATTCTAAAAAAAAAAAATTTTTAAATCAATAAATAAAAAAGTTATGAATTTTTAAAAATAGGACCCTTATTTTTGCCCACCCTGTATAACAATGATAGCAGTGGTTGCGTGTAGTTATAAAGGCGGCTTCGGTTGTCGGGCCCATCTAGTAATTAAAGAGAAACTATAAAGTACAGACACTTTGTTCACACATTACGCGACTACAAAACAAATTAATCTACAAACCCATTGTATACACAACATACGTACAGTTTCGCAATGAAATGACTTAACGACAATCGACATGTTGTAACACTCACGACTAAACAAACCAACATTCTCTGTATTCAGTCCTATGTACAATTTAACGAAAAAAATATATTAGAAATTGATTGAATAATTGTAGTAAATGCGACCCTTATGTTTGCTTAGATATGTTGTCCACTGTTAAATGATGATTTGTTTTAGCTGGTGTAAGCGCACACACACACACACATACACACACACACACGTAATAATGACCTCAGTAATGGTTGCGAGCCGACTTGCCTGGTCAGTTCACGTGAGATTTCATACGATTCCATAGATTGTCCCACCTTGATTTTGGACACCAAATTACGATGGTGTTTTTTTTTTTTTTCACCGAAAAGCGAATGTAAGCGAAACCGTATCTAATTATCGTCTAATCTTTCTTTAATTATATGTTTGTGTCCGCTTGTCGGTAAAAGACGTTCGTTTGTTACCAGTATTATGGCGAATCTAACGAGTCATCAAGCCAGTCCGCCATTTTGAATCGGTCGGATGTTGCTCGGCTTTCTGGAGCGCTCATCAAGGAAATAATTAGTCGGTGATTTTGATCCAACAAACATCGTATTCCCCTCGATCGTGTCATTACTACCACGCCACTGACTAATTAATTAATCCGTCGAAATAATTTAACTTTGACACTGGTAAAGTTCTTCCCATGGCAACCATCATTCCTGCCTGTTCCATGATCGTATATGATGTTTAGAGAATAGCATGGCTACTCTGGTGCCCCCTTCGATGTAAATTCACTAGACCAACTCGTCAATCAGCTAAATCCCATCTATTCACTGTGGAGGTCATCAGATGCCGGAGAGCTTTCTACTCCAATAGCTTCTTTCCTCGTGCTGCTGGCCTCTGGAACTCCCTCCATGCCCCCTGTTTCCCCGGCAGTACCGGCATGCAGAGGTTTAAAACTAATGTAAACAGACATCTCGCTGCACAGCTCCCAACTTAGGATGACACCCTAAACCTACTCCCTAATTTTCAGTAGTCCCTTACGTCTACAGTGGCATCCTGCCTTGTTTGGGGGTGAAATATCATTAAAAAAAACCAAAGAAATACTACCAAATGTTAATACTTCCTATAGAGATCGCGCACATTCACTGGTCCACTTTCTTCACACGTTGAGCAGTATGCATGCCTGCCTTAAATAGTCTCCACTTTTTTTTTAATATTCCTTCAAGGGAAGTAACTCATTGGTCGTCTTATATTAATAGAAGAGTTGCTAGGTAACTTGCAGAAATTCTTCAAATCTATTATAATTCCATGAAAAATGCCAGTATACTGAAATCATATGCCCTTAATAGGGTTAAGATGAAAATTCATATACACTAAATGTACGTTCCCAAATTTTTACACTTTTATTGTCATTAAGGGTATGCGAGCACAACAGGGCCTATGTATTTTACTGGTAGGAATCTTTCTTCAGCGCACCACACACACTTCATCCACTCATGCATAGCGATTTATACTGTAGTGATGTGATAATGAAATGGTTTGGTTGATATGTGGATCTCTGGGTTGCCTTGACTAATGATGCTGAAATTCTACACACTTATGAAACCTATCAAATAAAAATTTTGTGCAAAGTTTTAAATAATTTGGTTTATTGGTTTTTGAGTTATGACTGATCAAAGAAATGAGATTTCTAGCATAGGCCGTTTTTGAAGTCTATTAAGAGATAGAGCGCTGTCGTGCCTCCCTTGATTATTAGTGACAATTAACATGTTTTATTTCTAGATTTAAGATACCCATGACTAAACTCAGATTTTGTTAATTATATTGTTTCACTTTTCAAAGTTCAGCTGAGATTAAATAAAGTCACATGAGTTTCCACTTATTGGTCGTGGCTTCAAATTCAGAAAGCAGTTTAAGAAAACAAAAATATTGCAGTCCTGTGTATGACCTTTAAAGTACAGCCCGTGGCGAGGCCCCAATTGGGGAGCGTGGAGTCACCTCTTAGTTACAATAACTGTTTGGGGTGAAATATCATAAAAGAAGCCGAAGGTTCATTATGAAATACTTTGTAGAGACAACTGCAATATCAAAAGAAAGAATAACATACACAAAATAATTCATCTTCATGAAACTTTTATCAGACAATGGTAATTCAAAGAGTCTTCAAAAGTTTCAATCTATTCTAGGTCCACACAATTCTTCAATATATGACTTATCGTATAGGCTTCATGGTATGATATCCAACTTGAACTGCAAAAATGAATGATATTTGTATGTCTTATACGGGGGTCTTGATAATATCACTTTTTATTTTATGTTTTTGTATCATAGTTCACCTCAAACAAGGTAGGCACCACTCTAGACGTGAGGGGCTACTGTGCAGCGAGATGTCTGTTCACGCTAGTTTTAAATTTCTGCACGTCGGTCAGTCTGGGAAACAGGGAGCAGAGAGGGAGTTCCAGAGGCCGACAGCTCGAAGAAATAAGATTTTGGAATAGAAGGCTTTCCGGCATCTGGCGAACTTCACAGTGAATGGATGGAATTTAGCTGATTGTCAACACTAGAGCAGCAAGTTCATCAGAGCACAATCCATTGAAGTACTTGTAAAACAGGCACAAGGATGCAAAATTGCGGCGATGGGACAGGGGCTGGGGATTGGTGGATAGTGAGGGACCTATAACACGACTATTTTTGGACCTTGAGAGAGAGAGAGAAAGAGAGAGAGAGAGAGAGAGAGAGAGAGAGAGAGAGGGAGAGGGAGAGGGAGAGAGATACTAGTAGATGGTGCACCAGCCCAGATGTGGCAAACAATACTCCATGCATAGACGGAGGGTGGTTTTGTAGAGATATAGGATAATGTCAGATGTGAGAAGTTTTCTAGCACGGTGAAGGGAGCCTATCTTTTTTGAAGCCGCCTTGACAATTTTTTCAACGTATTTGTTCATGTTACCTGTGAATGTTGAGACTAGGAGTTCAAACGTTGGACTCTTAGGTAAGGTGTTATTTGCCATGGCAATCAGTGTTTGGAGAGGTTGCTTGTAGTTATTGAAGGAAAGGAGCTTTGTTTTTGCAGCATTAAATGTTACTATCTACGTATGACCCCATTCCACTAAAGACTGGAGGTCACTTTCTAAGGATTCAGCCATGGCTCGGATATGTGCGCGTCCGTTATCTCCTAGTCGATATTCATCATCATAATCATTAACCTGATTAATGCACATGTTGATTTGTTGTTAATTTTAATTTTTTAAAATTTTATTTATTTAATTTTATAACGTAGTTCACCCCAAACAAGGCAGGCCGCCACTGTAGACGTAAGGGGCTACTGAGAAGAAAGAAAAGGGGAGAAGGTTGAGGGGAGTCAACCTAAACTGGGATCTGCGCAGCAAGATGTCTGTTTACATTAATTTTAAATTTCTGCATGTCAGTACTGTCGGGGAAACAGGGGGCAGGGATGGAGTTCCAGAGGCCAGCAGCACGAGGAAAGAAGCTATTGGAGTAGAAAGCTCCCCGGCATCTGGGGACCTCCACAATAAATTTATGGGATTTAGTTGATTTAAAGTACAAAAAAAATAAAGCGAAATCTTTTTTTCATTTTATGATATCTTATCTTTATTTTACATTTCGAATTAGAAAAAAAACTTTTTTTTCAAAATTTGGGCAAAATAAGTTAATCACCTTATTTTTTGAGTTGATCGGTCAAAAGTCTTTCAGCTGCAAATCTGTTGTAAATGAGTCACATTTGTAAGCTTTAAAAAAATAAATCTCCGTTAATTGTTTTTACACAATATCGGGAAATCCTGATTCCTTATATATAATTGTATAACAGTCCATAGTTTTCTTCGAATGTCTGGCTGGCTTGGCAGGCCGAGAGCAGACTCAAGGCGTTTCCACGAATAATGGCGATAGAGAGGCGCTCGTAAAGTCAAGACAATTCGCGATTGTCTCCAGTGTTGCGCGTCATTAATAGACCAAGGCTGCCGAGGAAGTCGCGTGTGGCAGAGCCAATCACTCCACTCGTCTCCACAGCGATCGGTTGAAATAAAAATCTGTCGAGAAGATTGGCATATTTTGACCTCTTATTCTCTCGCTTAGACGTTTTTCAGTATTTTACGATTTTGTATACAAACAAAGCAGATTCTGTGACCGGAAATGGAAAGTAAAAAACTGAAGATCTTCAGTCTGTGGTTCTACTAACTGAGGTATTTGCACTTTCTTATAAATATAGCTAATATAACATTACCATAACACAATAATTATAGCTTTGGCGTGACGTCGTATATTCATCATTTACGCCATGTTTCAAAACATGACTTCAAACATAAGCTATAATAAAAGTAAATAAATTAATGGATGAACGTTTTAGAAAGCTTTGGAATGGTATAATTTGGGCCTGTAAGGCTCACAATTCTTTTATAATAACATTTAAAAACAAACATAATAAATAGATAATGAAAAATGATGTGAATTATCCAATAAAAATGCGTATCACAAAGAAAACGTGTAGGAAAACGTAGGAAAATTTAGAGTATATAACTTACAATCACAAGATTCAAATATGAAATAATAACGGTGCTACAGAAGTATATATCTTACAAAATGACTTCCCAGTGTACGTGGATGGCAGTGGTAGTAGATATGAGTGTGAGAGTAAAAACTCCTCTGACTAATACTGTGTTATACACTGGGAGAAGGAAGACATACTGTTCCGCATTCATAGTTCTTCAAGTTAATTTGTTTATCCTTAATGACTGCCGGAAAATCGCCAGGATCAACTAGAACCCAATATGAAAAATAGAGGGCGATAAGGCAATGCGTAGACATATATTTATTCAGATAAATTTACAAAAAATTTTGATGACATATTTTTGAAATATAAATGTATATAGAGCATGGGCGTGTCATTTGAATTATTCGGACTACTGTTCTCATCTTAGATGTTAGTCTTACAACGTCTTGTCAAAATTAGGAATATTTATGTCAAACTCGGGAATCTGTACGGAATTCTGAATGGAACCCTTTATTTAATCCACGGGGGGGGGGGGTACTTGACCGGGTAGAAGTCTTTAGTAATTTGTAATTGTATTCTTAGTATCGTTCGTACTGAGGATTGAACCTTCAACCCCCAGAAGACTGTCACTTAGAACTAATTATTACTTATCACTGTGACGTAACACATATAAGTGCTAAGCTTGACCAGGTAGAAGTCTTAAGTAATTCGTACTTTTATTCTTAGTATCGTTCGTACTAAGGATTGAACCTTCAACCTCCAGAAGACTGTCACTTAGAACTGATTATTACTTATCAATGTGACGTAACACATATAAGTGCTAAGCTTGACCAGGTAGAAGTCTTAAGTAATTCGTACTTTTATTTTTAGTATCGTCCTTACTAAAGATTGAACCTTCAACCTCCAGAAGACTGTCACTTAGAACTGATTATTACTTATCAATGTGACGTAACACATATAAGTGCTAAGCTTGACCAGGTAGAAGTCTTAAGTAATTTGTACTTTTATTCTTAGTATCGTTCGTACTGAGGATTGAACCTTCAACCTCCAGAAGACTGTCACTTAGAACTAATTATTACTTATCACTGTGACGTAACACATATAAGTGCTAAGCTTGACCAGGTAGAAGTCTTAAGTAATTCGTACTTTTATTCTTAGTATCGTTCGTACTGAGGATTGAACCTTCAACCTCCAGAAGACTGTCACTTAGAACTGATTATTACTTATCAATGTGACGTAACACATATAAGTGCTAAGCTTGACCAGGTAGAAGTCTTAAGTAATTCGTACTTTTATTTTTAGTATCGTCCTTACTAAAGATTGAACCTTCAACCTCCAGAAGACTGTCACTTAGAACTGATTATTACTTATCAATGTGACGTAACACATATAAGTGCTAAGCTTGACCAGGTAGAAGTCTTAAGTAATTTGTACTTTTATTCTTAGTATCGTTCGTACTGAGGATTGAACCTTCAACCTCCAGAAGACTGTCACTTAGAACTGATTATTTCTTATCAATGTGACGTAACACATATAAGTGCTAAGCTTGACCAGGTAGAAGTCTTAAGTAATTTGTACTTTTATTCTTAGTATCGTCCGTACTGAGGATTGAACCTTTAACTTCCAGAAGACTGTCACTTAGAACTGATTATTACTTATCACTGTGACGTAACACATATAAGTGCTAAGCTTGACCAGGTAGAAGTCTTAAGTAATTCGTACTTTTATTCTTAGTATCACCCGTACTGAGGATTGAACCTTCAACCTCCAGAAGACTGTCACTTAGAACTGATTATTTCTTATCACTGTGACGTAACACATATAAGTGCTAAGCTTGACCAGGTAGAAGTCTTAAGTAATTCGTACTTTTATTCTTAGTATCGTTCGTACTGAGGATTGAACCTTCAACCTCCAGAAGACTGTCACTTAGAACTGATTATTTCTTATCAATGTGACGTAACACATATAAGTGCTAAGCTTGACCAGGTAGAAGTCTTAAGTAATTCGTACTTTTATTCTTAGTATCGTTCGTACTGAGGATTGAACCTTCAACCTCCAGAAGACTGTCACTTAGAACTGATTATTTCTTATCAATGTGACGTAACACATATAAGTGCTAAGCTTGACCAGGTAGAAGTCTTAAGTAATTCGTACTTTTATTCTTAGTATCGTTCGTACTAAGGATTGAACCTTCAACCTCCAGAAGACTGTCACTTAGAACTGATTATTTCTTATCAATGTGACGTAACACATATAAGTGCTAAACTTGACCAGGTAGAAGTCTTAAGTAATTCGTACTTTTATTCTTAGTATCGTCCGTACTAAGGATTGAACCTTCAACCTCCAGAAGACTGTCACTTAGAACTGATTATTTCTTATCAATGTGACGTAACACATATAAGTGCTAAGCTTGACCAGGTAGAAGTCTTAAGTAATTCGTACTTTTATTCTTAGTATCGTCCGTACTGAGGATTGAACCTTCAACTTCCAGAAGACTGTCACTTAGAACTGATTATTTCTTATCACTGTGACGTAACACATATAAGTGCTAAGCTTGACCAGGTAGAAGTCTTAAGTAATTCGTACTTTTATTCTTAGTATCGTCCGTACTGAGGATTGAACCTTTAACTTCCAGAAGACTGTCACTTAGAATTGATTATTACTTATCACTGTGACGTAACACATGTAAGTGCTAAGCTTAACCAGGTAGAAGTCTTAAGTAATTCGTACTTTTATTCTTAGTATCGTCCGTACTGAGGATTGAACCTTCTCAAAGTTTGAGAAACCCCGCGGTGACGGGTACTTCAGCGAGTATATTATTGCTGTAACTTGCTATTCTTGGTTAAATCCATTCGCTTCTTCTCTTTAAGAGAAGCCCTAGGCGTCGCTATTTATGAAGCTAACGTCTGCTATAAAGTATGGTAATTTGTCAGATAAAGGATTACCATGCTGAGCAAGAGGAATAGAAAGAAAATGTGTGACCTTGACGATCAAAACTAGTTCAAGAAATGAAAGTAGAGATCTGATGATTAAGCATCTATTTATATATCCCGTTCAGGAAAATATGGAGGGATCAACGAATTCGATTAGGCAAGCCAATATTTTCTATGAGTCCAATTTTAGTTTGAACAATCACAAAACGTTTTCGCTTACAATCAGAGAAAGCCAAAGAAAGGCGGAGAACTATAGGGGAATTTACAAAGGCTAAAAGCCGAAACAATTTATGGACGATTTGAAAGAAAAAACTTCAAATCGTAGGGAAGACCTAAAAGCCTTAAAGACACTATGAATACGGGGGAAAAAAGCTATTCAGAAGAAAATATTTAAAAAATAAATAGACGAGAAAAAAAGAAGGCCATTATGATAAAATATATAAAAATAACTAAGGTAATAAAGGGGAAATATATAAAAAACGTAAAAGGGGCGATTTAAAAAAACCAATAAAATCACAATAAAAATAACACTATAACGAATAAAATAACACTAAAACGAATAAAATAACACTAGAACGAATAAAATAACACTAACGAATAAAATAACACTGTAACAAATAAAATAACACTAGAACGAATAAATTAAAACTATAACGAATAAAATAACACTCTAATGAATCAAATAACACTATAACGAATAAAATAACACTCTAATGAATCAAATAACACTATAACGAATAAAATAACACTGTAACGAATAAAACAACACTGTAACGAATACAATAACACTATAAAGAATAAAATAACACTATAACGAATACAATAACACTATTATGAATAAAATAAAACTATAACGAATACAATAACACCGTAACGAATAAAATAAAACAATAATGAATAAAATCATCATAAAAATAACACTATAACGAATAAAATACCACTATAACGAATTAAATAAAACTATAACGAATAAATTAACTAAGGTAATAAAGGGGAAATATATAAAGAACGTAAAAGACGCGATTAAAAAAAACGAATAAAATCACCATAAAAATAACACTATAACGAATAAAATAACACTATAACGAACACAATAACACTAGAACGAATAAATTACAACTAAAATGAATAAAATAACACCGTAATGAAAAAAATAACACTATAACGAATAAAATAACACTGTAACGAAGAAAATAACACTATAACGAATTAAAACATTATAACGAATAAAATAACACTGTAACGAATAAACTAACACTGTAACGAATAGAATAACACTATAACGAATAAAATAAGAATATAACGAATAAAATCATCATAAAAATAACACTATAACGAATAAAATAACACTATAACGAATGAAATAACATAATAACGAAAAAAATAACACTATAACGAATAAACTAACACTGTAACGAATAGAATAACACTGTAACGAATAAAACCATCATAAAAATAACACTATAACGAATAAAATAACATTATAACGAACACAATAACACTAGAACGAATAAATTAAAACTAAAATGAATAAAATAACACCGTAATGAAAAAAATAACACTATAACGAATAAAATAACACTGTAACGAATACAATAACACTGTAACGAATAAAATAACACTGTAACGAATAAAATTATCATAAAAATAATGAATTTTAAAATACTTAAAGCCAAACAAGAAAAAACTAAAATCCATTAGAACGAAGAAAATGATTAAAAAAAAAGACCGTCATATTAAAAAACAACTGATATACGTTCTTATTGAAAATTTGATATCTTCTTGTCTGAAGCCGAAATTATTATATTATAGTTATATTATCAGTATTTTATAGTTATATTATCATTATATTATAGTTATATTATCATTATTTTATAGTTATATTATAATTATTTTATAGTTATATTATCATTATTTTATAGTTATATTATAATTATTTTATAGTTATATTATCATTATTTTATAGTTATATTATCATTATTTTATAGTTATATTATCATTATTTTATAGTTATATTATCATTATTTTATAGTTATATTATAATTATTTTATAGTTATATTATCATTATTTTATAGTTATATTATCATTATTTTATAGTTATATTATCATTATTTTATAGTTATATTATCATTATTTTATAGTTATATTATCATTATATTATAGTTATATTATCATTATTTTATAGTTATATTATTATTATTTTATAGTTATATAATCATTATTTTATAGTTATATTATCATTATTTTATAGTTATATTATAATTATTTTATAGTTATATTATTATTATTTTATAGTTATATTATCATTATTTTATAGTTATATTATCATTATATTATAGTTATATTATCATTATTTTATAGTTATATTATCATTATTTTATAGTTATATAATCATTATTTTATAGTTATATTATCATTATTTTATAGTTATATTATAATTATTTTATAGTTATATTATCATTATTTTATAGTTATATTATCATTATTTTATAGTTATATTATAATTATTTTATAGTTATATTATCATTATTTTATAGTTATATTATCATTATTTTAGAGTTAAATTATCATTATTTTAGAGTTATATTATCATTATTTTATAGTTATATTATCATTATTTCATAGTTATATTATCATTATTTCATAGTTATATTATCATTATTTCATAGTTATATTATCATTATATTATCATTATATTATCATTATATTATAATTATATCTATTAATGAAAAATTGGCGAAAATATTAAAAATGGACGATTCGCTAATTATTAGTGATTTTAATGAAATCGTGTTTTTTAAATATATTTCAGGTTATGAAAAGAAATGCTATTGCTGATTCTGTAATCATAGTATTACTTGTAATTATCTAATTTTCATGAAAATAACACAATTATGACATAGGCATACTTTTGGGACGGAAAATGTGAAAAAGTTAATTAGCATTACTGAAATGATTACAGCAGACATTTTTTTTTCCTATGTCCACGCTTCACATTTTTAAGTTGTGTCAAAACATTTCAAAGTCGTTCTCTTCGTCTGTCCGCACTCCGTGATGTCACGTATAGGTTCGAAATAGCATTTTTAAATAGTATTCCGGAATAGCAATAGATTCGTCCGCGCACCTCTGTTAGAGGCTCTGTCTGATGGACGTCAGTCTGTCGATGTTGGAGGCTTTAATTTAAACTAGCATTTTCGTCAGTGTGTAACTTTTCAAACAGCACTTAGATGCGTCCAAGCATTTCCAAAGGAGACCCTGTCTGTCGGACAGTCGTTCTGTTCGTCTGGCCGCACGTCAGTCTGTCACGTATGGGTTCGAAATAGCATTTTAAAATAGTATTTTCGAATAGCATTTCTACATTCGTCTACGCACCTTTATTAAATGCTCTGTCTGATGGGTTTGAGTCCCTTCTTTTCGAACGCCCGTCGATCCCGTATGGGTTCAGAATAGCATTTTGAAATAGCATTTTTAGATTCGTCCACGCACCCCTATTTGAGGTAATGTCTGCTGGACGTGCGTATGCTTGTCCATTAAACATGATGGACGTTCGAAAATCGGCCTGTAACGTATAAGTCTGTCTCTAGGAATGCCACCAAGCTCCAGCCCCACTATCCACCAAGCTCCAGCCCCTGTCCCACCGCCGCAATGTTGCTTCCTTGTGCCTGTTTTACAAGTACTTCAAAGGATTGTGCTCCGATGAACTTGCTGCTCTTGTGCCCCCACGACGCAAATTCACTAGACCAACCCGACAATCTGCCAAATCTCATCCATTCACTGTGGAGGTCCCTAGATGCCGAAGAGATTTCTACTCCAAAAGCTTATTTCCTCGTGCTGATGGACTCTGGATTTCCCTCCCTGCTCCCTGCTTTCCTGACGGTACTTACATGCAAAAATTTAAAACTAATATAAACAGACATCTCGCTGCACAGCTCCCAATTTAAGTTGACCCCCTCATAAAAACCTCTCACCCTTTTTCTCAGTAGCCTCTTACGTCTACAGTGGTGGTCTGCATTGTTTGGGGGTGAACTATGTTAGAAAAAAACTTTTTAAAAAAACGAACTTATGGATTAGAAATAGGATTTTCGAATAGCATTGCTGTGCACATTCAATGGACGCTTCTTAAATCAATCGATAGGTTCTTTGTAATCGAACTGTTTTTAGACTGACAATTTGAATCATGAATAGAAATCCGATGCGCATTATCATTTCTGTTATAGAATTTAGACATGCGAATTTCGTGTGAACGAAAAAAAGACAACAATTAAATATTTCACCTATTTACCTTAAAAATATCGCCAGCAACATCATCAAATAACTTTTCTATAAAATAGTGTCGAAAATAACATATGAATCGCATTCGAAAAGACCGTCTCATTTTATGAACGTGGAATTTTATTTTAACATTTTAGACAATCTATTATACGAGGGGACCTCGTGGAAATTCCACGTTGTCCTCTATATCAATCCTTTTGTTTTAGTTTAATTCACCCTAAACAAGGAACATTGCCACTGAGACGTAAGAGATACAGTTGATTAGGGGTCAGATTAATAGGGGCATCCTAAGTGGGGAGTTGTGCAGCGAGATGTTTGCTTACATCACTTTGAAATTTCTGCATGTCGGTACAGTCAGGGAAACAGGTAGCAGTAAGGGAATTACAAATGCTAGCAGTTCGAAGAAAGAAGGTTTTAGAGTAGAAAGACTTTTGACATCTGAGGATCTCCACAGTGAATGGATGAGATTTAGCCGATTGTCGAATTAGTCGGGTTTATTTACATCGAGGGGAGGGGTATTAGAGCAGCTAGTTCGTCGGAGCACATTCCATTGAAATTCTTGTAAAATAAGCACAGAGATGCAACATTGCTGATTAAAAATGATTTTTGTAGCTGTTAAAGGAAAGGAGCTTTGTCTTAGTAGCATTAGATGTTACCATCCATTAAAAAATAATAATATTGTTCCTAATATTTCTTTGGAAAGAATAAATGTCTCCTAGAGTCATTACTAGCAAGATAAAATGACTCTTTTTTTCTTCGGTAAAAGTAATAAGTCATTTTCAGCTAAATATTCTTTAAAAAATAAAACGAATATGTCCCTTTGTAATGTTTGGTAATGTAAATTAAAATGGTCGCCATCTTTGATTTCACCAGCAAATTAAATTAATAATAGTACATATGTACTATTATTTATTTAATTTGCTGGTGAAAGCAAAGATGGCGACCAGCAAATTTAAGTAATAATAGTACATATGTACTATTATTAATTTAATTTGCTCGTGAAAGCAAAGATGGCGACCAGCAAATTAAATTAATAGTACATATGTACAATTATTAATTTAATTTGCGGGTGAAAGCAAAGATGGCGACCATTTTAATTTACATGATGTGATAGTACATTCTTTCGTGTATTAATAAAAAATATTAAAAAAGTATGATAATATCATGAATATAGAAACAGAGGTGCTAAAATTGCTTCTAAGTTTTATCTACTGCCTTTGCTGTCACATGTTGATAATGTATTTACGATATGTTCTATTCTCTGTTTTGTTTCAATTCACGTCACTTCCTTTCAATCATTCAGCTAACGCCACCTTCCGAAATAACCGCGTACTTGACAATCAGTTTCTGAATTGCGGCGTAATCTCGCGAGATTGGTAATGGCGTCTTATTTGGAATATCTTTTGCGCAGACAATGACATGTTAGATTGAAGCCAAAACTAGAAATAAGATATCATTCTGGATAATGTCAAACTAGAGAAAAAATTCAACTAAAAGACTTTTTTTCTATTATCGCTCAGAAAATTTCTTCAGCTGACATATTGGTCTGTGCAGTTCTAAAAGGTAAAGCTTGGGATAGTGATCCCAAGCTTTACATTCTTTCTTTGAGAAGGGTTAGGGTTAGGGTTAGTTTATTGCTAATCGCCTGAAGCTTCCATATCGGGGAATGACGTCGGGGCTGCTCAGGCATTGCATTTAGATAATAGTATACTTCTTCTTGTGTCTTGGCTTTTAAATCCCCACCTTCTGACCTTGTGTCACATCTTCCTGCGATGGTAGTAAGGTCCCTATTTACTTGCCTCCCCATGAGGGCAGAATTAGATAAAAGGGTAGTTTTCAATGTGGGGAAAATCCGGCTCTGAAAAAAATCTGGATTGAGACAAAAATGAAAAATTGCGTCAGTCTAGAAGGGATTCTTTTCACTAAACGAGGAGAAAAGAATGAAATGTAGCATCAGAACAGATACTACACAGCGAGTAGAGCATGTATAATTATAACTAAACACTGGTAACTAATTGTAATTTTTCTAGTGACAATCTCAATTTTCGGATTTTTACTTTTTGTCGTAATGCAATCTTGAAATGATGTAAAATCATTGAAATGCGGATTAATTAGCGTTGACTGTACCAGCGTTTTATTGCTTCAAAACGGGGAAAAGAGTAACGCGGAGAGAATATATATATATATATATATATATATATATATATATATATATATATATATATATATAGTTTGAAAAGTCACACATTGAAAACGTTGCTGAATAAGGAGAATTTTTTTTTTTAAATATCTTGAAAACCTGGACAACGCAAATTATTTGTTTATTTTAAATAAATTATTTATTTACTTAGAAAAGCTTCTTTGTTTTTAAACTAGAGTACTTCCGGTAATAAACACCCTTGTCAGAAGTATAAGCATATTTTTTCTCTTCTTTTTTTCTCCCTGACTGAGACATATCTATCGCAGTCAAGTTGAAATTCGTCTTGATGTTATCGACGACCACACACACACACATATATATATATATATATATATATATATATATATATATATATATATATATATATATATATATATATATAAAGAGAGAGAGAGAGAGAGTAAGATAATACTTTAAAGATATAAATATTATCTTAACCCAGTAGACTATCAGGATAAAAACAAAGCTCAATATAGTGTATAAAGCAATAATATTAATGGATTGAATGACATAATAAAAGAAGAAATTAATCAGATTTTATTAAAGTTCAAAAACAAGAAGTGGTATTGCATCCTTAACTCCTGAGTTTTCAAAGAAAATCTTCTCCTCAGAGGACCATTACCGCAATGACATTACTGCAGGTAATAAGATTAAGCTTTAAAAATATATAAAAATATATAAAAATACATAAAAGTATATAAAACATGAAATATATTAGCCAAAAATACACCTTTTTGTTAAACTTATACAGTTCATCAAAGTCATAAAGTTTAAAACAATTTTTAAAAAAATTCGAAAGAAGTCGACTAAAAAACAATCTAGGTGGTGAATGGTAGTCCAAAAACGAAAAAGTTATCCCGGCGGGAAATGTGCTTGCTATAAATGCAGTAGATGACAGTGAAGAGTTATACAACTCCTACCCACAATAGGAATATGTGACAGTGAAAAGTTTATTAAAGGTGTATGCAAATTAATAATAAACGATAGAAAAAACAAAATCATACAAAATCGTTTTATTATGTCATTATTAACACAGCATGACGTTACTAGCTATAAAATGCATCGTTCCTCTCATTAAGTAGAATGCTCTTATGACGTCAAGCCGCCACATAAAGTGTTAAAATTATCACCGTTTATTCGCTGTTCAGCATTGGCCGAGTGGTTCGGTCGTCGAGATTTGAATTGCAAAATACTCGTAATCCAGGGTTTCGAATCGGTAGTGAATAATCATACCTCTATGCTGATGAGTCCCAATTATAAAGGACGAAACGTATATTTACATAGATAATAAAAAATAACAAATATTTATTATATATATATATATATATATATATATATATATATATATATATATATATATATATATATTAGGCAAACATTATTAAATAACACGGAGTGGTTTTGTTTGATGCGACTTTTTTTTATTTTTTCAATTTTCCGAATTGTCCATCTAATGTTTCAGTCAAATTGATGTAAATATAATCCATGGGTTTCTTGTTCCATTCTTTTTTCTTTTTTGCAAGTACTTTCGATTTGAATCGTCTAATCATCTTCAGGCGGTATTAGTTTTAGTGTCTTTACCGAAACATTAGATAGACAATTCGCAAAATTGAAAAACTAAAAAAAAGTCGCATCAAACAAAACCACTCCGTGTTATTTAATAATGTTTGCCTAAATGAAAATATGCTGCCTAAATACACACAATATATATATATATATATATATATATATATATATATATATATATATATATAGAGAGAGAGAGAGAGAGAGAGAGGGAGGGAGAAAGAGAGAGAGAGAGAAAGAGAGAGAGAGAGGGGTGAGAGAGAAAGAGATATAATCCCTTGTTTTTAACAACTGAACATGTAATATATTTTATTTTGCATTTTTAGTTCCAATTAAAACCATAAAATCTAAAATAAAATTCCAACAGATGTCTCATTTCCGAGAAAATGAACGAAAAAAATGGATCAGCGCATTTAAACGTTTCTTCTTTTGCTCTTTTTTTATGCGTTGATTCCGCGCTAAGAATTAACAGCTTTTTTAATTTTTTTTTATCTCAACTTGACATGATCAAAGCTCATTTAAACATTTAACATTAATCAGATATGTCTTTTAATGGATCAGCCCAATAAAACATGAAACATGAATCACAAATATTTTTTTAGAAAATGAAACATACAATTTAAACATTTAACATTAATCAGATATATTTTTTTCTAATAGATCAGTTAATTGAAACATTACACATTAATCAGATAAGTTTGTTGAATATTAAGGCAGCCCATTTGAACATTAAATAAATATTTTTTTGTTAAAATGGATCAGCCCATTTAAAAATCAAACATTAAGCAGATATATTTGTTGAAAATGGATCGGCCCATTTAAACATTAAATAAATATTTTTTTGTTAAAATGGATACGCCCATTTAAAAATCAAACATTAAGCAGATATGTGTGTTGAAAATGGATCAGCCCATTTATACATTAAATAAATATTTTTTTGTACAAATGGATAACCCCATTTAAAAATCAAACATTAATCAGATATGTTTGTTGAAAATGGATCAGCCCATTTATACATTAAATAAATATTTTTTTGTACAAATGGATAACCCCATTTAAAAATCAAACATTAATCAGATATGTTTGTTGAAAATGGATCAGCCCATTTATACATTAAATAAATATTTTTGTTAAAATGGATCAGCCCATTTAAAAATCAAACATTAATCAGATATGTTAGTTGAAAACTGATCAGCCAATTTATACATTAAATAAATATTTTTTGTTAAAATAGATCACCTTATTTAAAAATCAAACATTAATCAGATATTTTTGTTGAAAATGGATCAGCCCATTTATACATTAAATAAACATTTTTTTATAAAAATGGATCAGCCCATTTAAAAATCAAACATTAAGCCGATATGTTTGTTGAAAATGGATCAGCCCATTTAAACATTAAATAAACATATTTTGTTAAAATGGATCAGCCCATTTAAAAATCAAACATTAATCAGATATGTTTGTTGAAAATGAATCAGCCCATTTAAACATTAAATAAATATATTTTGTTAAAATGGATCAGCCCATTTAAAAATCAAACATTAATCAGATATGTTTGTTGAAAATCGATCAGCCGATTTATACATTAAATAAATATTTGTTTGTTAAAATGGATCAGCCCATTTAAAAATCAAACATTAATCAGATATATTTGTTGAAAATGGATCAGCCCATTTATACATTAAATAAATATTTTTTTGTTAAAATGTATCACCCCATTTAAAAATCAAACATTAATCAGATATTTTTGTTGAAAATGGATCAGCCCATTTATACATTAAATAAATATTGTTTTGTTAAAATGGATCAGCCCATTTAAAAATCAAACATTAATCAGATATGTTTATTGAAAATGATCAGCCCATTTAAACATTAAATAAATATTTTTTTGTTAAAATGGATCATCCCATTTAAAAATCAAACATTAATCAGATATTTTTGTTGAAAATGGATCAGCCCATTTAAATATTACATTCTAACTAGATATAATTTGACGAATGGATCACCACATTTAAATAGTAAACATTAATCAGATATGTTTTCTTATGAAATGGATTAGATCATTCAAACATTTAACATTAATAAGGTATGTTTTTGAAAATAAATCAGCCTATTTAAACATTAAACATTAAACAGATATGTTTTTGAAAAACATGTAATCTGCAAAAGATTTTTTTAATGAATCGATAGTATACGAATTATTTTATAAAACCCAGTAATCCTAAGTTTTAAGAAATTGTGGCTCAGTGTATTTTCATAAAATTGATCAGACCATTTAAACATTTAACATTGATCAGATATTTTTTAAATAGATCAGCTCATTTAAACATTAAATATAAATCAGATATATTTTTATAAAATAGATCATACCATTTAAACAATTTAACATTAATCAGATATTTTTTAAATAGATCAGCTCATTTAAACATTAAATATAAATCAGATATATTTTTATAAGATAGATCAGACCATTTAAACAATTTAACATTAATCAGATATTTTTTAAATAGATCAACTTATTTAAACAATTAATATAAATCAGATATATTTTTATAAAATAGATCAGACGATTTAAACATTAAACAATAATCAGATATGTGTTTTAAATAGATTAGCCCATTTAAGCATTAAACATTAATCAGGTATGCTTTTTTATTAAATAGATCAGACAATTTAAAGATTAACCTTCAATAAAGTAGGGTTTTGAAAATAGATCAGCCCATTAAAAAATTAAACATTAATCATATATGTTTTTTATGAAATAGAACAGACAATTTAAACATCAATAAATTATATGTTTTTGAAAATAAATCAGCCTATTCAAACATTAAACATTAAACAGATATGTTTTTTATAAAATAGATCAGACAATTTAAACATCAATAAATTATATGTTTTTGAAAATAAATCAGCCTATTCAAACATTAAACATTAAACAGATATGTTTTTTGAAAAACATATAATCTGCAAAAAAATGTTTTATTAATCGATAGTATACGAATTATTTTATAAAACTCAGTAATCCGAAGTTTTAAGAAATTGTGGAGCTCAGCGTCGTCGAGGTTCGACAATTGTTTTTTATCTGACGATAAATAACTGAATAGAAGATACATAATAAGAAAGTCTAGAAGTGTTTCAATAGGAAGTCAGTTTTGTTTTGATTTCTTTTGTATGGTCTTTTTACATACTCGAATATTTATTCTATTTTGACTTGTGAATGATTAAAATCTGTCATTTTTTCAGAAAGAAATCAATGAATCTTTCTTTGGCAATTCGTGACCCTGTTGGAACACTGCTTTCATAGAAAATAGAATTTGTATGTTCGATTAAACTTTGAAGCACAGCAAAAAGGAAGCAGTCATCATTTTGGAATAGATCAGTCAATTATTCGCAGACAACATATAACATGGCCACAGATGGGAAGAAGCAGAAGAAGAAGAAGAAGAATAAGAAAATAATGATGAAAAAATGATTAAATAACTGGAGAAGAAGGAGATGAAGAACACGATGAAGTAGAAGATGTAGAGAAAATGAAGTGGATGAAAGAAAAAAGATTTATAAGAAGATGGACAAGTAGATGAAGAAGATGAAGACGATGATGGAGACGACGAAGAAGATGAAGAGGACGATTATGTAATAGAATATGATAAATAAGAAGATGCTAAAAAAGGTGAAAAAGATGATGAAAAATATGATGAAGATGATGAAAAAGATGATGATGAAGATGAAGATGATGATTAATAATAAGATGATGATAAGGATGATAATGAAGAAGAAGTAGATGAAGAGAAAGTAGATGAAGAACCTTATTAGGAAGATGAAGAACATGATGAAAAACATGAAGACAAAAACGATGAAGAAGAAGATGATTATGAAGAAGAAAATGACGACGAATGAAGAACATGTTGGCGAATATGCAGAGGAAATAAATGAAAAAGATGAAAAAGATGAAAAAAGATGAAAAAGATAAAACAGATGAAAAATATGAAAAAGATAAAAAAGATGAAAAAGATGAAAAAGATAAAAAAGATGAAAAAGATGAAAAAGATGAAAAATATGAAAAAGATAAAAAAGATAGAAAAGAATAAAAAAGATGAAAAAGATGAAAAAGATGAAAAAGATAAAAAAAAGAATATCAGATTGATGCCATATGACGTCTTATCCATTTGTAGTAATAAAATGTACCTATTTTCAATTTTATTCATCCCAAACAAGGCATATTGCTAATGATGCTTAAGGGGCTACTGTGATAAAACCCATAATTATTAGGGCAACTTTTGCAGTGGAGTTTCGCAGCAAGATGTTTGTTTACATTTCATTTAATTTTTTCATGACGGTATGTATGATCGATGAAACAGTGAGCAGGAATGGAATTCCAAATAGAAGCGCTTCGAGGAAAAGAAGCTATCCAAGTAGAAAATTTTCCGACAAGTTAGGGTTAGGGTTAGAACCCGACAGGGATCTCTCTCTCTTTTTCTATTACATAATCATCTTCTTCATCGTCTTCATCACTTTCTTCATCTTCTTTATCTACGTGTTGATCTTCTTATTCATCTTTTGCCTCGTCTACTTCATTTTCTCTACATCTTCTACTTCATCGTGTTCCTCATCTTCTTCTCCAGTTTCGTCATCTTTTCATCATCATCATCTTCTTCTTCTTCTTCTTCTTCTTCTTCTTTTTCTTCTTCTCATTTGTGGTCATGTACAGCAGAAAGAAAACCAGAGTTCTCAATTATTTTAGTAGTTAAGTTTTAAACTTTTATCAGCCTTTTGACTAGGAGCTAAGTGTAGTATCTGTTTTAGTACTACTTATCATCTATTATGCACTCAGTCAATGAAAGGGGAAATTATTATAGAATGAGACAATTTTTATTTCTGTCCTAATACCTAGTGCCCCCTTTTAGGTGGAGCTGGACTCCCACAAATGAAAAGAAAAAACGACATTGTGTCTAATACTGCCTTAGTGGGGAGGCAGATATAAGGATACACATGAAACATTTAAAGAACATTTGATACCGGAATGTTATACCCATTGCAAAGGAGTCGTTGGACACCTTAATTGAACACATGTGGCTCGTTAACATGTAGCTAGAGGGAAAACATGTGGCTTTATTCATTCATGAAAAGGATTTGTGCGTAATTAGATCAGGTTAGAGCGAAGATTTCGGAAGGCTGGAGAGGAAACGCAACATTCTATTGATAGTAACAATTCTCTTTTATTCCGTTCTTGGGGGACATCTTGAAATGTCTCAATAGAACTGGATGTTCTTTTTTATTACTTTACCTTAGGGGATTTTTTTAAAAATTACATTAGTCGGATTTGCTTCCATTTTATGTTACTTAATGATTAAAATCAGTCATATCTTCATACTCTTTGCGCACAGTATGATTGGCTTCAAATTAGCGCATGAAATAAAACCGAATTGCATGGCGAATTCGCCACTGCGCAGACGCGAACACGCTAACAAAAATGGCCCTCCTTTTCTTTTCTTTTTTTCTTTTTTTATTTTATTTTATTTTATTTTATTTATTTTTTATTTTATTTTATTTTATTTTATCTATTTTTTTTTTTCTTTTCTTTTTTATTTTATTTTTTTTTTTTTAATTTTTTTTTATTTTTTTAATTTTTTTTTAAATTTATTTATTTATTTTTTATCTACCTCCCACAAGGTAAGATGTGACACAAGGTCGGGAAAGTGGGATTAGTTATCTAATAAGCCAGCGCTCGAGAATGTGAGCACTTCCTTTTCTGACGTTCGGTATTTATACTATTAATATCAGCAACGATTTTCAGATGACAGCGGTCGAATTGAATTTTTTTCTTCCCTAAAAAAATCAGTGTCTTCTTTTTTGCATTACGTGACAGCATGAAAAAATGATAGAAGAAAAATGTTAGGGGGGGGGGGGAAATAGAGGCAGTCATGGTTCAGAAATAGATCCGTGGTTGATTCGCTAAGTCTTCCAATGAATACACGATCATAAATAACAACAATATTAATAATAATGGTTATAATAATTATTATTTTTAGTATTGCTGTTAGTAGTAATAGTAGTAGTAGTTGTATTTTTACTATTAGTAGTAGAATCTTTGTTTTATTTGTATTAATAGTATAGCTACTAGTAATATTAGTATTAGTATTATTATTATTATTTTTAGTACAGAGATTATTATTATTATCATTATTATTATTAATTATAGTATTACATTTTTATTAGTAGTGGTATTAGTATTATTGTCAGTATTATTAATAGTAGTATACTAATTAGCATTATTATTTTCAGAATTATAATAATTATTATAATTAGTAGTAGTAGTAATAGTATCTTATGAGTATTATTATTAGTATCCTTACTATTACTATCTTTATTGATATTCTTATTTTTAATATTATCATTATCATTAGCATTATTAATATTGTTATGAGTAGTAGTAGTAGTAGTAGTAATAGTATCTTATGAGTATTATTATTAGTATCCTTACTATTACTATATTCATTGATATTCTTATTTTTGATATTATCATTATCATTAGTATTATTAATATTGTTATGAGTAGTAGTAGTAGTAGTAGTGGTGGTAATAGTTCTACCATTGTTTGATTTTCCGGTTTTGCTTTTGCCTTTTGCTCATATACTTATGTGTATATATAGACATCAGTGTCGTATGATAGCGCAGGGGTAGAGGCGCCGACTGTCAGCTCGACGGTTGTGTTTCAATCAATCACGGCTTGAGGCACTAACTCGTCTAGCCGCACTGAAGAGCTATGATACAGCAAAACATTTATGTGGATGACTATATTAGCTTTCTTTCTTGGGTAGAGCTTATTTGTAAGGATATCGCCAACTGCCATTAGCTTTAAGGCATAGCTCATTGAGTAAAACTAATTCGAGCTCTCGGCACTTGACAATGTTTACATTGAGATATCACTTACATTCAGTCAGTGTCGTATGATAGCGCAGGGGTAGAGTCGCTTGACGGTTGAGTTTCAATCCCGGCTTGAGGCACTAGCTGGTCTAAGAGCTGTGATAAAGCGAAACAGTCTGTATGATATATATATATATATATATATATATATATATATATATATATATATATATATATATATATATATATATATATATATATATATATATATATATATATATATGTATGCAGAAACGTGTCTGTAATTTGATTGGCTCTACCCTTTTTTCTTCTCTACACCCCGTCTCTCACAGAGGTGATGTTGCTAGTCTCAGTCTTTTCTATAAGTACTATTATGGAACGTGTTCTTCAAAATTATGTGATCTATGCCTTGCTTCTTTTGTTCCAGTTCGTTTGACTCGTTGGTCTAGTGGTCTCCATCAATTCGCTGTTTTGATACCTCATTGTAATACAGCTTCATATTCCAGTAGCTTCTTTCCAAGAACTGTAGGCTTGTGGAACTCACTTCCTGCTAACTGTTTTCCTCCTATCTATAATCTTGGTCTTTTTTAAGACTAAGTCCAATAGGCATCCCCTGTCTTTGCGATGATCATATTTGTTTTTGTTAGCTCCTTAAATCAAGTGGCTTCATGCGTTGTCTGGAGCGATTTCTATAAAACATATTCTAAACAGTATTTCTAGAGCACTCTTGCAAATTATTGAAAAATACACCAGGGACAGTAGATTGGGGAGGATTATAAATCAATACACTGTAAAATAATAATACTAAACATCTATAAACTAAACGTCAACTATTCAATAAGAGTTAAACACATCGCGAGGTAAATATTTAAGTATCAAATAACTATTCAAATCTTTAATATAATTTTAAACATGAATGTCTATCAGAAATAAAATGTCTAACTTCAAACATAGTTTATGAATGTAATCTTACAGAAGGAAATAATACTCTAGCATACATATGATCTACTGCATATAACTTTAAATCAAGGTATAGACATCAAGTCCTCATTTACAATAAGACTAAATGCTGATGCTAACGAAAACCCAGCATCATTAGCTAAATATGTGTAGAACTACAAAATAATAACGCACCATAGGAATTAAAATGGTTCATTATAGGTAGAGTAAATGTATACACTCCTGGTAAATGAATCTATGTATGTATCCTTAAATCGTACCATATACTAGTGTTTGAAGATAATTTAATTTACAAAAAACAGGAAATAATCCAAAATTGCATGCGTTGTCCAAAATTCGAACTTTATACTCTTCATGATGTTGTCTACTTTGTAAAAGGCTATCCATCACAGCGCAATTTTCCATTAAATTGCAAGCATGACATCAGTGGCGCTTCTCACAATCTTCCCTAGGTATATCTAGTTGTCAACTTCCTCGATACTTTCACCGTTTACTATGACAGAGTCTTTAGTTGCATATTTGTGGAAATTTACCTTTGGTTTTCCAGTGCGACATTAAAGGTCATACCTACAGAGAATTATGGATGCATACATTCCGAACGAATATCTATTCTTTTTTCTTTCTAGCAAGAAATCTGCAAATATCTCAATAGAAATACACTATCTTTTTTATTACTTCATTAAAATCGTATTAATACAAGCTACAATATGCTCCCCCACGATTGCATATTTTTTCAAGTATATATGATGAACGGACATATACTATACAACCCCTTAAATAGGAGGTAATGCATAGGAGGATGTTATCATAACGAACCGACATATAATACACTAGCCCCTAAAGAAAGAGCCAATATATGAGAGTATGGTCTCATAATAACAGAACAGATACTGCACTACCTTCCCGTCCTCAAAGATAGGGAAACGGCTGGAAGGATCGTATCATGACAACAGAATCGATACTACACTATCCGCCTTCTCCCAAAAAGGAGAAGGTAATTCATGGGAGAAGGGTATCATGACAACTGAACAGATACTATACTATCCCCTAAAAACGAGGTAATGCCTAGGACAATAGTATCATGACGAACAAACATATGCTACACTCTCCTTAAAGGATGAGGTAATTCCTGGGAGGATAATCACTAACAGAATAGATATTACACTACCTTCCCGTCCCCCGAAGATAGGGTAACGTCTCGATAGGGTAACAGAATCGATACTATGCTATACCCGTCCTCCCAAAAAGGCGATGGTACTTTCTGAGATAAGGGTATCATGACCACAGAACAGATACTACACTATACCCTACTAAAAAAAAGATGAGGTAATGCCTGAGACATTAGTCTGAAACTATAGTAAACAGTAGTGGGCATTAAAAGATAGTAAAAGTATAGTTTCGTCTTCAGATAGACAGACACCAAAGCTCCATTAGTAATAGATTATTCTATTGCGTTCTTCTTAATGATTAAGATCAGCCGTTATACATTGTTCGCGTTGTTGTTGTTGTCGTTTCGAAAGAAAGAAAACAATGTTTAACATGTTATAAAAACCGAATCTCCACTGATCAAACGCGAAAAAGCTAAAACGAAAAGAATCCGATGTTACTGACATGGCGTCGTCAATATCAGGAAATACATTCCTTTTTTTTCTGGTATAAAAATCTGTGAATTTATGTTAGGCAATATGTGACCGCTATATATATATATATATATATATATATATATATATATATATATATATATATATATATATATATATATATATATATATATATATATATATAAAACAGAAGATATATAAACACTTGACTTTGTCTGTTCAATTAACCTCTCTGGGAAAAAGGAAGCTCTCATGATTTGGGAATAGATCAGTTGATAATACTTATGATACGTATATATATATATATATATATATATATATATATATATATATATATATATACATATACACATATATATATATACACATATATACATATATGCACACAAATATAAATATATATGCATATATATACATACATACAAACACACACACACACACACATATATATATTGATCAATTTCAAATCTGTTAATAAAGTGAACATTAAACCAAGTTTTTCAAGAGTGCTACACACCAAGTAAGGCATTTATAAAATTACATAAACAATATTATAGCCTTACGTCAATTAACCAACGTTTCAATTCGTATTACCGCACTTTATCAAAGGCAGATGCTACAAACTAAAATGGGCAAGAAATTCCTGAATCTCATCAAAAAACACATCCTATAAGCAATCCTTCCCATGAAATATTCAATAAAAGAGAAATTTGAAATTCGAAACTTTACAGTCCATCAAAACATATTAAACTGTAGAAGTGAAATAGCAAACAACTGTTTACACAGCATAACAGTATGTTAGGATTACAATACATAAGAAAATAATAATAAACATTTTTAAAAACTGAACTAAACAGACACATAAAAAAGAAATTGAAACAGTACCGTAAGAACGTACGTATTAAAAAAATCACCTATTAATTCGACACATTCTCACAAAAAAGGATGAGTCACCCCTATACAAAACAGAACAAAAGAATAGAAAGTAACGTTAGCCGGAACTTTGTTTGGAGGAAACTCTGCCATTGGTTAATCGAAACCTGTGGGAGGGAATAACAAATAATCTGATTGGTCGCTCGCTAGACTAAACACCACGTGTATAAAAACACCCGGTAACAGGAATTCCCACGGTGATGAAACGCGGAAGCCTCTGCGTAGTTTAATTGCCAT
The DNA here is from genome assembly GCA_963556195.1 of Sepiola atlantica. Lineage (NCBI taxonomy): Eukaryota > Metazoa > Mollusca > Cephalopoda > Sepiida > Sepiolidae > Sepiola > Sepiola atlantica. Next base: position 59,923,073 of record OY744545.1, on the reverse strand, counting down.
TAATATATTTTACTAACTTACTATACAGGGTGTTTCAAAAGTCTTGGGAACATAACGATTTTTAATAACTCAAAAACTATTAGGAGTTGAAAAATGAAATTGGTACCGTTGGAAAGGTTAAAGTTTCAAGTTTTGTGGGGAATCTTCAAAGTTGCTCAATATGAGCACCATTCGTCACACGGCAGACATCTAGTCGATAGTCCATTTCCTGCCAAACGCGTTCCAGCATCTTGACGTCAATGGTTCCCACAACTGCCGTTACTCGAGCCTTTAGTTCGTCAATATCTCTTGGAAGGGGCGGCACATAGACTTGATGCTTGACAAAGCCCCAAAGGAAAAAGTCACACGGGGTAAGATCTGGAGACCTAGGAGGCCAGGGCATGAGAACGTCATCACCTCGCCCAGATCTCCCAATCCATCTACCAGGCAGCCTTGTGTTAAGAAACTGCCTTACTCTAAGACTCCAGTGTGGTGGTGCACCATCTTGTTGAAAAATGAAGTCATCAGATTCTGCTTGTTCCAACTGAGCCATTAACCAGTCTTCCAGTATGTTGAGATAGGATTCACCAGTGATAGTTGCCTCTTCAAAGAAGAACGGTCCATAGACACCTTTCTTGGAAATTGCACAAAACACGTTCACTTTTGGTGAATCTCGCTCGTGCTCAAGAAGTTCATGAGGATTCCCAGTACCCCATATGCGAGTGTTATGTTTGTTAACTTTGCCATTCAGATGGAAGGTCGCCTCATCGCTAAAAACAAGCCGGTCATCAAAGCCGTTATCTTCCAACTTCTCTTGCATTGCAATGCAAAAGTCACGGCGAAGTGGCTTATCAGTGTCCTTCAACTTTTGGACCAACTTGAGCTTGTAAGGTACCATTTGCAGTCGTTTCCTTAAGACACGCCAGACAGTTGCTGGAGCAAGCTGAAGTTTCCTGCTGGCTCTTCTCACTGATTTACGGGGGCTCCGCTGAAAGGCTGTCCGAACTTGCTCAACTGCATCTTCTGAAGTTGAAGGGCGACCTGTTCGCTTACTTGGGCACAAACACCCATCTTTCACAAATTTAGCATGCCATCTGACAATGGATTTCCTTTCAGGGGCTTCTTTTTTAAATTTCCTGCGAAATGCACGCTGAACACATGTCCACGATTCAGTCTTTGCAAATTGAAGGACGCAAAATGCCTTGTCTTGTTTAGAGAACGCCATTACTGCACCTGGAAAGATAACACGAAAATCATTAGTATGACCAAAAACTTGATTAAGCAAGCTTTAAAATGGCACCAGTTTCATTTTTCTACCTGGAATAGTTCATGAGATATACGCATTTGTAATGTTCCCAAGACTTTTGAAACACCCTGTATATATATATATATATATATATATATATATATATATATATATATATATATATATATATATATATATATATATATATATATATATGAAAATTTAAAGCTAAAAGGTAAACTTTTAGAGAGTTGGACCTATTGTGATATAATGAAAGCTCAATATACTGGATGAAGCAAAAATATGAAAAGTCGATTAAAAATGATTAGACCTGCAAATGGAGGCAAATAAAAATCATTCGTTGTTCAAAGCAAGGAAATTTAAAGAATAATAATAAATTATTTTACATTTTGAGAAATCGTTGTTGCTTTTGCCTTGGATACGTTTCGGAGAAAACGGGAAGAATCGCGTTTTCTTAACATGGCCAATCTTATTTGATTCTCCATCCACAAACTTGGATTTCCGTTTTTAGTGACACTTTTCCACATTGGTACATGCCCGTTTGAATGTAAAAACTTTTTTTAAAACCTTTTTTTTAATTTTCAAATTTCAAATATTGACAATACCCATCTGTCAACTTATCCATCAATAACTTCCTCTTATGATAAGATTTTAACTTTTGAAAAGCCTGGCTTAAGGGACGAAATAGATGAAAAACAATTTATTATTATTCTTTAAATTTCCTTGCTTTGAACAACGAATGATTTTATTTGCCTTCATTTGCAGGTCTAATCATTTTTAATCGACTTTTCATATATATATATATATATATATATATATATATATATATATATATATATATATATATATATATATATATAATTATCTTTATTTATACAGACATGTACAACAACCCGCTACACTGGCATGTCGATGTTATCGATTAATAGTTATTAGAAACTAAGATCTCATCAGGCCGAAAAATAAGATCTAAGTTTCTAATAACTATTGCTCGATAACATTGACATGCAAGTGTAGCGACTTTTGTACATGTCTGTATGCATAAAAATAATTATATAATTATATGAATAGCTTTATTTACTATTGAGAACTGTTTTATAATCCCGGTTGAAATTCTGTGGATTTTTATCCTGTAGATGTCTATTTTATCTGGATTACTATATATATATATATATATATATATAACTTAAACCTTCTTTAGACTATATATATATACAGGGTGTCCCAAAATAATGTATACACCCTTTGAATTGTTATAACTCGTTCAATTTACTGATTTTTATTTGCAAGATTCACACACAAACAGAAGAGTAAGAATATACACGTAAAAAATACTGACAGTAAAATTAACAAAAACATAGAAACTTAACTTTTAACAAAGATAAAGGCTATTTAGGGTAATTTCAGAATGTTCATAAAATGAACCCTCACCCTAACCCCAACCCGTTCTGCTCAATACACTTTCCATATAGTGAAGACGTTAAGAATTGTACCTACAAACGTCCTGCAACATTTACTCCTTGGGCACATTCTACTACAATTGCTACTCCCATTTGTTTGCAATTGCTTCAGGTTTCTTGCTTTAAACATTGTAGCCTTTACGTTTATTAAAAGTTAATTTCTTATGGTTTTGTTAATTTTAGTGTCAGTATTTTTGAATGTGTATTCTTACTCTTCTACTGTTCTATCAACCTTGTTTGCAAGTCAAAATCAGTAAATTGAACGAGTTTTAACGATTCAAAGAGTGTATACATTATTTTGGGACACCCTGTATATATATATATATATATATATATATATATATATATATATACTATCGAGGTACATTTTATTACATAGACGATAACAATACTTGAGCTTGAAAACAGTATCAAATATCAAATATAATCAGTGTGTGATATCGCTGACATACGTCACTCATAGCCTAAATCAACTCTAGAGATATTCGGTAAACCATACTTTTCATTGGCTTCTAAAATGAATTTTCTTATCGAACTAGTTTTGGTTCTGCCAAATCAGATTAAGAACAGAAATTGTGTAAGACATTCTCAGATGGAATAAAATAAATTCAGAAATAATGGTAAACACCGAAATAGATTGGGCATTTTTGGAGTCTATCAGATGAAATGTTTAACAGAAAGTGATCGGCATATGGATATTGTATTACTATTGTTAATGTTATGAGCAATTGTTAAAAGGGATTGATTTGAATTGCGAAATGCGAAAAAAAGGATAAAAACAAAGGAACAGATAATAATAAAAAAAGAAAAAGAAGAAAAAGAAAAATAAGAGGAGGAGAAAAAGAAAGAAAGAGAAGACGAAAAAGAAAAAGAAAAAAAGAAAAAGAAGAAACATAATAATAAAAAGAAGCATAACGAAAGGTAACACAAGGAAAAGAAGAAGAAGAAGAAGATAAAGAAGAAGATAAAGAAGAAGAAAAATAATAATAAGAAGAAACATAAGGAAAAGAAGAGGGAGAAGGAACAGAAGGGGAAGAAGAGGAAGAAGAAGAAGAAGAAGAAAAAGAGGAAACATAATAATAAGAGGAACCATCAGGAAAAGAAGAGGAAGAAGAGGAAGAAGGAAAAGACGAAGACGAAGACGAAGAAGAAAAATAAAGAGAAGAAGAAGATAAAAGAGAGAAAAGAAAAATAAGAAGAAGAAGAAGAAGAAGAAGAAAAAGAAAAAGAAGAAGAAGAGACATAATAATAAAAAACATAAGGAAAAGAAGAAAAAGGAAGGAGGAAAAGACGAAGAAGAAGAAAAATAAGAAGAAGAAACACAATAATAAAGAAAAAGAAGGAAAAGAAGAAGAGGAAGAAAAATAATAATAATAATAAGAATAATAACTAGAACAAGAAGAAGAAAGAGAAGAAGAAGAAAAAGAAAAAGAAAAAGACGAAGAAGAAGAAAAATAATAATAATAAGATAAGTCAATCGTGAGACTACATACCAACGACTGACAACGTAAGAATTGACCAAAGTCTTATCTATGCCTTAATTCTCCACAGTGTATGAATCATTTCCAAAGTTATGCCATGGAAACGTTTATAACTAAAAAATAATTTCTGATCAAGCTAAAATATTGCATCGTTTTTACTGTTTGCAAAAGGAATCAGATGCATGCATGAAATTCGGAAAAAAAATCGGAAGTTAAAATTCCGGCAAAATTTGCAGCTTGACTGAACTTTTCAAGGCCATGCGCCATTACATGAAACTCTAAAGAAAAGACGTTGGTCTTAAGGAAGTCCGGCTGCCGTATAGCTATGATTGAAACATGGTGTTCAAAAGTGTAGGCAAATAGGTTTGTATTAATAAAAATCTGTATATCGTGTAAAAAGGTATATCATTCGTATATAAACACAATAATGATTCACTAGATGGGTGTAAAATTTACCTGAATTTCTCTCTCTATCCCTCACTCTCTTTCTTTCTCTTTCTCTCTCTCTCTCTTTCTCTCTCTCTCTCTCTCTATATATATATATATATATATATATATATATATATAACTTTTTTGTAATATAACAGGAAAAGTCCCAGCAGAGTGCTCGATTAATTGAGAATTAAAGTTAACAATTAAAAATTAAGAGAGTAATATTTATTTATTTTGGTACAGAAAAATTAGTACAATATTCGTACCATCGGTTTCAAGCACAGAAGGACATAGCCATCCGGCTCTCTTAAAATGACAACAAAAGCTGAAGAGAGCCGGATGGCTAAGCCCTTCTGTGCTTGAAACCGATGGTACGAATGTTGTACTAATTTTTCTGTACCAAAATATATATATATATATATATATATATATATATATATATATATATATATATATATATATATATATTTCATGTCCGGGGGGAATCTTCAAGCTAAAATGCATGGAGTTAATTTAGCCAGGTGTTTTTATATACACGGCTAGCAAGTTAACCAATGAAATTCTTTGTTGTTCTCTTAGCCAATCATTGGGCTTCTCACGTACAAAGATCCAGTTAGTTTTTACTTCCTATTGCCTGTTCTATTGTTCTGTTTTCTATAGAGTGGGCTATATCCCGTTTCTTTGTTGTGTCAATATAATGAGTGACCCTATTTTAAACGTGGTTCCTTGTATTTCTATTTCTAGATTTTAGTTTAGTTTTTTTTACTTATTTGTTTGTTTGTTTATTTATTTATTTATGTATTGTTAGCCTAAGGTAAATTTTGTTCTGTGTAGGCAGCTGTTTTATATCTCACTTCTACAGTTTAATAGATTTTGGGTGTCTTTAATATTTACAGTATATATATTATATATATATATATATATATAATATTTACAGTATATATATATATATATATATATATATATATATATATATATATATATATATATATATATATATATTAGTACTTCATGTATCCACATAAAATATTATAAGGAGATATCATTTTTTATGTATCAGTTTTCAGTATTTACTTCAACAGTGCTCGATACGTAAGTAGAGCTAGGTAGTAAGCAACGAAAATATATATGGCAATCAAGCTACACAGAGGCTCCCGTGTTTCATCCCCGGGGGGAATCGTCAGGCTAAATGCATGGAGTTATTTTTGTCAGGTGTTTTATATACATGGCTTGCTAGTTAACCAATCAGATTCTATATATATATATATATATATATATATATATATATATATATATATATATATAATATTTACAGTATATATATATATATATATATATATATATATATATATATATATGCTGTAAATATTTTTTTTAAAGATTAAAGTTTTTTGTATCTACAGACGATATCGTCTCGATTTTTTTACGCGCATCAGTGCAGGAGTTGTGGTTGCAGGCGGTCACACGGGATCGAACGTAGTTCGTAGATTCAGCCTAGAATCACAAACCTAACATCTGGGTTCCCGAGTTTGTGTTTCTTGGTTAAGATCACCCAAGTTAAGTGACGTGGAGTCTGGCCAGTATCAGATGGGTGACCGTTTGGAGATGCTAGGCACTGTATGTCATCTTCTCGTAACCGGGATATACATGCGGCTGGGGACCGCTTGTGAATTTTATATTTCCTAGAAACTTCCTTCTTCAAAGGAAGCCGGCATAGCCCGACCAGGACTAAATACCACACCAGGTATTACCGGTTGTTTTTTTTTTTGTTAATCCGTGTTTGAGATTAAACTAATCATAGAGAGAGAGAGAGAGAGAGAGAGAGAGAGAGAGAGAGAGAGAGAGAGAGAGAGAGAGGAGAGAGAAGAGAAGAGAGAGAGAGTAAAAGGGTGGGAAATGGGGAGAGAGAAAGAAAGGCAAGAATGAGTCTGCAGTTTTCCAAATTAATAACTGTTGCTCGATAACATCGACATGCCAGTGTAGCGGCATTTGTACATGTCTGTATACATAAAAATATTCTGAAACATAGAAGAAAAAAAGAAGGAGGAGAAGAAGAAGCAGAAGAAGCAGAAGAAGAAGAAGAAGAAGAAAGAAACATAATTATAATAAGAAAAATAATGAAAAGAAGAAGAGGAAGAAGAAAAATACGTCTATTTCCCTCCGAAAGCAAGCGCGTTCAATCTGCCTTGTCGCCGAAGAAAAATCGATTTTAATTATTTTTTTTTCTTCACATAAGCTGTAAAATTAGTGTCTGTTCTGATACTTTACTTCATCGATTTTGTTGTCCCTACTCAGAAAATGAGACATTCTTCTACACTGAGGCAATTTTAATTCTTGTCCTAATCCAGATTTCTTTTTTAGAACTGGATTTACCCCAAATCAAAAACTGACCTAACTCTGCCATCGTAAATAGGCGAGTAAATAGGGGCCCTCACTTCACTCTGACGCTAACCCTAACCCTAACCCTAAGCCCTCACTTCACTCCGACGCTAACCCTAACCCTAACCCTAACCCTAACTCTGACGCTAGACATCTAGACTTAGTCCTGTTCATTTTGATTTTGTTTTTTTCCTCCTTAAAGATCAACATCGTACTGTTTTGGATTTCGTTTACATTTGTGCGAGTTTTGCACAAGGCCACCGGCTGTGAGCGCTATCCTCCACGCAAGCATTAAATAAGATAGAAAATAGGTTACATGGTTTTACACAGACCAACTAGAACATATTACAATTTTTCCAGAGAACCAAGAACAGCTTTCGATATTATTTCCACGTTCAAGATGTAGGCTTCCTGTCACCCGAGGACGCATCTTCCAAAAGCATTGGAATAATATCAAAAGTGATTCCATAATGCATATGGTCTGAGCCTGAAGTCATCGATGTGCTTCTACTTTGTTTCCGTGTCAGGTTCCTTCCCGTTTTTTTTTTCCCAGAGTAATTCAGTTACTTAAAAGAATGATTGTTCTACGTAGTAGGTACAAAGATCTAGTCCCTTCGCTTTCAGTTCGTTCGTTAGAATGTTTCTCCGTTTCTTTTTGTGGAACTTACTCTGCCAAACACACAGAAATCTGACAAAATATAAGACCAACTTTTCCTTGACCTTCTTTGTTTCCTGTGAGCCACTCATATATAAAACATATCACGCAATAAACAAATAAATACGAATGACGAAACCACAAAATGTCATTCAGAGATAAGACAAAATACATTCTTTTTTTTTGTTCGCACCTGTCGAATAAAACAGCTATTGAATATATGATAATACGAAAAGAGTACCCGTCCCAGGACAGGTAAAATTGATTCGCCGATCAGAACAGTTTTGCACCTCTTTTATGTTCCTTCACAAAGATTAAAAACTAGATATAATTGTACTAAATCTTATGTGAAGAATCCTTATCCTAATTTTGATCAAAATCCACTACATTATTTTTTTTTGTAGAAAATGTCTATTTATTTATAATATTTTCCTCGATAGTTATATTAATAAAAATTATTAATACAATTAATTTAATATATTTTATACTAATACTTTCTATTTCAAGGGAAATAATTACATGAAAACTTCTATGTATTAATTTGGAAAACTGCAGACTCATTCTTCCGGAAATGACGCCATTGTGGGAGGGGGCATCGTCATTGCTTATTTGCATTTTGATTTACGCTTATCTAATCGTGCAGGTTAACTTTCAATTCTTTTGTACACCACAGGCGCGTCCGTAATTTTTTTATTCTTTTGTACACCACAGGCGCGTCCATAAATTTTCGATTCTTTTGTACACCACAGGCGCGTCCGTAAATTTTCGATTCTTTTGTACACCACAGGCGCGTCCGTAAATTTTTGATTCTTTTGTACACCACAGGCGCGTCCATAAACTTTCGATTCTTTTGTACACCACAGGCGCGTCCGTAAATTTTCAATTCTTTTGTACACCACAGGCGCGTCCGTAAATTTTCAATTCTTTTGTACACCACAGGCGCGTCCATAAATTTTCGATTCTTTTGTACACCACAGGCGCGTCCATAAATTTTTGATTCTTTTGTACACCACAGGCGCGTCCATAAATTTTCGATTCTTTTGTACACCACAGGCGCGTGCATAAATTTTCGATGTTTTTGTACACTACAGGTGCGTCCATAAATTTTTGATTCTTTTGTACACCACAGGCGCGTCCATAAATTTTCGATTCTTTTGTACACCACAGGCGCGTCCATAAACTTTCGATTCTTTGGTACCAGGTGACGCGCTAGTGCGACTGACAGGGAGCATTAATTTGCAGTATCTGTTCAATCGGGACAGATATTGCACTCCGATCCTGGCCAAAAGGCAATGGTTTATGGAAGGGATAATTGATCAATGTTGCACAATTTGTAACAAATAATTGATTATAAGGTCGTTAGACATAATGTGACGTTTTGAAAATGAAAATAATTAGTTGCCGTAATGAATAAAACAATCGAAGTATGCTCCAGTCGAATAAATTATCCTTTTTTAACTAAAAATATTTCTATGTAGGGGGGGGGGTAAACAAAATTAGGGGGGATTTTTTCTTCCTTTTTTAACTTATATATATATATATATATATATATCTATATATATTAATAATGCGGGGTATGGGGAGCGGAATTTTTTTTCTTTTTTTTTACTAAAAATATTCTTGGTCTGAAACAAAGAAAATCAATGTCCCACCATCCAAGAATATGACTGAGGCTCCATCGATTTACGAGCGTTCATTTCTGACGGGGCAGCCTAGCAAAAATAGACGACCGTAGGGAGGCTATCTTGGCTAGTCCACTTATAATGTAACGAGCAGGTTCTCTGTCTGTCTGTCTGTCTGTCTGTCTGTCCTGGATAATTTTTGTAAACGGGAGAGGGGTAATTACTATTTAATTAATTTCCAAGTCAGAAATACATTAGGGCACATATTAACAACTAAATAGACAATAAATAATTTTGACGCCGAGGTCGCGATTTTAACTCGTAACCTAAACGAATGTGTCCAATGCCCCACTGCCCCAAGTTAAGAAAACCAATTTGATTTAACTACTTACGTTATAGAAATGTTTTTTTTTGCATTTCTTTTACTTAGCACAAAACTCGTTCTTCGATATACTTTGGGGTCGGCGTTTGCGCTCGATTTTTTAAGAGGGGGAGGGGGCAATAAACCCACCCCCTTTTTTTGGCGGGAAAAATCCTCCCCCAATTTTTTTTTTCTTTTTTAAACAAAAAATATTCGGAGACAATTTTTTTTTTAACTAAAAATGCCTCACCACCGAAGAACGCGGCAGCCTAGCAAAAATAGACGACCGTTAGGGAGTCTATTTTCGCTAGTCTACTCATAATATAACAGAGACTTTGTCTGTATTTCTGTCCGTTTTTTTCTAAAAAGAAAAACTTGACGCCGACACTGGGAAACGAGGTCTGCAGTCATATACGTTACTGACTGAGCTAACTGACTAATCTCATGAAGGTCTTTCACATTAACTCATTAAACAATTAACTGAACCCGCTCGGTCGACTGTTGACAGGAAGACATTTTTGGGCTAGTCTATTTCGTTTTAATATTAAACAATTATTGTCGACAGTGTATAGTATGTTATGCATTAAGTTGTTGTTTTGTTAATGCTATTATAAGAACCGGTAATATTGCTGAACACTCGGCTTATTTAGTCCGTGTGGCTTGATATATACAAAGAATACTACAAGATGAAAATGTACGAGTTGCTTTTCACTTTGTTGCATTTAGTGTTTATATCAAGGCCCGCTTCATGCATAACATACTCTACATGGCTATCTATATTATTTGGATTATTTGAACTACTCATATCATCTTAGATGTTTAATTCCACAATATTTCATCTCTGATATTATTTAGATGCATAATTTCGCGATTGAGAAACTTTAAGTCGGACTTAGGAACCTGTACGGAACTTTCAACTGAACCCTTTCTTTAATCCATGCGTGTAAATTGTCTAATCCCTTTTCATACCCATTTTTCATCAGGCAATAAGCATTCAAATGCTGCGTTCATTACCTTACTTAAATTTTGAACTGTGGACATTGTTATGTTGTTTTGTACAACAGCGCCGACTTGTACCACTATCGTATCTTATATACGGAATAATCACGTTGACACACCGGTTATCGTTATGTCACCGAAGTTAAGCGGCATTGAGCACTGCCATCACAAGATGAGTGAATATTTGGGAATAACAGGCGCTGTATGCAGGACGACAGTGTAGAAAAAATAAAGAAATAGTATCGAAACAGTTAAACAGAAGTGTCGCCAAGATCAAGTCCAAAATGAATGTTAATATCTCTCTCCAGTGTAAAAAAACGTCGTTCAGTCCAACATAAAAAATCCAGCACTATTCTCTCCTTTCGTTCGCTTTACGATCCCACGTTCAGAACGATCTCCACATCTCTGACCAAATTTTCATTTTCCCTCTCTTATTGAAAAAAAAATGCGACGCATGCAAACCAACTTAATTTGCATAAATCTCTCACTCGACACCGCTTCCCGGATCTTCAAATAAAAACTTTATTTGCCTTTTTGATGCCTTTCTCCTCCCACTCCTTTCTTTTTTGTCGTCAGCGAGCGTTTTCAGGTTCGCACCACACACACAGCATACCAGACGCTGCCTCTTTGAACGGCGCCGATAAGTGTCTGCATTTACGTCAGTCGGCCGTTCTCCGTTACAGACAGCGAAATCTCCTTGCAGAAAATCCAGCCTTGAAGTATAAACTTTTAATCAACAAATGCGTTGAAACTAGAGATAACCCCCTCCGCTAGACGGAAGCTCATTATTCAATAATGGGGCGAATATCTCTAGAGAGAGAACACAAAAATTACTTCAATTAAATTAGGTTGAGTTGGTCCAAGTATAAAAGCAATGGTATCTTTGTATTTAGAAATACAAAGATACCATTGCAATACAATATAACAGAACCGAAACTAAATATCTCGCTCTATAACTGGGAATTCAGAAGTCTATGACTAGACTTCAAACGTTAAACAAACAAAAAAAACTAAGTTCGGTTCAATTCCTGTAGAAGCACAAAACACCCTCTGTGTAACTTCGAACTCCAATGAACGAAAACAATTCGGCTCACCGTAGAATCTCACTCGATACTCGTTTCTCCTTCCCTTTTCTTCTGATTTTCTTGTCTTTTTATTAGCAGATTTTCCATCAGTTAATTCCGCTTAACCAATCAGAAAAAACATAATCCGCTGGCTCACTATTTGTCATGATAATTAAATCTATTATTATTGTGCAGCAACCAGTAGATTTGTTACTTCGAGGTTGTGAGTTCAATCCTCACTAGAAAACTAGTAAGCCAAAACGTATTCCCCTTTCCATCTGCAAGCTAGGCAAAGGCGGACCCTCTTACTGCGGGGAAGAACTAAGTCCGGGCCACCTCCACCGCTCGATTCTGGCTCAAGATTATCAATTCCGCCACACGCTCATAGAGTATAGAGGAGCTGTTGGCTTATATTGAAGCGGTCAGCTCCCGGAATTTCTGTATTCAATCATGTGTTGAAGTACTTCGCAAAAAGTATGTGATTTGTCCGTTTGTTTCGTTATCTGATAGATGGAATAGATGGAATTAGCGAAGTATAATATAGATAAAATACACTATTTGCATAAGTTTTTTTAAAGACATTTGTTTATATAGCCGTGAGCTAGTCGAAAATAATTGCTTTCCCAAATAAAAGAATACCATTAAAAAACAAAAGCTTCAGCAGAATAAAAGACTCTGTTCTGAGTTAAATGCAGAAGTCTTTTCTTGAAAGTACCATCTTAAGACATGCTGCCTCACAGCCAAACTACCTATGCATTATTCTGAAAACAAAATGCCGTCTGAATGCTGCAATCTGATTGGATAGGATCAATAGAATTGTATTTGTTCAAAGCTTGCTCAGCAGTTTCCTAGCTGAGAGACATCCACGTTTTACAAATGTATATATATATATATATATATATATATATATATATATATATATATATATATATATATATATATATATATAGAATCAATTATGAAACTAAAAGTAAACTTTTAGTAGATAGAATCTATAGTGAAATGGTTTAAGCTCAATATACGAGATAGAGCAATTATAAAGATAGAAGAAAAAAGAGTGATAAACATGTACGGATGTCCAGATTTATTTCAAACTTCGATTGTTCAATGCAAGGTATATTCTGTAATAAAATTATGTTTATTATTCTTTCCTTAAGCCAAGGCTTTTCAAAGATCGCAATCTTATCATCAGAGGAATTATATAAATAGATAAGTTGGCAGTGGAAAAGTCAAAATTGAACATTTGAAAAAATATTATTAAGAAATGGAGAGTAAAAAAAAGTTCGTGTAAAAAAGATATGGGGTTTGTCCAGTTGGTAATTGTCTGTTGATAAGGTGTCCAATGAAAGGAGATTTAGATGGAGAAGAACAGTTTTTCGTTAAAGCAGCATGGAAAAGCGTTCAAAAATGAAGTAACTCATATAGTGAGATGTTGAGTTCAAATCGTAGATTGAGCGCACTTTTTCACTCTCCATTTCTTAATAATGTTAAGATTATTATATGCATATAAAATATATACATATATGTAACCATATCACATCAAAACACTACAAGTGGACCAATATTTCGTTCTCATTAAACGAGATTTCGCCAGAATGAAGCAGCGAGTGTATTGTTGATTACATTTCTACAAGTTATAACTTATAATTTCAAAGGAATCAAGGGAGGCGCGAGAGCACTCTATCCCTTAATAAACTACACGAATGTCCTATGCTGGAAATCTCATTTCTTTGATCAATCATAACTCAAAAACCAATAAACCAAATTAGTTAAAACTTTGCACACAATTTTTATTTGATAGGTTCTATAAGTGTGTAGAATTTCAGCATCATTAGTCAAGGCAACCCAGAGATCAGGAAAGTTCAATCATGAAATCATGTTATATGTGTGTACGTACGTACTTTAATTTCAGTTTACCATATACCTTAGTTTTCCAGAAAATTCAAAAAAAAACTTTAAAATGACCAGTATTCATACACTTTATTCTATATCTTATCGACCATTTGATGGATTCAGCTTATTTTTGGCAAAGATAGAGGTTCTAGTGTCTAGTTGATGGCATTTTAATTTCAGTTTCCCATATACCTTGATTAGTCAAACTACCAACTATATCAGTTATGAGAAGGCATTGTATTGAGGCATAGCCTTTACAAAAGTAGTGACATTCCATGAAAAATGCCAGTATACTGAAATCATATGCCCTTAATAGGGTTAAGATGAAAATTCATATACACTAAATGTACAAAAGCAAGGAAATTCCCAAATTTTTACACTTTTATTGTCATTAAGAGTATGCGAGCACGACAGGGCTATGTATTTTACTGGTAGGAATTTTTCTTCAGCGCACCTCACACAATTCATCCACTCATGCATAGAGATTTATACTGTAGTGATGTGATAATGAAATGGTTTGGTTGATATTTAGTCATACATTTTTGCTTATCAAAAAATGTCACTTGGTTTTAATGCATATTTAATGTTTTCATGTTTAATTATGTCATGTATTTAGTAAAATTTATAAACATGTAGGCAATTAAAATACCATTTAGGCTTACTTGAGATTCGAAATGAAATCTTAAATCTGGGTATTCTGCCTATTCTTTTTTTGTAAACTTTTTCTCAACCAATCACATGTTTCTATTTTTGTACGAATCGACAAACCCCGAAAAATTCCTTTTTAATAGAAGATAGCTTGAAAAATCAGGGCGAACAGGAATAGAAAGAGGATAATGCCATTTTAATCAAAAGAATCATGAAGACCAATGCAGATTGTTAGTTATTTCATTCGAATCATATTCAAATTGTTTTCCTTGTTTTTCTACGGTAGCTCCACTCTGTCAATTTTCAAACGCACCTGCTCTTATTATTGTTCGCTTACGGCCTCTCATAATTTGTTTTTTTAAATTTATTTTTTCCGCAATTGTTGTTCGTTTTTCGCCCGTTGCGTTCTACGCTTTTTCGTTTCAGCTTTTGTAAAAACACTTTTTTTTATGAATGTTTAATTCATGAGAATTTGGATAAAAATTCTGCGAAAAAAACAAAAACACTATAATTACTATCGAAAAAATCTACCCAAAAGGAGATTTTATGCAAATTTATTTTCACATTATTAACGGATAATGGTTTGTATTCTTAATATTCTTATGCTCACGGTCACTTCATGCCAAATTATTTGCAATTCGACAGAATAGTTTTAGAGCTCATGCGTGTAAAATAATAATAATAATAATAATAATAATAATAATAATAATCAATTAACCCTAACCCTAAACCCTAACCCTAACGCTAAACCCTAACCCTAACCCGTTCAAAATAACTTTTAATCACTTTTATTCACATGCCACTAATTGTATACACTTTATATAAACATAAAAAGAAAAGTTATTTTCTTTCATGCTGGAATAAATAAAGTTATCTCCCTTGCCAAAGTATAAGCGAATTCGGAATAGCGGCGGCTAAGAAAAATAAAGTGATCTCCCTCAGATCGGTTACTGCTTATACAAGAGCGCCGTTATATTGTGGGCCCCCTATGTTAAAAACATGCACTTCAGCTAGTAGGAATTGGGACTGCGGTCGAAATTATATAGCTGGGTGCATGTCGGGCTAACACAAACTTTGGGGACACAAATCTGTTTTCCCACAAGTGACTAACTGTATATAAAGAAACATGGCATTAGGGTCAATAAAGGTCAAACACGAAGCCGAAAAGATCGAGTATACGTGACGTAACTTGTTTGTTAAGTCTAGGATGAGACGAAGATGGGAATCCCCTTGTCTGTCCAGTCCCTGAAATAGACCTATAAGATAAGTCAAGAAACAACTAAGTATGAAGTTCAGACTATTAATTAAGATATAACGAACCCCCTTCTGTCTACTTCTTAATAAAGAGAAAATAAATAAAAATACCCTTTGAAACTCACAAAATGTGTCTTCAAACTCCCATTTGTCAATTGAAAGAAAGTTTGTTCGCTAGACACACTGACGAGACGCGGCCACAGCGAGAGATATAAATACTACAATGATCACTGTATGACGACAGAAAGGTAAACCAACACAGCTAGACTAAGAAAGAAAGAAAGAAAGAAAGAAGGAATCTACGCGGCGATCACAAAAGTAAAAAGAAAACGAAGTAAAGTAACAGGTAAATTTCGTTTAAAATTGTAACGAACACTTGTATGAAAAAAGAGGAACGATGAGACAAAAAAACACGGCACACCCATACATTCATACACGTTAAAGGATGTTAAGAATGGTTGCACACCCACATTCGCACGCGTTATAAAAACAGTTTAAAGATGACATACTGACAACAATTATACGTCAAGCTTAAGCGTGACATAGCGAAGAAGATTGTGTTTAAAGTAGGGGTGGGACGTAATGGGTGAAAATTTCAGATTCATGCGAGTAGTATTTTTTTGTGTTCATTTATACATAAATAACACTAAACAATCAAACATTTTGAAAATTTTGCAAAATTCAGAAGGTGCAGGCCACTAGTTTTTGGCTATTTTACATTCATGAAAACCCTTTCACAGCCTGAAAATGGTCCTAAATTACAGTACTATATCAGATTTAACCATCTATATCCATTCATAGAATTTGAGAATGTTTTAGGACCGGCAATGTCGCATGAAACCACTTTTTCACCGAAAAATGATGGATTTTGAGTCCCGTGGAGCCCTAACGGCTATTTTTGGCCTGCA
Source organism: Sepiola atlantica (assembly GCA_963556195.1). NCBI lineage: Eukaryota > Metazoa > Mollusca > Cephalopoda > Sepiida > Sepiolidae > Sepiola > Sepiola atlantica. Next base: position 59,906,671 of record OY744545.1, on the reverse strand, counting down.
CCTTCTGAATTTTGCAAAATTTTCAAAATGTTTGATTGTTTAGTGTTATTTATGTATAAATGAACACAAAAAATACTACTCGCATGAATCTGAAATTTTCACCCATTACGTCCCCCCCCCCTATGTAAAGCATAACCATGACTTACCAACGAAAATTATATTTTAAACTTATTGCTGTCATACTGACGAAAGTCCAATTTCAATTTGAAGCATCATATATGTACGAAAAGTATATTTCAAACTTATGTCGATTGATATTCTTTTTCAAACATAATCGTATAATTGCTATTATACGATTATGTTTGAAAAAATACTATTTGAAACTCTCAAACTCCCATTTGTCAATTAAAAGAAAGTTTGTTTACTAGACACACTGATGAGACGCGGTCACAGCGAGAGATATAAACACTACAATGATCAATGGTGATTATATTTTAAACCTAACCGTGACACACAGACGAACATCATAAAAATGCTATTTCAAACCTAAGTCTGACAGACCGACAAGATGGTTATTTTTAAATTGACAGATAGACTAACGAAAATCCTGTATCAATTTTTTAAAACTTGACAGACCAACGAAAATTCTTATTCTATCTTCATCCTGACTGGGTATTTATGTTTTATGTTCTTCTCACCGCAGGAAGATCTGTCACAAGGCAGGAAGGTGGGGAGAATAAAGCCAACGCCCCTAAAAAAGGGCAATCGTGCTTCTGAAAAATTGCGCCTCAGACATTTCGCAATAAACTAACTCCTCCCTAAAGAGGGGAGGCAAGGCCTGGGAGAGTGGACTTCTTATGACTATCATAGACAAACGCCCCAGCCCGACAGATAAAAGGCCACTGAAATGGTCCAGTTTCTACCGGACTGATTGTCGGGACGGACCGATCGACACACGGATAAACCATCCTCTAGAGAAGCGTGGTTCCATTAAGATTGAAACAATGGCGGATTATTTACTATTCGTCTAAGACGTAATACGTTTTAAACTGATTCTCTACATATATGGACTGTTTTCCCCGTGTGGAAAAACAAAGAAGATATCAAATAGCAGAAAAGAAAACGAAATAAAGAAGAAAAACTTATTTTCAAACCAAACAAAAAATTGAATGAGCAAAAAATATTTCTCAAGCGACAATATCAATTTTCTTGAATTAATTTTTCCCGACGGAATGGCATTGCATCAAAATGTAACAAAGATTTAAACAATATGTCTACAGTTTTGGTAAGAATAACAATCCTCAAGAAATTTAGTTTGAATTTTATTAGACCTGAAGCCAAGACAAAACTGGTGAGAGGTTTATAAGACCTGATCTTCGTTCCAAATCACTTACCAATGTGTATCACTGTTTAATCATGTTTTATCAGCCTATATAATTTTCAGATTTGCGGGTTAAACGTTCCGAAAGCGACCCCTTCTTCTTTCGCACACTCTCTTTTAATCATGTGACGTCATATCAGCTTCTATTAATTCGTCAGTCTAGCAATCATCATCTCAAGTTTAGCATTTTTTCACGGCCAACCTTTTATTTCTTTGTTATTCTCAACTAACAATTTGATATACTAGTGTGTGGACGCGCCTAATATCTAACAATTAAACCGTTTCAGTTTTTAAAATATACAAGCGGGTAAAATGCTAATTAAAAATATATTTCAAAACACAAACAAAGTGACTTTTTCAGCATGGACTGAAACTGTTTCATTGTTAGATATTAGGCGAGTCCACCCACCAGTATATAACATGGTTAGTTGAGAATAACAAAGAAATAAAAGGTCGGCCGTGAAAAACTTGCTAAACTTGAGGTGAGGATTGCTAGACTGACGAATTAATAGAAACTTATATGACGTCACATGAATAAAAGAGTAAGTGTGCGAAAGAAGAAGGGGTCGCTTTCGGAACATGTAACCCGCGAACCTGAAAATTATATAGACGGTGAAAAGAGAGAGTTCCGTGGTTTTCAATGAAGCTTGCATGTGTATGTCTGTGTGTGTATGTATGTGTGCCTGTGCGTGTCTTTCTATTAGTGGTTCCATTGTAAATTGTATATAGAAGACATAACAACGGTGTTTGATGGAGAATCGTTTTAATGAGTCCATTTTAACTGCGAGGCATGTAATTAGTGCGGTTTCTGATTGTAAAGGCGTTGTTGTTGAGGAGATTATGTGGTCAGCCACAACACATAGAAAAGAACTTAATTAGGAAAATTGTACATTTTAAATAGCTAATACTACCAGCTGAAGTACTTGCTTGACAGTGTAAAAAGTCACAACTCTAATGTTACACGAGTACATTATTGGCCTAACTAATGTTATGAAATCACTTGTTTAAACTATTTTCTTCAATAATGTGTCAATTAATGGCTTCCTGCTCAAGTACCTACTTGGGCAAGGTGTTCGTCACAAGAAACAACGTAGACTTTTTATCTTGCCTAAAATCCCACTGGTTAGGACATTCTGACCACAAATTGGTTGTGGCCCGTTTTACTTTCGGAAATAGACTTAAGCTAGCTGGGTACTGAAAGTTTTTAAAAATCGTACATGTTTCGGCAAGGTGTTGGTGGACTTATGGTAAAACGCCAGACTGTAGACAGTATTATCGTAAGTTCGATCCTTGTCGAGGTTAGCCCTGTTGATGACGGCTGATATCCAGAAACACGTGTCATGGATTCTTTTATGTAGGTAAAAAATAATTATTACACATATATATCAAATAAAAGAACATAATGGCATATCTTATTAAAAAGGGGCGACTTAATGCAATATTCTTTACCGTTTATGAAGTAAAAAATACTTAGAATACAGTTCTTCTATCGCCAGTAAAATAATGAAAAATAACTACGTATAATATATATATATATATATATTATACGTAGTTTTTTGTCATTATTATTCTCTCTCTCTCTCTCTCTCTCTCTCTCTCTCTATATATATATATATCTATATATATATATATATATATATATATATATATATATATATATATATATATATATGTGTGTGTGTGTGTGTGTGTGTATAGTATCTATATATTAATACGATAGCGTGTGTGTTCGTGTGTCACGCTCCTAAAGAAATGCAATAAATAAACAACAAATAAATTGGATGGAGAGACTTGGAATCGAAACCGTAACATCTAGCTGAAAAACAGCGACTTTACCACTGACCTAACTAAATGGAGCTGTTAATCAAATTGATCAAAATTTACTTAATTAAACTATTAACTGACCCTGCTCTGTCGGTTCAGCGTGGAAGGAGGAGGGCATTGTAGAAGGCTGAGGAGACGCGGAAACGCTTACCAAATGGGCCCGTTTCAGGTTAACGATATTTATTTATTATTTATTTTTTTTAATATTTAAAATTTTTTCTTCTTCTTCTTCGTCTTCTTTTTCTTATTTTTATTATTATTATTATTTATATATTAATACGATCGAGTGTGTGTTATTTATTTTGTGTGTCACGATCTGACACTCCTATTTAAGATTTGCCCCTGACCACGTATGTAGAGAGAGGGGAGGGAGGGTGCGAGTTAGAGGGGAGTCGCGACCGATGGTGACTTCTGAAGAGACAGCTTTTGACCCGGCAACCGAGTAATATAAATAAATATATATACTTCCATCCCGTCTCGCAAAATTTTGGTGAGTAAAATATGAGCATATTTCTAGACACCGGATGATATTATTAACAGTAAATTATACAGATTGATGTAGAAAACACTGTGGAATTTCCACAGGGTCCCGCTAGTAAATTATTATTTATACAACCATTATTGATTACATATGAGCTAACTTCTCTGTCTTCTTTGGTCTGAAGAGGTTGACTCTGTGAAGAGTACAACCGAAACATGTATGCACATATGTAACCAATAATGTTTGTATAAATAAAAATATATACTTAAGAACAGCTCTACTTGTTATTAAGCATTTTTTATAAACACTTGAGTTTGAACGGATTTACATCTACAGAAACTAATACAATACATGTACTATATATATATATATATATATATATATATATATATATATATATATATATATAGAGAGAGAGAGAGAGAGAGAGAGAGAGAGAGACATATATTTATTAAGAAACAATGATTTTGTTCATTGTTTTTGTTGTTATTTTTTTAAATTAAAGAATGAAATAAAGTATTTCCAGAATGTTTTGGAAACGACCGTACGCCATAATAGACTTGTTGTTCTAATTCTTTGGGCAATTGGAATCTTATAATTCACTAAATCTCCTTATATATATATATATATATAACGTTTCTTAGTTTTTCTAAATTCTATAATACAATTCAAAAAACGTTTTCTGAAATCTCTCTCTCTCTCTCTCTCTCTCTCTCTCTCTCTCTCTCTCTCTCTCTCTCTCTATATATATATATATATATATATATATATATATATATATATATATATATATATATATATATATAATTAACTTGTTACAAATATCCAGGGGGTATAAATCCGAAGGAAGTTGAAACCGGGTTTATGAGAGTGCTCAATGAAAATTCAGAGAAAAATATATTTTTTGTTGGTGATTCCATTGTCGCTTGAAGAGTTGGCGCTCATTGCGGGCGCTAATGAAACAGCATATATTTTGTCGCAATTAATTGAATAATAAAATCACCAACAACATATATATATATATATATATATATATATATATATATATATATATATATATATATATATATATATATGCGTGTATGCGGCTTCATGGGCCTGACTAATATACTATAAAAGTCAAGATATAGGTATAAGTAGATGCAATTGCAAAACTATGTAAAGTCACGTACCGTAATCGCGTTATTCGCAGTTTCATCTTTGTTTTAACTTCCGGGATGTAGAATTCTCATTATTTGTATTGCTTTTCTTCGGACAATTTTTGAAACGGACAATAGTCCGAAGAAAAACAAAGGAAATAACAGCAGTTTCAGGTTCGTGCGAATAACCATATTTGACTCCTTCCGGTTTCTTTCTGTTTAGTTTGATTATGATAACAATTTTATGTCATATATATATCTATATCTACATCTAGGTCTAATCTCTAAGATTTTCCGAAATGTCTGTACCGAATTTTTAAAAGAGAACTGAAAAGTTAAACAGATATATGCTATTCAATAGTTAACCAAATGCCGATAGTATCAAAAATTCCAATCCAATCTCACCAGATGCAAAGTATGACTTTCTTCAGTGTGGCTCACCTCTCTTACCCCTCGATCGTTTTTGCACAACATCGCGGTAAATGATCCATTTTTCACCGCTTGTAATAATTTGCTTTACAAAAGGATGCATTTTAATTCTATTTCTGAAAGCAAATCACAGATGGAAATTCGATCTAAAAGGTTCTGTTCACTTATGGCACAACGATAGTGATCCTTTTAGGTGAGCTGGGGTTCTCCACATTTAAAAGACTCTCTTGTATTCTGAGTGAGACACGTAGAATCGAGAATACTGCACTTAAAATGTCAGTCTGCGTCAGAGGGCAAGTTGTTTATATCAAAGCGATTGAAATTGACGAGTGCATCGGATAGGTTTATGGTAAAATACAACTGTTGAGTGGGATTTGTGAAATGAGAAAACTACCAGTGACTTGATCTCTATCTCCCTTTCTTTTTCATGATTATTGTGTCTTTTTCCTCTTCTTTCGGACCTTTCATTCTCTCTCTCCCCGTATCCTTTACTCTCTCTCTCTCGATTATATCACAGCGAGGAAGAGTTTTCAGTTAGATTTTCGACTTCCTGTGGGTTGGGTCTGCCGATGCCTAAATCAACCAACTCTTGAGTTTTTATGTTTTTTTCGGAAACTAAATATATTTTTCTATAGAAAATGTATGACTGTCCGCTCTTTCATACAGAGCCCAGTTTAAGCAAGCCGATGGTCCAAGTCCAAATCATCAATCCCCTGTCAAGTCAATCGACCCGATTAACCCAACTAGATATAACCCCTTCATTTAAGAAGATGTACCTATCGTTTCTCATGGATCTGGTGTACTGTGCCAGAGTGTTAACATGCCTTTCAAAAATGTCCACACGGCGCGAACCACCTAGTTACATTCTCCCGGCAAGCGACAGTACTACACACTAAAATCATGTGACATCGCAAAGATCGTATTGATTTGTGTAACAAAGTTTGACTAAATTCTCATAATTTTTAGTCTTTTTTATTAGTTCTCGTAGTGTTTAATTATTATTATTAATGTCTTCATTTGGTCGTCATCTCTAGAGAGTTGTATTCTTCAGCGTTCTTCATCAGTATGGCTATAATCTTCAGCTGTAAATTTGGCGAACCACTTCCGCACAGTTCTGTCAGCTAAATCATCTTCACCGTACACTGCACACATATTTTTGGTTATTTGCGAGGAGTTTATGCTTATATGGAAATAGAACACCATAAAACGCCCAAAAAAGTCTTACAATCTTCGACTTTAAAAAAGGCTTCAGAATGAACACAACTTTAATAATCTTTAACTTACTTCATCACTAGAGAGCTCGAAGTATGCTCTAACCGGAAATGGAGGTCTACTATATCTGTCCATAATTCGACATATTCTAATGTGTCGAAATGTGTGTCAAAATATGAACTACTAACAATCGTCATGAACTTTCCAAACAACCTGATGTGTAACATTAATATTACATTAATGTTACACCGGCCGTTCTAACAGAAGAGAAACTACACCGGTTCTCACTATAAATAGTGCGAGTAGACAATCATCAGGAAGAAAAAGGATAGTATTGTAACTGTCTAGCCGAGTGCCAGTCAGTTTCCTTACCTTTGTAACTTTTATGTTAATACACTTGTTATCTTAACCCAACCTCGACTTGACTTCTTCTTTTTACTGTTGGACTACTTTACAACAATTAATAACATTCATTTTCATTTCGTCAGAGGGTGGCGAAAGGGGGCGAGGATTATGAAAGAGGGCGGCCACTGATTGCTGAGGACAACGTATTTCCTTAAAAACTTTATTAGACATGTACGTAAATTAGAAAAGAACGTAAGCCATATTGTTTTTACGACTCGGGAACCACTGTTTGCGAAGCATTTATGTTCATATGGAAATAAAAAACATAGATTGCTTAAAATGAGTCTTACCATCTTCCATTTTCCATTTGTTGTTTGCTTGCATATTGAATGTTTTAGATGCTGGAGGATAGGGCGAATGAACCGGGAAGATGGGAATAAATTCAGGTGGGTGCTGTGCAGGGGTTAGAATAGAGCATGTAGGATAAACAATAAGGGAGATAATTCAGTATATCAGGAGCAGCTAATTGAAAGTATTATAGAAAAAGGTATGAATTTATAACATAGTCCCCTCTCATTGTACTGGTCCCCTAATCGAAAGTTGTTGCAGCAGAAATGAAAAAAAAAAAATCTAAAACAAGAAAGGAGTTTTTCAGAGAAGCTTTTCTTGCACATCCTATTTATGGTTACAATCAACTCCTTAACCTTCTTTCTTTCTCGACGTCTCACCCAGAATGGACTCGTCCACGATTCATTTTTGCCACTCTTCATTATCTTATAGTAGTACTAGTAGCAGTAGTAGTAGTAGTAGTAGTAGTAGTAGTAGTAGTATTGATTTACTCCTCTCCAGGAGTTAGTCACAAGGCCAGTTTTTATCTTACTCCCACAAGTAAGATGTAACCCAAGGGCGGGTCGGGAAAGTGGGGTTTAAAAATTGCCTGGGCAGCCCCGTCGGCATTCCCCGGTAGGGGCGCCTCTGGCAGTAAGCATTAAACTTACTCCTCCCCAAAGAGAGGGGAGGCGAAGCCTGGGGGGGTGGACCTCCTAGAACTGCACAGGAGAGACCCATAGACCGGCGTAAATCAAGCCCCGAAGACCAAGACAATACCAGTTTATGGGGTGTAGTATCCATCGGAACAGATACTACACTTTGATCTTAGCCAAAAGGCCAACTAGTAGTAGCAGTAGTAGCAACAAAGTAAAAGGAGAGCAAAAGGATTATGAAAATAAATAAATAAATAATGTAAATAAAGAAGAAAAGAAAAACACTAGATTAGCGTTAGCCGCAGACGACAGGGGCTGACGTAAATAAGAAAAAGAAAACTTGAAAATTACAGCTTATAAAACGCGTAATATAGATTTGAGCGCTAGGGGCAAAATTAAACAGGGGTCTTCATTAATTATGGGCCAATGTAGAATGAGCCTTCAAGTAGATCATAAAATAACGTATTATATTGATTTGTTAATGTCCCATCTTTGAATGATTATTCTTTAACCGCGAATATTGTAAATATAACATTTGAATTATAAAATTAAACTAGCATACCCGTCCTAGGAAGGGTAAAAGTAATTCTCTGAACAGAATAGTTTTGTACAACTTCTACAAAAATTAAAACTAAATATATTTTTTAGAATACTCATTCCGATTTTGATCAGAATCTATTACATGATGTTTAGAAAATATGTAAAATATAATGCTTAAGCTTAATGGGTCTTAAGAAGAAATTGAAATTCAGGGAATCTCTCTTAATTGGATCAAATTTTATACAAATCTTAAATATTTTAATTTTCGAATAGAACGTTGTGCCCGTATTATGTCTCTTTAAAACCCTTTAAAATAGTTTAAAGATATAGAAATTTAGGGCTGCTTGTGGACTGTAGGTCCGAATTTTTTTTTTTTTAATTTGAGAAAGTCAAATAAGGGGGAGATAACTTTAGTCTCAAGTTTAAACCACGATGTATCTTAAAATGGATTTTACTATTGTAATTATTTTAAAAAAAGTTTTAAAAAATGTATATGTAAAAAGAACAGTTTTCAAACAAATTGCTAAATTTTACCCAGTGTAAAACTGTCATTTATTTAAAAAAAATTTATTCCCCTTGTTTCATATTTGCCCTTGAATTTACGTATTTTTTTTCTACCTTTTCCTTCTTCTGTGATTATTTATTGTAATAAATCATTTTATTTTGTATTGGTGCCGAATGCGGTGTGATTGTTTTATTTCTAAATTATCCTTTTATGTATATATTTTTAAAAACTTTATTTTAGAATAATTACAATAATAAAATCCATTTTAAGATACCTGGTGATACCAGATCAGGCTGCCCTGTGGCTCCCTGAGACGAAATTCACCTACATTGACGTTTTTTTTTTTTTTTTTTTTTTTTTTTGTTTGTTTGTAAAACTTAATTATGTTCTACAAAACCAAAACCAAAAACAACAGCCCCTCTCCCTTTCTCCCTCCCCTTTTTTATTTTTATTTTTCCTACCCTACTCCCGGTCCTGGATATGACCTTAAACTACATCCGATGGTGAGATCCGGCTTACGGACTTTGGGGAATGTGGAGCCTCCTCTTAATTACCATTGCTCCCAGGTCCACCCTGACCCGGAGTGGTAGTACCTGTTAAGGTCCCAACTATGGGTTAAATAGAAACAGATATTAAAAGGGGAAAGAAACAAAAAAGAGAAGAAAACAAGACCAGATTCGGCATTAAATAACCCAAAAAGGGTTGATATGCCGTAAAACAAAACTACCAAACCTACCAAACCATTTTAAGATACATCGTGGTTGAAATTTGAAACTAGAGTTCTCTCCTTCTTATTTGACTCTCCTCAAATTAAAGATAAATTCCATTTTCGGACCTACAGTCCACAAGCACCCATTTAGGAGATATTAATTAATTGATGTCTGATATCTCTTGTAAGAATTTCACAAAAATTAGAGGTATCTGAATTTTTGACGAAACGGCTTCAACTACTTCTTTGCCCACTTTTCATGAAACTAAATAAACTCATTATACATTACCTTAGGTCTAGCCGTTGTGTACCAAACTTCATAATGATCGGTTAATTGTTTTTGAGTCACTCTTGTACATACAAATATATAAACATACATATATACACACTTAATTTTATATGAATAGAGATCGCATTGTCATAGTATGAAGCGTGGTACGGAGTCTATTACCAGAGGTCTGGAACGGTGTATAGATTAAATGAATCGATTCACACGTGATATATGTCGAGGGCAATTGTTCAAGTTCAGGGTTTTATGATAATCGATATTTTTAATCGTATTTTATTCTATTCAACACAGGCTGTAGCTGACGTTTTACGATGTTTATTCTTATAGAAAAACTAATTCTGTTTCTTGTTTTCTCTTGAGTTCAACCCAAACAATGCACACTGCCACTAGGACAGGTTTATAGGGGCATTCTAAGTGGGGATTTGTGTAGCAAGATGTTTGTTCACAATACATTTACATTTCTGCATGTTGGTACATCGAAGAAAAGAGGGAGCAGGGAGTGAATTCCAAAGACAAGTTGTTCGAGGAAAAAAAATATTACAATAGATAGCCTACCGGTATCTGAGGACTTCTACAGTGAAGGGTGTGATTTTTCTGCTTGTCGGGTGTATTTACGTTGAAGGGACACACGTGCAGTAATTTCGTCGGAGTACATTCCGTTGAAATACTTGTAAAACCAGCACAGGGATTCAATATTGCGGTGATGGGACAGGAGCTGGAGCTTCGTAGACAGTATGGGAACAATTATGCAAAATACTCTTTTTTCTACCCTGTCCAAGAGGGAAAGACAAATGGTTGGTACACCAGCCAAGATGTAGAAAAATACTTCATGCACAGGCAAATGGTGGCTTTGTAGACATATAGAAAACTGGCAGATGTGAGAAGTTTTATATATATATATATATATGATTTTTAAAAATGTAATCATCTCACTTGGATGCTTGACAATACTACAAGGTTAGAATAAATTATTGCATCGATGATTATGTAGTTTCGTGTTACTATATTATATATATATATATATATATATATATATATATATATATATATATATATATATATATATATATATATATATATATATATATGTGTGTGTGTGTTTTCTAATTCAACATTCAAAGTTCTTGAAATGTGGAATTATTTAATAACATAAAGTCAGCTATAGCTCTATAGTGCGTGACTAGAGCTATTTTACAAAGTTTTAATGATTTTACCCTGAAAAATGATGATGAAGGATGAATGTTCACAGGTAAAACACGTTTTTAATCAAGACACTTTCATAAGAAAGTCTCAACAAAAAAAGAACAAAAAAAGCGGCTTAAAAAAGTGATACTTTCTAATGAAATGTCTAATGTGTATTGCCATTGTTTTTACTTATTGTACTTTTTGCACTTGGCACTGGCCAAAAGTGTTTAAATGTGTTTTTAAACGTATTTTTAAACGTGTTTTATGTATTTTAAAACGTACTTCAAAACGTACATCTGTAAATATTTTGAAATACTTTCAAATTCTTGAAAACGATATCCTTGGTTTTAGCCGAAACAATTGTTTGCCTTCATTAAAAACGTTTTTTTTCCCGTGAACATCTATCCTTCATCATCATTTTTCAGGGTAAAAAAATTAAAACTTTATATATATATATATATATATATACAGGATGTTTCGAAAATCGATTCAAATAATTCGGGATTATGTTCTACACGACTGAATGATGAAAAAACGTACATTAAACATTAAAAAAATACCATATGAGGAATGTAAATTAATTTGATAAGTATGTCTTTTAATTTAAATTTGAAAAGATTTCGTAAATATTTATCATGAAACATATTATTTAATACTAGTAGAACCCTGTGGTAATAACACGGTACTGTAACCCTAACCATAACCATAACCCTAACCCTAACCATAACCATAACCCTAACCTTAACCATAACCTTAACCATAACCATAACTTTAACCTTAACCCTAACCTTAATCTTAACCCTAACCCTAAACCACCGTTTTCCATCGTTTTCACCGTAAAATTACTTGCCAGGAAAATATTTTTAAATAAATAAAGCGACCATTTTAACTTTGAAATTAATTTATTGTAAAAATGTAAATCTTTAATGATACATTTTATCGTAAGGAAACTGGTTACCTGAATATTATTGAAATGTAAGTAAATACTTGTTGAACCTTCTTCTTTGATAATCCATTCTTCTAAAGTAACCTTCTGGCCATTCCATCCATTATTTCCAATTTGTCTAAAGGTGGCGATCACCGTTCAACTGACAATCTCTTTAACCTTTATCCTCGAGTGACCCGCGGACGTTGGTAAACAATGATCTACTAGTAAATAAATAAATATATTAATATATAAATAAATAAATAAAACGAATGAAACCTTTAATTATGTTTAAAATTTCTTATTTGATTTGGGAACAATTCATTTAAAAATAGATAAAATCTAACTTTTGGGCAGTCAGCGACATGTTTGATGATCGGACGGTCTCATTTTTTTAAAAATGGGTGTGAAATGTTGCCATATACCAGTGCCCACCTTTATTATTTTGGCGTTTTGGCTAAGATCAAAGTGTAGTATCAGTTTCGATGGATACTGCACCCCATAGACTGGTATTGTCTTGGCCTTCGGGCCTTGATTTACGCCGGTCTATGGGTCTGTCCTGTGCAGTTCTAGGAGGTCCACCTTCCCAGACTTCGCCTCCCCTCTTTGGGGAGGAGTAAGTTTATTGCTTACTGCCTGAGGCGCCCCTACCGGGGAATGCCGACGGGGCGTCCCAGGCAAATTTTAAACCCCACTTTCCCGACCCGACTTTGGGTCACATCTTACTTGTGGGAGTAAGTTAAAAACTGGCCTTGTGCCTAACTCCTGGAGAGGAGTAAATCAATACTTATGTCAATCAATGAAGAAACCTGTTCCCCTACAGCTGTTTTCCTGAACAGCAATAGATTTTTTATATCGAAATTCCGTCCAGATACCCGAGTTCGACAGAAATATTTACGAGTTTAAAATAATACAGGTAAAGAAGGCCGGAGGTTACAGCGGGCGAAACATTGTGATGATAACACTCAAGATGAGGACAGTAGTTCGAAGAAGCGAAATTATACAGATTTTTATATATTTTGTTTTTATTTAATGCATAAAAGAATACAAACTTTAAGTAAATAAAAACATTTTTTATTCGTTTCTTCTGTTCGTCAATGTGAATATTTGTGTATTTAGTGTCTGCTTCGCCAGATATAGTTGATATAAGAGAAAGAGAGAGTGTGTGTGTGAGAGAGAGAGAGAGAGAGAAAGAGAAAGAAAGAGAGAGAGAGAGAGGGGGGGACATAAATAGTGTCTCCTTCACCAGACAGGATGTATTTTAAAGAGAGATAGAGAGAGAGAGATATATAAAGAGAAGGAGAGAGAGAGAGATAAAGAGAGAGAGAGAGCGGGAGAGAGAGCGAGAAAGAGAGAGAAAGAGCGAGAAAGAGAGAGAGGGAAAGAAAAACAGAGAAAGTAAAATAAATTAAGAGACATAGAAGAAATAGAGATAGATAGATAGATAGATAGATAGATAGATAGAGAAAAAAGAAAGAAAGAGAGAGAGAGAGAGGGGGGGGGAACATAGATAGTGTCTCCCTCACCAAACAGAATGTGTTTTAAAGAAAGAAAGAGATATAGAGAGATAGAGATGAAAAGAAAGAGAGAGAGAGAGAAAGAAAGAACGAGAGAAAAAGTAAGAATAAATATATAGAGATTGAAAGAAATAGAAATATAGAAAGAGAGAGAGAGAGAGAAAGAGAGAGTGCAAGAAAGAGATAGTGTTTGCTTTCCAATACATAATTGATATGAGAGATAGAGAGAGGGAGGAAATCAGAAAAAGATAGGGAGAAAGAAACAGAGAGAGAAAAAACGGAAACTGAAAAAGAAAGAGAGAGAAGTAAGATACAAAAAAAGAGAGAAAAAGAAAGATAAAGAGAGAGACAGAGAGAGAGAGACAGACAGACAGAGACAGAGAAAGAGAGAGAGGGAGAAAGAGAAAGAAGGCGCGCACGAGAGAGGGGGAGAAAAAGAGAAGTGGGAGAGAACGAAAATAAAAAAAAAGACAGAGCAAATTTGTGAAAGCAAATTAAATCTCCAATAATATAATTGGACATACAAGAAAATTAATTTAATATTTTACTAGACAAATCAATAAAATATCAATTATTTTAAACGCAAATATTGGACAGTCTTCGATAATATTTGTTATGTCAACTGAAATGACGAACGGACGAAGATTAAATTCTTCATTTCCCGTTTGCAAATTAATGTAGACAATTATTTACCAACGAATTAATGTTATTTTTTCACGTGTTCAAGTTAATACTTTTCTTTCCTCGATGAAAGGTTAATACAAACATTTACAAAACAGTCACTTCCTCGTTTTGTGGTCATTTCGTCTGATTACCCACATGACTGTTTAAATATATTTATTTATTTATATATATATATATATATATATATATATATATATATATAAATAAATATATTTAAATTTTGTGGACACGTGTTGTTTTACCTGTATGTTTAATCTTTGAGAAGTACTCCCTACGTAGTGCCAACTGCAACTACATTTAACTAAATAAGTAAATAAATAATAGAATTACTATGGAGGAGAACAGACGTCAAGATGAGCCTTGTTGAAAAAACAAGTCGTGTATTCGAGACAAAATAACATTGTTTATATATATATATATATATATATATATATATATATATATATATATATATAGTCTAAAGAAGCTTTGAGTCATTAAAAAAAAAAAAAAAAAATTAAAAAAAGTAAAATGCAGTTTAAATTCCCAGACAAACCAACTAAATCCAAGATATTGCAGACTTAACATTCGTTGGAAAATTAATAAATGAATAAATATAAGTAAAATAAAAATAAAAATAAAAATAAAAAAGGGGGTTAATTATCTAAGAGTGAAACAAAAACAGGAAACCTTAAGCGTCTAATATTAACACGGGGGATCATCAGCTGTTTACCATGTAACTGTTTCGGAGATTTAAAAACAGGACAGTTTTAATATTCATGGCTCTCCAATGGTATTGATTATACGACCATTTCCCCAATAATCAAGTGTCGAAATAATTCAGCTTAAAATATCACTAATATATACATAAAAAATAATAATAATGATAAAATAATAAAAATAATAATATATTACCCTTAAGACTACCGTATGATATAGTAATTTGCATATCAAATAACATTAATTATAATAATAATAAAAAATAAGAATAATAATAATACTATCTAAACACTATATCCAAGAACCATTCTGCAATATGGTAGCTAGTAATACAATTATATAGGAATCAAAGTTGCATTAAAAAATAAATAAAAAATAAAGCTTAAGTACCTTTGGTACCAGAAAAGTAAATATATAAATATATATATATATATATATATATATATATATATATATATATATATATATATATATATATATATATATTGCTTTACTTTGCTTTACTCGCTAAAAAGAAAAAAGAATGGAACAAGAAACCCATGGATCATATTTACATTAATTTGACCGAAACATTAGATGGACAATTCGGAAAATTGAAAAAATAAAAAAAAGTCGCATCAAACAAAACCACTACGTGTTATTTAATTTGCCTAAATGAAAATATGCTGCCTAAATACACACACAATATATATATATATATATATATATATATATATATATATAATCTTTTAAAAATATATTTCACCCCAAACAAGTGTAGACGTAATGGGCTACTGGGAATTAGGGAGTAGGTTTAGGGTGTCATCCTAAGTTGGGAGCTGTGCAGCGAGATGTCTGTTTACATTAGTTTTAAACCTCTGCATGTCGGTACTGTCGGGGAAACAGGAAGCAGAAAGAGAGTTTCAGGTTCCGGCAGCAAGAGGAAATAAGCTACTGGAGTAGAAGGCTCTCCGGCATCTGGGGACCTCCACAGTGAATGAATGAAACCTAGCTGATTGTCGGGTTGGTCAAGTGTATTTGCGTCGAGGGGGCACTAGAGCAGCTAGTTTATCGGAGCACAATCCATTGAAGTATTTGTAAAGCAAGCACAAGGATGCAACATTGCGGCGAATAGAAAAGGGCTGGAGATTGGTGGATAGTAAGCGACCTATTTAGTTGGCGACTCTTTTTTGGACCTTGTCTAAGAGGGAGAGACTAGTGGATGATGCACCAGCCCAGATGTGACGACAATACTCCATGCATGGGCAGATGATGGCTTTGTAAAGATACAGGATAATGTCAGATCTGAGGAGTTTACTAGCACGGTAGAGGGAGCCCACCTTCTTTGCAGCAGCCCTGGTAATGTCTTCAATGTATTTGTTTCAATTCATGTTACCAATGAAAGTTAGGCCGAGGAGTTTGAATGCTGAACTCTGAGGTAAGACATTATTTGCCATGGCAATCGGTAGTTGAAGAGGTTTCTTGTAGTTATTGAAGGAAAAGAGCTTTGTCATTGCGGCATTAAAAAAAGCAGCCCACACCAATTAATTAGTGTTTATGTACTAGGCGTACATCATTCAGGGCTGGCTGCTACAGCACTAGTATTAAGAGTTAGTGTCGAAGTAGCCAGCCCTGAATGATGTACGTCTATTACAGAGACACAAGTTTATTAGTCTAGGCTGATTTAATGTTTATATAAATGTTATTTATAAAGCTCTATTTGTATTGAGCTTATTATAAAATATTAGTTTTAGTTATTGACTTCGTTTAAGTTATTTTATTAAAATATTTTAACTTCATTAATTTTTATATATATATATATATATATATATATAGTCTAAAGAAGCTTTGAGTTATTTTAAACAAAAAGACAAAAAAAAAAAAAGAAAAAAAAAAGGAAAATGCAGTTTAAATTCCCAAAGAAACTAACTAAATCCAAAATAGTGTAGACTTAACATTCGTTGGAAAATTCATAAATAAATAATATATAATAGTAAGTAAATAAAATAAAAAGGGGGATTAAGTATCTAACAGTGAAACAAAAGCAGGAGACCTTAACGTAAGCGTCTAATATTAACACGGGGATCTTCAGCTGTTTACCATGTAACTGTTTCGGAGATTTAAAAACAGGACAGTTATATGCATGGCTCTCCAATGGTACAGATAAAACTACCATTTCCCCAATAATCAAGTGTCGAAATAATTCAGCTTAAAATGTTACTTATATATACATAAATAAATAATAATAAAATAATAATAATAATAATAATAATAATATACTACCCTTAAGACTACCGTGTGATATGGTAATTTGCATATCACATAAAATCATTTATAACAATAGTACTACTAGTAATAATAATAATAATAATAATAATAATAATAATAATAATAATAATAATAATAATAATAATAA
>OY744545.1:59864489-59884489 GCA_963556195.1 Sepiola atlantica | reverse complement strand
GACATTCTATTGCCGTCTGATCCACAGCTGTATTCTGGTCTCTTCCTGAGATGTTGTTAAGGGTTCATAATGGCTGAGGAAGCTTCTCCTTTACTTAAGTCGTTGGACCGTGAAGGAGATAGTGTTCATCACTGGTAGCCTTTGTGATCTCTACACGGCTGAAAACTTTTCGTCCCGCATCTGCAAGGGCAATGCCAGTGAGAAGATACAGGTTGTTCAGGTTGGAAGGCTTCGGGCAGCTAGTAATTAAGCGGCAGGTGTTGTTCAACGCTGAGTTTATTATTTTTTTTTTGGCATCCGTTTATCTCCCCCGAACAGGACACGCATACTTCGCATAGGAATAGTACATCTTAGTGTATGTGCTATCGTTCCCCCTACTTGGAGTTGCTCAGTTTTCGTAGTATGTTTTTTTCGGGAGTTGACTTTCATTTTTGACGTTTTAATATGTTCCTTGAATGATAGGGTTCAGTCCAGGGTAACGCTAAGGTGGACAAGGTTCTTGCGATTCTCAGTTTCCGTAGTATGTTTTTTTCGGGAGTTGACTTTCATTTTTGACGTTTTAATATGTTCCTTGAATGATAGGGTTCAGTCCAGGGTAACGCTAAGGTGGACAAAGGTTCTTGCGATTCTCAAGTCGTATTCCAGAGCACGTGATTGTTAGGGCTCGGTGAGTCTTCCCGGTTCCTGAGATGGAACGAGCGAACATCCCTAAAGTATCAACGCCTTTAATCATAAAATATTGAAATAAACAATTATACTCACCATCGTCAGTCATCGGGCATCATCGACATCTGAAATAAAATAAATAAGTATTTTCTTTATGAGTTCGAAAATATTTTATATCGACAATATTTTTTTTTATAACGTGTCCAATAAGAATATTCCCGTAAAAATTGGTTTTTGATTTCGCCTCAGAAGTGTATTTTGTTTGGAGAGCGATATATTTCACAAATTATACTGAAAATAATGTTTAAATATTGTAATCTTGTAAATAATCGAATAGTTTGTTAGAAACGAAACAGCGCAATAAGAATTCTTTTTTAACCCTAACCCTAACATTAACGCTAACATTAACCCTAACCATGAACCCTAACCCTAACCCTAAACCCTAACCCTAAACCCTAAACCCTAACCCTAACCCTAACAATAAACCCTACCCCTAACCCTAACCCCAACCTAACCCTAACCTTAACCATAAACCCTAACACTAACCCTAACCCTAACCCTAACCCTAATCCTAACCGTAAGTCTAACCCAAACCCTAACCTTAACCCAAACCCAAACCCAAATCCTAACCCTAACCTTAACCCCTAACCAGGGAAATGCATTAACACATGAGCCACAGATTCAACATGACAGATCAAATAAAAGACAAACCACATTCCCTATGCTGAGAATTTCAAGCTTATAAGAATTCCTGTAACGCAGAAAGCATTTCTATTTCCTGTAATATTAAAAGAACGATACGCCATCTTGCGTAACATTAGTACACATCCCTCTTCATTTGCCTCAGCACGAGAGCAGAGTTAGATACATGTTCGGTTTTTAAGATTGAGAAAATCCAGCCCTCTAAAAGGAACACTCTGGATTGGGAAACAAAAAATAAATCAAGTCTAAGACGAATGCTTCACTGACTGAGGGCGGAAAAGATAAAATATACTCTCAGAACAGCTACTACACTTTTCTCTTGGACAAAAAGTCACTATGCGTCTAAGAACTTGACATTTCCAGAACAGATTCCTAGCAAATAAAATCCACTTTGTACAAATTAGTCTGGGAAAGTCTTCCGGGCTTCGAGAACTCTCAGATGTTAATGAAGTTTCTCCATATTTGCTCTTGTATAAAATCAGGTGAAACTTTGTCAAAACTGACAAAAGAATGTCTAACAGCATCTGGTACTCGTTCAAGAAACAGTTTACTTGGGCAAGGAGCAAAGTGTAGTATCTGTTCTGATACCATACTTTATCTTTATGTCCTTCCATACTTAAGCAAATTTTATGATTCCCTAAATCAGAACCGACCTGGTTTCTAATTCTTCCCTCACAAAGAGGCAAGTAAATACACTACTGATTAAACCCATTAGCCAGGATACCCTGATTGGTCAGCTTAATGTCACGAAATTACTTATATACAGGGTGGGCCAAAATAAGGGTCCTATCTTTAAATTTGAATAACTTGAATTAGAATAACTTCCACAAAATAAAAGTTAAACTCACCAAACTTTATGTGTGTGTAGACTGACCCTTCCGAGATTTTTTGAAATAAACAAAACAAATTTTAGCCGAAAAACACTTCTTAAAACTTACAAAAACTAAAGTATTGTTTTTTACACTGTTTTGAGTTTTTTAAGCAAAAATAATGTTTTCTAAATGAGGGTACGTTCCTTAGGGCTAATACGGCTCATGCTTGCTTCGGAAGGGGTCCTTTACTTATTCTAAAAAAAAAATTTAAAAAAAATCAATAAATAAAAAAGTTATGAATTTTTAAAAATAGGACCCTTATTTTTGCCCACCCTGTACAAGTAAACTTGGGTCAAGTTTTGTTAAACAGTATATAGAAAATTCTCTTGCAACTAAAACTACACTGGGAACATAGCAGAACTGAGTACTCCACTGGACCATACCCTATTTCTATCAAGCAAGAATGCAGCTGTGATTTTATACGCATGAATCATCGCATATCAAGGCCCGAAGACCAGTCGAGGATAAGGGTCAATGAGAATTTGTTAACTTTAAACTTGAAAACAACCATTTTATAGTCAACTAGCAAGCAGCCTCTTGATATTGTGTCTCATTACTCAATGGGACGACAGCTCAACAAGAATTTGTTAATATTGAACTTGAAAACGACCATGTTGTAGTCAGCTGGCAAGCAACCCTGTGGTATTACGTTCCACAGACGAACAGTTCTTAGAAAGAAACTCTGCTCATGGAAGTTTCGCTTAGTTCAAACTGCACAGAAGAAGAAAAGAAAAAAATGTACAGTGGCTTTAACTAGACAAAATGATGCTGTGAATGTTTGACGTGGGAAACTAATGAGTAGAGCTCAGTCGAGCACCACCATGAAAATAACGATAGAGTAGAGAAAGACTAGCAACGTCTCTTCTGTGAGAAAGGGGCTGCAGAGAAAAGAAGAGATTGGAGCTCAGTCGATCACCTTCCATGAAAATAACGATAGAGTAGAGAAAGACTAGCAACGTCTCTTCTGTGAGAAAGGGGCTGCAGAGAAAAGAAGAGATTGGAGCTCAGTCGATCACCTTCCATGAAAATAACGATAGAGTAGAGAAAGACTAGCAACGTCTCTTCTGTGAGAAAGGGGCTGCAGAGAAAAGAAGAGATTGGAGCTCAGTCGATCACCTTCCATGAAAATAACGATAGAGTAGAGAAAGACTAGCAACGTCTCTTCTGTGAGAAAGGGGCTGCAGAGAAAAGAAGAGATTGGAGCTCAGTCGATCACCTTCCATGAAAATAACGATAGAGTAGAGAAAGACTAGCAACGTCTCTTCTGTGAGAAAGGGGCTGCAGAGAAAAGAAGAGATTGGAGCTCAGTCGATCACCTTCCATGAAAATAACGATAGAGTAGAGAAAGACTAGCAACGTCTCTTCTGTGAGAAAGGGGCTGCAGAGAAAAGAAGAGATTGGAGCTCAGTCGATCACCTTCCATGAAAATAACGATAGAGTAGAGAAAGACTAGCAACGTCTCTTCTGTGAGAAAGGGGCTGCAGAGAAAAGAAGAGATTGGAGCTCAGTCGATCACCTTCCATGAAAATAACGATAGAGTAGAGAAAGACTAGCAACGTCTCTTCTGTGAGAAAGGGGCTGCAGAGAAAAGAAGAGATTGGAGCTCAGTCGATCACCTTCCATGAAAATAACGATAGAGTAGAGAAAGACTAGCAACGTCTCTTCTGTAAGAAAGAGGCTGTAAGAAAAGAAAGGAGGGCATGCCCCACTAGTTGTGTATGGATGTCAAGGCTAGAAAAGGTGTTCTGATCGGTCCAATTATTAGATGGATCACCAGTATTCCATCTTATGACGTATGTGGCCCTTATACAGGTAGAGGATGGTTTTCTGAAGCAGTACAACGATCCAAACATTTGTCAGCGATCTTAGCACAGATCTGATGTAAGTCTTTTACTTTAGGTCTGGAGTGAAAGTCAGTTCTCGAAGCTCTACAAATCAAGAAGCCTGCTTAAGAAGATAGCCATCCATTTTAACTGGACTATGCATACATTTTCTAGGGCACACTACATGCTTATTTCACTGGTCACATTTCTTCACATACTCTTTTCAAGAACTGTTTTCTATCGACACACATACATACACCACACACGTCATCATCCCACATACACACACGTTCAATACACCTTATTTGAACTACCTCCTTTTGTTAAGACATATACAGACATAGGTAGATAGATAGGGGGAGAGAAAGAAAGAGAGAGTCAACAGATGACGATTAGAATGGAAGTGACACCGCCATTACTGACATAGTGTTGCCACGAACGATAGCCAGAGAGATGCGTTGGAACAACCAGGCTGACTCACGGGGCTCGTGTCTAGACGTTGAAATCCTCTGTCCAATGTCCTGAAAAAATTTAACAGTCTCGGGGCCAAGCACACACGACGTTTCCACTGAAATTGGTTGGAAGACGAAGCGGTCAGTGAGCGAGCTATATTTTCCGCGTTTCCTTGTTTCGGCGAGCAGAACCACCGTGCCGGGCTTCACCGCGGATTCCGCAGTCCTTACTGGTGAAAAGGAGTCAGAACAAGTGGCGTCCCAGATCAGCGGCTTTCCGGCTCGGAAAGCAAACACAGTCATCCCGTAAGGCCTGCGACCGTCGCCTCTGTCCAGGCCGACTGGTTCAAGGACTGATGCAAAACCTGCCGAGTCGAGACCTCGCCTGACTACGTCGTTAAGGGCAGAGTGGCACTGGTTGTATCGAAGTTGGAACTTCTTCAGAATGGATATAGACCTATCTCAGGCCTTCAACACTATAAATAAATCAAAGATTATCGATATCGATACTAATCTGTCTCTAATAATGATGTTAATAATAATTAATAGTAATTAATTAATATGTATTAATTAATAGCTAATAATGATGTTAATAATAATGATGTTTATAATAATGATGCGAATAAGGAAAATCAACAGTTTATTCTGCGAAATTCAGAACGAAAATTTGCTCACTACGTGGGAACTATCCTTCTCTAGTGTTCTTCCTATGTTTAATTTGTAATCTTATCCGTGTGAAAATGTTATAGGACCAAGGTGTAATATCTGTTCTCGTGCTAGACTCTATCTGTTCTGTTATCGGTCAGTGAAAGTGAGTTTTTTTTTAGACTAGGGCGGCAATTTTTTTATATTTTTCTCCCAATCCAGCGTTCCCTTTTTAATAAGCTGGACTTTCCCCACATTATAAACAGATTTTGTGTCTAAACTCATACATCGTGTAGAGGAAAGCCAAAAGGAACATTCAAATAAATATATAATGTATAGATGGCGTGTGGGATTTCTAACTTCAAAGAACATATTGGAGAAGCGGGCAATGTTATGTAATAGTTATATCATTAAAAACAGAAAGATTAACATTAGAAACTATAACATTACAAAGAATGATTACAAAAATCACCTCAGATTTCTTTACGCTTTCTGCTGTGTATTATCGGTAGTTGCATTTTGTTACAAGCATCGTAATAAGATTCATGTCACGAATAAAAAAAATACAACAACTAATGTTCGATGCATGCAAAATGCAATTATTCTTAATTAGATTATTATTTAAAGAAATATATTGAACAAGTTGCACATTTGAAAAATTGAAATCAACATTTACAAAAATGAAAGAAGAAATAAAATATGATTGAAGATTCTAAACAACCCCCCCCCTTTTATATGTCAGATGTGACTCTGGAAATCGTAGATAATTTGTTTTTAGCCATTTTTGATAAACAGGGAGTGAGAGAGTTTGGCCTTTCAATCTCTCCTAGTTTACATTTACGTCTCAATCTGTTTTCTTCCATGTCTTTTAATGATAAACGCAGATATATGCACCCCAACATATATATATATATATATATATATATATATATATATATATATATATATATATATATATAATATATATATACATATATAATATATATATACATATATAATATATATCAATATTCATATTATATAATATATATATATATATATATATATATATAAATATTAATATAATATATATATCATATATATAGGTAGAAGGATGAAAAGGAATTAGAAAAGCAAAAGGTAGATATTTTTTCAATTCAGTTGCTGAAAGCAAGGTATATTCCGCAAAAAGGCAATTTATTCAATTAATTTTCTCCTTAAGCCACGAACCCTCTATAGGACTTTCTACACTCTGGATTCTATCTATTTTCGCCGCACCTGAAGATGTGTTTTTTTTTAGTTTAACTTTGAATCCTCTCATTTCATTTCTCGTACCTTCTAACGACCTACGTAGCTACAAATCACTTTCTCCGCTGGACTTTTTTACACCGGATTTTTTTGCAATCGGACATTTGCTTGCATTCGGGCAGCGTTTTGCCTTGTTTTTTCCCCCACAATCTTTATTTTACTTTTTCAAATTTCAAATCTTGGCCTTTGACAACTTATGTATCCCAGCGATTTCCTCTGATGATAAGATTTTGATCTTTCAAAAGCCTGGCTTAAGGAACAAATTAATTTGAATAAATTGCTTTTTTGCGGAATATACCTTGCTTTGAGCAACTGAATTGAAAAAAAGATCTGCCTTTTGCTTTTCTAATTCCTTTTCATCCTTCTACATATCTATCTGCTCTATCCTGTATATTGAGCTGTATACTTTTCACAATAGGTTTTACCTTTCCTAAAAGTTCGCTTTTAGTTCCCCACTTTATATATATATATATATATATATATATATATATATATATATATATATATATATATATATATATATATAAGGCAGGTTCATATTATATTCCAATAACCATGTTTTTATTTTATTATTTTTATTTTTATTTTTTCACATTTCCAAAAAACATAACATTTCTGTGAGATATATTTTTTACGGTCCGTTTCATTTGTCTTGTGCCAAACAACATTTTTATGTCAATATCGTCTCTCCAACATTACAAAATCATCAGAAAAATTCACAAAAAGTAAAAAGTTCTTGGATTAAAGTGTCTTGATAAACACCTACACTATATAGTTGTTCATTTTTGGGTGAAACCAAACAAAATGGTTATTGGAATATAATATGAATTATTTGAATATAATATGCTCTGTTGTCACTAACTGACACTCATCGAGCTGAATCTTTTAAGGAGACTGCGGAGTAAAAGGGCACTGATAGTATATGCTAATACATATATTGTCATTAATAATCATTATATATATATATATATATATATATATATATATATATATATATATATATATAATTGTTACTTCAAAGATATATATAATATATATCTTTAATTTGTGAACTATCAGAATAAAGACAAAGCTCAATATATTGGATAGAGCATTAATAATAATAGATACAATCAAAGAATTAAATGAGAAATTAACTAAACTTTATTGCATATAAAGGTTCAAGCAGCAATTAATGTAAAGTCCTTAATCCATGGATTTTCAAAGAAAATCTTCTCCTCTATCTAGGACTATTACCGGAATGACATCGCTACGAGTAAAAAATTCGATTCGAAAACATATAATACATATATAAAACATAAAACATCACGGCCAAAAAGCACAGTTTTATGTTAACATACCTCATCAAGGTACGGGCTAATTTGATGTTTACATCTTTACAGTTTATCCAAGTTTAAATGTTTTTTATAAAAAAACTTTCTTTAAAAACTTTTGTTTAAACTTTAATCTATGGATTAAAGACTTTACAGTACTATTGGCTAGAACTTTGATATATTTCTTATTGTATTCATTAATTTAATCGATTATATATATATATATATATATATATATATATATATATATATATATATATATAAAGAGTATATAAACCTATTGTGAAGAGTATACAGCTCAATATCCAGGATAGAGCAGGTAGATATGAAGAAGAATGGAAAGGAATTAGAGAAGCAAAAGCCAAATCATAATTCAATTTAATTGCTCAGAACAAGGTATATTCCGCAAAAAGGCAATTTATTCAAGTTAAATTTTCCTTAAGCCAGGCTTTTCAAAGATCAAAATCTTATCATCAGAGGAAGTCGCCGGGATAGATAAGTTGGCAATGGCCAAGATTTAAAATTTGAAAAAAAGAAATAAAAGTTGTAGGGAAAGAAAACGCTGGGCAAAACTCTGCCCAGATGCAAGCAAATGTCCGATTGCTAATAATAGAATAAGGTGTAGATAGGTGGGTCATTAGAGTCCAATAAGAGGTACGTTCGTGGAAGCACGAACGTTCCTCTTATTGGACTTTTTACCCTTTTGGATTTTCTATTTTCGCCGTACCTGAAGTTGTGGCATCTTGGATTTTAACTTTGAATCCACTCTCATTATTTATTGTGCCGCTAATGACCCACCTATCTACACCTTATTCTCTCCGCTGGACTTTTCGACACCGGACTTTTTAGCAATCGGACATTTGCTTGCATTCGGGCAGTTTTGCCCAGCGTTTTCTTTCCCTACAACTTTTATTTCTTTTTTTCAAATTTTAAATCTTTTGGCTTTTGCTTCTCTAATTCCTTTCCATTCTTCTTCATATATATATATATATATATATATATATATATATATATATATATATATATATATATATATATATATATAGCACTAGATAAAGTGAAAGAATAAAATAAGGTAGGACTTAAATTTTATTTGCATTCAATGTTCAAGCAAAGTCCTTTAAAGTCTTTAACTAATGAGTTTTCAAAGAAAATCTTTTCCTCTGAGGACCATTACCGCAATGACATTACTGCAGGTAATAAAATTAAACTTTGAAAATATATAAAAACAATTTACATAAAAATACATAAAATTATATAAAACATCAAATATATCGGCCCAAAACATACTTTTTTGTTAAACTTATACAGTTCATCCAAGAAAGATATGCAAGAGGTTGATCAAAAACAATCCAGGTGGTGAATGGTAGTTCAAAAATGAAAAAGTTATTCAGGCGGGAAATTTGTTTGCTATCGATGCAGTATATGACAGTGAAAAGTGTATCCAATATATATATATATATATATATATATATATATATATATATATATATATATATAATATTATTTCATATTACGCCTCCCGGGTAAGTGTTTCTAAATTTAAATTAATGTCTGTATCGATTTCTCGCGGTCGTGTGGTTCTGGACGTTTGTCACGTGATTCTTGTCTGAATATACGAACTGCGTTCGAGCCCATATATATATATATATATATATATATATATATATATATATATATATATATATATATATATATGTATATATGTTTGTACGGATTTAAAATTGATAAATATGAATAGACTAGAATAAATTTGTGAATGTTTTTGTTGAAATAAAATCGAACAAAACTATCAAAAAAAAAAGCACAGGAATAATCGAACTTGTCTCAAGATTGCCTCCCGGCACTAAATATTCTGAGCAAAAGCGACATCCTTTTTAAAACAGATTGTATTAAATCTTTCTCCTCCCTCTCTCGCCCCCCTCTCTCTCTCTCTATGTATATATATATATATATATATATATATATATATATATATATATATATATATATATTTATATATATATATATATATATATATATATATATATATATATATAATGAAAGTAGTGTAGTTTTTGTATAATATTGTATTGTATAGAAGTACTGCACTGAAGGCTTAGACAATGCGTGTTCAACTGTAAAATATACAGTTAAAACATACAATTATATATATAGAAAAAACGGACATATATATATATAGATATACATATATATATATATATATATATATATATATATATATACATATATATATATATATATATATATATATATATATATATATATATATATATATATATGATATGATATTGTTATTTCCCTGTGCTGATTAAAGTCATAAGCTCGAAATGTCGTCGTACGTAGGTAAAAATATTAAAAGTTAATTTAATATTATTATAAATACTAGCGAAAATAGACTCCCTAACGGTCGTCTATTTTTGCTAGGCTGCCGCGTCGGAAATGAACGCTCACCAGTAAACCGATGGAGACTCAGTCATATTTCTTGGGTGGGTAGACATCGATTTTCTTTGTTTCTAACCAAGAATATTTTTAGTTTAAAAACAAATAAAACATTTTTAAAACATATTTTACCCACTCCCTCCAAAAGTTTTTTTCACCCTCCTCCAAGAATACTAATATTTTCAGTTAAAAAAAAAGTTCGCCACCCCCCCCCCCAAAATTTTATTTTTTGCCCTTCTCCGTAATAGTAATATTTTCAGTTAGAAAAAGAGAAGAAAAAAAGAAATAATATCTACCCCCCCCCCTAAATTTCTTTTTGTACTCTTCCCCATGAATAGTTATATTTTCAGTTAGAAACAGAAAAAAAGAAAAAAAATTTTACCCCCCCACCCCAAAAAAAGAAAAGATATTTGTCACCCTTCCCCATGAATAGTAATATTTTCAGTTAGAAAAAGAAAAAAAGTTTTTACCCCCCTCCCACCAAAATTTTTTATTTTACCCTTCCCCATGAATAGGAATTGTATTTAAGTTTAAAAAAAAAATAAATAAAAATTTTTTTTACACCACCCCCCCAAAAATTTTTTTTAGTTACCTTTCCCCATGAATAGTAATATTTTCAGTTAGAAAAAGGAAAAAAACATTTCCCCCCCCCCCCAATTTTTTTTTGTTACCCTTCCCCATGAATAGTAATATTTTCAGTTAGAAAAAGACAAAAAAAAAAAAATTGTTTAACCCCCCCCCCCACCCCCCCCAAAAATTTTTTTGTTACCCTTCCCCATGAGTAGTAATATTTTCAGTAAGAAAAAGAAAATAAAAAAAAAATTTTTTTACCCCCCCCTCACCCCCCCAAAAAAAATTTTGTTACCCTTCCCCATGAATTGGGATGTTTTCAGTTCAAAAAAAAAAAAAAAAATTTTTTGTTACCCTTCCCCATGAATAGTAATATTTTCAGTTAGAAAAAGAAAAAAAAAAAAAAATTTTTACCCCCCCACCCAAAAAAAAAATTTTTTTTGTTACCCTTCCCCGTGAGTAGTAATATTTTCAGTAAGAAAAAGGAAAAAAAAAAAAAAATTTTTACCCCCCCCACCCGAAAAAAAAAAAAAATTTTGTTACCCTTCTCCATGAATTGGAATGTTTTCAGTTGATAAAAAAAAAAAAAATTTTTACCCCCCCCCCAAATTTTTTTTTTTGTTACCCTTCCCCATGAATAGTAATATTGTAAGTGAGAAAAAGAAAAAGAAAAAAACATTTTTTTACCCTCCCAATGCATAGTTAAAATAATGTAACCAAATTAGTAGGCGCCTGGGTCATATCAAAGAACTAATGTTTAAATATGCTATTGAAGGCGCCTACGTCATATCAAAGAACCAGTTTTGTTATTTTTCCAAAACGGTTACCCATTTAGTAATGGCCGAAATATTTGTTGCTTAACTTCCTATTTACAGTAAAACCCCTTTGCTTATAAACGTAATGAATGTAAAGACTGATAATGTGAAAAGATCCTCTCAAAATGACGTCACTTCCGGTCACCCCGGAAAGATGATTCAGCAATTTACTTTTCCTAAATGGTCATCGATTTACTAATGGCTCGTATTATTGTTTACTTGTAATTTATAGTAGAAAACATTCTCGGTACAACGTAATGTAAATAATGAATGAAAACTGAAATAATCCTCTCACGATGACGTCACTACCGGATAAACCGGAAGTATGAATCAGCAATTTAGTTTTCCTAAATGGTCACCGATTTACTAATGGCTCGGATATGCCTTGTTTACTTTTAACTTTTAGTAGAAAACATTCTCTTAACAACGTAATGTAAATAATGAATGAAAACTGTGAAAAATATCCTCTCACAATGACGTCACTAAAGAGGGGAGGAGAAGCCTGGGAGGGTGGACCTCCTAGAAATGCAAAGGACAGACCCGTAGACCGGCGTAAATGAAGACCCGAAGGCCAAGACAATACCAGTCTATGTGGTTCAGTATTCATCGGAACAGATACTACACTTTGATCTTAGCCAAAAGGCCGAGAAAGACTTGAAATTTTAACAATAATCGCCATTGGAAGTATGGTTGAGAAAACACGCTGGTTGATGAAGAAAATGGGTTTAATTAATTGTATTAATAATTTTTCTTAATATCACCTTAGCGGAACGTATTGTGAATACATATGGAAACTTGATAATAGCAGTTATAAGTGTATATTTGTAAATCTGAATTTAATGGAAGGTTAAAAAGAATGTATTATGTAAATGAGGAAGCCCGTCTAATGTCTAAACGACGTTTATTAAGGGTATAAAAGGCCGTTGAAATCTATTAATTTTAGTGTGATTCTTGCCACGTTTTCACTTCTAATCGCAGCCTCGACTTGAAATCTCTTTCTCTCCTATCTAATAAGGTTATTTAATGTTATTTAATGTTAATTTAATTAATTAACAATAGTTTCCTAATTCTACAGTTATACAAATATTATGAACGCTGACTCGAAAAGCTTACTTAATTAAATCTTAATTACTCGAGACCCCCCCTCTCTCTTCTGTTTACAAAAATTCCCCAGGACGGACAGACAAACATCCTGACAGAATGACAGAGAAAGTGCTCGTTTCATACTGGAGTTTCGGCTTCAGACAGACAGACAGACAGATACATAAACTCCATTATTAATAGATATAATATATATATATATATATATATATATATATATATATATATATATATATGATATTGTTATTTCCCTGTGCTGATTAAAGTCATAAGCTCGAAATGTCGTCGTACGTAGGTAAAAATATTAAAAGTTAATTTAATATTATTATAAATATATATATATATATATATATATATTAGTAATATGGGAACATCGTCAGCTCACGGTAATTGTGATGTACTGTCTTGGTGTGTGATCCCGTTTCTACGCAACACAGAAATGGCGTCTATCACGGCACGTGTTCACTAACAAAGGGACTTAATTACACAGGATCTTTTGTACTTTTAGATTAGAACCGAGATTACGGTCGTCTTCACGTGTAGCCTTTTTTTTATTTCCTCATCTTGCATTCAATACTTTTAATTTACAAATTATTAAAACAATCTAAATAGTCCTAGAGTTAGACGGCATTCTACTTTGATTTTCACTTTTAAACACGCATTTTAAATACGGTAAAATTATGATCAAGAATAATTTGTTATTGCAATGTTCATTATTATAA
The DNA here is from genome assembly GCA_963556195.1 of Sepiola atlantica. Lineage (NCBI taxonomy): Eukaryota > Metazoa > Mollusca > Cephalopoda > Sepiida > Sepiolidae > Sepiola > Sepiola atlantica. Next base: position 59,871,079 of record OY744545.1, on the reverse strand, counting down.
CTATTTACTTATCTTAAAACGTACGTACATGTCATATTAAATAATCTGAAATATATATTTTCATGAATTTCTTTATTGAGAATAAGTTATTGAGAATGGGTTATTTAGAATGGGTTATTGAGAATAGGTTATTGAAAATAGGTTATTGAAAATAGGTTATTGAGAATGGATTATTGAAAATAGGTTATTGAGAATGGGTTATTGAGAATGGATTATTGAAAATAAGTTATTGAGAATAGGTTATTGTGAATGGGTTATTGAAAATAGGTTATTGAGAATGGGTTATTGAGAATGGATTATTGATAATGGGTTATTGAGAATAGGTTATTGAGAATGGGTTATTGAGAATAGGTTATTGAGAATGGGTTATTGAAAATAGGTTATTGAGAATGGGTTATTGAGAATAGGTTATTGAGAATGGGTTATTGAAAATAGGTTATTGAGAATGGGTTATTGAGAATAGGTTATTGAAAATATGTTATTAAGAACGGGTTAAAAAATAATTCATCAGTTTTCTTTTATGATGACACTTTTGTTCAAATAAATCGAATAATTTTTTTAGGCAGGATTTTAAAATGAAGTATTGGTTCAGTCTAATTTGACAACCAATTTTAAAATTCACGTAATGAATTTATAACAAGAACATATAACATTACCACTGAATAACACCCACGTATATATATATATATATATATATGAAGAAGAATGGAAAGGAATTAGAGAAGCAAAAGCCAAATCAAAATTCAATTCAATTGCTCAGAGCAAGGTATATTCTGCAAAAAGGCAATTTATTCAAGTTAAATTTTCCTTAAGCCAGGCTTTTCAAAGATCAAAATCTTATCATCAGAGGACGTCGCTGGGATAGATAAGTTGGCAAAGGCCAAGATTTAAAATTTGAAAAAATACAATAAAAGTTGTAGGGAAAGAAACGCAGGGCAAAACTCTGCCCGAATGCAAGCCAATGTCTGATTGCTAAAAAGTCCGGTGTCGAAAAGTCCATATATATATATATATAGTCTCGGAAGTTGTTCAACCGTTAAAACTATATACAAATAAAAAATTAAAAAAACATTTTAGTCCCAAGTCGTTCGGTGGAAAATCACTTTTTTTGTAAGTCAATTTACTTTTTGCAGTCACTATATTAGTTTGCTTCCAAGAATTTACGCTAGTCTTAACATTATTTAAGGGATCATCAGTTGTTTACCATAAAAAAACTGTTTCGGGAATAGAGTGTGCGTGTCGCATGTGCATATATGTGTGTATCGATTCAAATAGCATCTAAATCAAGTTTCAGAAATGCGGGTTAATATAATGTTGCCTTACGAACGTTTCGAATCACAATTGGTTAGGTTAAGTCTCGTACAAGATAATACTCGAATAAAGTCTCGTACAAGATAATACTCGAATTAAGTCTCGTACAAGATAATACTCGAATTAAGTCTCGTACAAGATAATACTCGAATTAAGTCTCGTACAAGATAATACTCGAATTAAGTCTCGTACAAGATAATACTCGAATTAAGTCTCGTACAAGATAATACTCGAATAATTTGATCAGTTTCGTCTTTCAATTGTTTATAAACTAAGTAGATTCTAAACAGAAAACAAAGAAAAAATCCCAATAAAATCCAGAGAAGAATGCATAATACCAATAAAGACATCTCGACGACGACATTATTATAACCATTTACTTATCTTAAAACGTACGTACATGTCATATTAAATAATCTGAAATATATATTTTCATGAATTTCTTTATTGAGAATAGGTTATTGAGAATGGGTTATTGAGAATGGGTTATTGAGAATAGGTTATTGATAATAGGTTATTGAGAATGGGTTATTGAGAATAGGTTATTGAGAATGGGTTATTGAGAATAGGTTATTGAGAATAGGTTATTGAAAATAGGTTATTGAGAATGGGTTATTGAGAATGGGTTATTGAGAATAGGTTATTGTAGTCACTAGATTTTTCAAGGCAGCTACTTACAGTCGGAGACATTCAAATGTTCAATTAATATGCGAGCGAAAAAATCATGTGTGTAGTTTATAAATATATATATATATATATATATATGTATATATATATATATATATATATATATATGTAATTATTAATGACAATATATGTATTAGCATATACTATCAGTGGCCTTTTATTTTGCAGTCTCCTTAAAAGATTCAGCTCGATGATTGTCAATTAGTGACAACAGAGCAAATATAAGTCAGGTTCATATTATATTCCAATAACCATGTTTTTATTTTATTATTTTTATTTTTATTTTTATGTTTTCACATTTCCTAAAAAAACATAACATTTCTGTGAGATATATTTTGTAGGGTCCGTTTCATTTGTCTTGTGCCAAACAACATTTTTATGTCAATATATATATATATATATATATATATGTATATATATATATATATATATATATATATATATATATATATATATATATATATATATATATATGCATGTTTGGTTAAACAGTAGCGACAGCTTCTATTTATTTCTTTTTTGATTTGTTTTTTCGATTCGTCGCACGACCGATTTGGTATTGTCGTCCATGTTGTATAAAAAATCGCCATATTTTCGCGAACGTTTTCGACCGACGTCGGTCATCTTCAGGCCGATGAATGAGTATGCAAAATAAAAGATTGGTGAATTTATTAAGAAGACGTTTTTAAAAGAACATTTCAATACCACTTCAACAACATTTCAACATACCTTCGCCCCCCCCCCTCATAACGAGCATGGTTGATATTTGGTTTATTTACTTGAATAAACAACGCTTCCATTATGGGGAGACGAATACTGCAATATGAGATTCCAAGAATGGCTGTGTTCTTAGTTAAAATATTCCTGAATTCATTTTTGGGGATGCTATGTGTTATCAAGTGTTGGTAGATGGAACTTTGAGGGGAGGTGAGATGACAAGTTAGTCGGCGTGATATGCTAGTTCTAGTCATGCCGATGTACGTGTTGTTTGCATATATATATATATATATATATATATATAATTTAATTCCTATATAATTTTATTTCTAGCTACCATATTGCAGAATGGTTCTTGGGTGTAGTGTTTAGATAGTATTATTATTATAATTGCTATTATTACTATTGTTATAATGAATTTTATTTGATATGCAAATGATCATATCATAAGGTAGTCTTAAGGGTAGTATATTATTATTATTATTATTATTATTATTATTATTATTATTATTATTTATGTATATATAAGTGAAACTTTAAGCTGAATTATTTCGACACTTGATTATTGGGGAAATGGTCATTTGATCAGTATCATTGGAGAGCCATGAATATTGTAACTGTCCTGTTTTTAAATCTCCGAAACAGTTACATGGTAAACAGCCGATGATCCTCGTGTTAATATTAGACGCTTACGTTAAGGTCTCCTGTTTTTGTTTCACTGTTAGATACTTAATCTCCCTTTTTATTTTATTTACTTACTATTATATATATTTTTTTGTATTTCTGAATTTTCCAACGAATGTTAAGTCTGCAATATTTTGGATTTAGTTAGTTTCTCTGGGAATTTAAACTGCATTTTCCTTTTTTTTCTTCTTTTTGTTTAAATTGACTCAAAGCTTATTTAGACTATATATATATATATATATATATATAGTTCTAAACAAATACCGAGACGAAGAGAGAGAGAGAGAGAGAGAGAGAGAGAGAGAGAGAGCGATAGAAAAATGTACAAAGACAGAAAGATAACTTGTAGTCACTGTATTTTCAGATCTCATAAAATGATTTTGAGCTAAAAAAAAAGAAGATTTTTATGAACAACTTGTGTAGTCATTTTTCTCTTTCCTTTTTCTCTTTTCTTTTTCTCTTTTCTTTTTCTTCTCAGCACAGACCATGGCTTCTTATCGGTAACTTCACTCGCTTTTAACGACTTCCAAATTGTGAATCTTCCATATGACACCTGCAAGCTTGCATCACAGCGTGCAGCCAGCATATATTTCCTGTATCTCTGTTGACATCCTTAGGGTAGCGACAGATAAAGAGGAAACCAAAAATCATCTGAAATAATACTAAAGATTTTATATGGAGAGATATACATTTATATCTTTTTTTTGTTAAATATAATCAATATATCTGAGTTTTTTCGAAATAGAAACATACACTTAACGCATTCTTGATTCTTGGACAATTTGTCATAATATTCGTTTCCTTCTGCCTCTATAGACAATGGATAACGTCTAAAAGAGTGCCATTCCGAAACAGGTGATCATATTGAAACATGGGTTGCACAATTACTAATGTCTCTCCACTTAATAGAGAACTTCAAAATGACTGGAAGCAATGATGACTTAAGCAGAGAATGACTAGTGCTATTTTAGAGTTTTCGTTGTCTTAGATTAATGATATTGTGTATTTTTTACTTTCCCTTTGCAAAACTGAATCATGTTCAGCAAAGCCCAACACAAAAACAACAATTTTCTTCTACAAAACAGCACAAACCCAACACATATACATAAATATTTCAAAGCCCAACACAAAAACAATAATTTTCTTCTACAAAACAGCACAAACCCAACACATATACATAAATATTTCAAAGACCAACACAAAACAATAATTTTCTTCTACAGAACAGCACAAACCCAACACATATACATAAATATTTCAACTTTAAGCATAACAACTTCTACCAAAATCACCGGCTTTAGCGTTAAATAACCCGAAAAGGGTTGATATGCCGTAAAACAAAACAACCAAAGCAAACACCATGAATAAATATTTGAAGATATAAAGAACTTGAGGCATGAGAAGTATTACCAGCATGATAGGATTTGGCATTAAATAAACGGAAAAAGGGTTGATATGCCGTAAATCATAACAGTCAAACAACCAATCTCGTAGATTAGTTGCCTGACCGGAAGGTGACGGTGGTTAAGTTGATAACGACACGGACTGAAGACCTGGGTGTTCCAAGTTCAAATCCAGTCGGTTCCACAGTATCACTTTCACTTAGGGATGTTGGCAACCTTCCGCGTAAGTACCCGATGTCTTTGCAGAAAGATTTCTAACTAGAAAAACATCGGAGAAACTAATACCAACACCAGAGTCATCTGATTCACACGAAAGAAGAAGGAGGAGGAGGAGACAGAGAAGAAGAGGGGGAAGAAGGAGAAAGAGGAGAAGAAGAAGAAGAAAAAGAAGAAGAAGGAGACGAAGAAGAAGAAGAGGAAGAAGAAGTAGAAGAAGAAGAAGAAGGAGACGAAGAAGAAGAAGGAGAAGTTATCTGACCAAAGCTTGAACATCTAGTCTAGCATTACATTTTGAGACTAATGTCATACTTGCTTTTATAATAGGATACCTTTAACACCCTTTTCCCTATGTGGACTTTTCCTAACCCTAACCATAACCCTAACCTTTAACACCTTTTTCCTATGTGGACTTTCCCATGGATGACTATATGTTTAGTAGCATTGCACTGAGCATTGGTTCTATTTATCTTCCTCCCACAAGGTAAGATGTGACACAAGGTCAGAAAAGCGGGAAAGAACCAGCGCTCGAGAATTTGAGCATTCTGGCTGTTTAAAAATTGCCTGGGCAGCCCCGTCGGCATTCCCCGGTAGGGGCGCCTCAGGCAGTAGTAAGCAATAAACTTACTCCTCCCCAAAGAGGGGAGGCAAAGCGTGGGAGGGTGCACCTCCTAGAACTGCACAGGACCGACAACCCCCAATAGACCGGCGTAAATCCAGACCCGAAGGCCCGGACGATACCGGTTTATTAGGCGGGGTAAAAACCCCTGGTATTTGTTTTGGACCTTAGTCATTCCTCACTACGGTATTGTCTCACTTTTATTGAACCCTTCAGAGTAATAAACATTTTCCTTTATTATAATATCACGTAAGATATTCCTTTTCTACCTGACTTAACACCTTGGGAATTGTATCCTTTTCGAAAGATACAACGGGGTCGACGAGACATCGAAGGTTATAATGCTCTAGGCGCAAATTTGTATTTAAATCGGAACAATTTTGATTGAGAGGGATCCGTGGCGCAGTGGATATAGTACTAAGTAAAATTCAGTTTCTTCTACAAAACAGCACAAACCCAACACATATACATAAATATTTCAAAGCCCAACACAAAAACAACAATTTTCTTCTACAAAACAGCACAAACCCAACAGTGCGGTGCGGGCGATACGAAGAATTGCGAATTACTAAAGACTTCTCCCAGTCATGGCTGACGGACCGAGATGATACCCCCGTGGATTAAATAAAGGGTTACGTTCGAAATGCCGTCCAGATTCCCGAAAATGATACACCTGAAGAAAACCGGAGTTTACAGCGGTCGAAACGTTGTGAGAATAACACCCAAGATAAAAACCGTAGTCCGAATAATCAAAACTGTAAAAGGTAAAAGGTAACGGTCGCATAGCCTGGACGCGCACGAGTGTTGTTGCCGACATCGCACACTGCCCATGGCCGTAGCGGCGGTGATTTGTTAAGAATCACCGTGTCTAGGGCACAGCATATGGAAGGCGGAGCCCATCCCTCTCCTTCCGCTGCCTTGAACCTTCCCTGAGTTTTAGTCAGGTACCCATT
>OY744545.1:59846989-59859489 GCA_963556195.1 Sepiola atlantica | reverse complement strand
GATAGATAGAGATATATGTAGAGAGATTATAGCTCTATCTATTATTTATAATTAATGGTTTCTATATTGTATTAAATTCTATACTAGGTCTGCTTAGTAAGTGATTGTCATTGTCGGAACGAGAGCATGATACCCCCGTGGATTAAATGTAGGGTTCCGTTGGAAATTCCGTTCAGATTCCCGAGTTCGACGGAAATATTCCCTAGTTCGAAAAAATACACCTGAAAAAGGCCGGAGGTTGCAGCGGCCGAAACGTTGTGAGAATAACACCGAAGATTAGAACAGTAGTCCGAATAATCCAAATTATACACATTTTGTATTTGTTTTTGTGGAACGACAATGTGCATTGAAGGGTTTATTGATGTAACTGTATTACAAATGCACAAAATAATTGCAATTTGTTGTAGACTTTTGCATGAAACTGTATACATTCTCAAACTGAATTATCGATCATACTTGGATAAGTATATTTTATATTGATTAACGTTGTGTCGTGGAGGCGAGGTTCACGTCGGCCAACTTTATTTCATTGTATTTATTACTTGGAAATCGAGAGAGATACCCCATGACCATACATATTCTGCCACTCACTGAAACAGAGCACTTCGGCACGTATATTATATTTGGAAAAATGAAAGACTAAATTATTCTAGGATCTTTTTTCGCGCTTGAAATCAATTTAAAAAAGAGACTTTTTACTTTATATATAACTTCGAAATCATAGATTTTTTTATAAGGAGTTGAAGGCTTCGAGTTGGAGGACACAATGTTGAGTACATTCTTACCTCCCCGAAAAAAATTGAATATTCTGAATTTAAAAAAGTTACCTCTTTCTCTATCTTTCGATATACTATTTAAAAGTTATGGTGTTAAGGGAGTTTGTCTGTTTTTTTTTATGCAAATAGAAATATATAATTGGTTGGGAGAAAAGGAATCAGCACAGTACACATCACTATTGTAGTAGTTTTTACTAAGAAAATGCACGAGTTCAGATCTCACGTAAGTTTACAGAATTTTTATTTAATTGGATACGTCTTTTATAAAATAACATAATAACGACAGAAAAACATTACATAAATATTTTTTTATTAATTGACCTAGACATAAAGGGTATTCGGCATTAGTTCGACAGCCTCGTAACTCTCTCTTCCCTTATTTTGTCCTTTAGTCCTCACATTCCATGATCGATGTTTCTGACAAAGGGGGAATAATTGCTGTTTTCTGAGTCGGAATTTATCCATCTGATACTTATCGTTGGCTAGTTTTTTTTTATACCTTGAAGTGGTATGTAAAGAGTTTTAACTCTTTACATCACGTGGATTAACGCTTTGTTTGAACCGATTTCCATATATATATATAAGGTTCAAAGCGAATTACTTTTGCTTAAAAACATAATTTCTTATGTTTTTTTGCCAATAAAAACAGTACGTAAATATTTTCGTTGTAGTTACTTACTCTCTAATGCAAATACTTAGTAGTTAATTTTTTCCACGAAATTTTACAAATACTTTTCTTATTGCTTCCTATTAATCGGTAGTCACTATGTAAAGATTCGGCAGCCTCGTAACTCTCTCTTCACTTATTTTGTCCTTTAGTCCTCACATTCCATGATCGATGTTTCTGGGAAAGGGGGAATAATTGCTGTTTTCTGGGTAGGAATTTATCCATCTGATACTTATCGTTGGCTAGTTTTTTTTACATTGAGGTAGTATTTTTTAAAACTCTTTACATCAAGTGGCTTCATGCCTTGTTTGGAGTGATTTCCATATAAAAAATGTTCAAAGCAAATTAGTTTTGCTTAAAAACAATTTCTTATGTTTCTTTTGCAAATAAAAACAGTACGTAAATATTTTCGTTGTAGGTACTTACTCTCTAATGCAAGTATTAAGTAGTTTATTTTTTTCTACGAAATTTTACAAATACTTTTCCTATGACTACTTAGTAATCGGTAGAAGCTATGTAAAGATTCGGCAGCCCTGTAACTCTCTCTTCCCTTATTTTGTCCTTTAGTCCTCACATTCCATGATCGATGTTTCTGGGAAAGGGGGAATAATTGCTGTTTTCTGGGTAACAATCTATCCATCTGATACTTATCGTTGGCTAGATGTTTTATCTTGAAGTAGTATTTTTAAAAACTCTTTACATCAAGTGGCTTAATGCCTTGTTTGGAGCGCTTTCCATATGAAAAAATGTTCAAAGCGAATTATTTTTGCTTAAAACCATAATTTCTTATGTTTCTTTTGCCAATAAAAACAGTACGTAAATACATTCGTTGTAGTTACTTATTCTCTAATGCAAATACTATGAAGTTAGTTTTTCCACGAAATTTTATAAATACTTTTCTTATTGCTACCTATTAATCGGTAGACACTATGTAAAGATTCGGCAGTCTCGTAACTCTCTCTTCCCTTATTTTGTCCTTTAGTCCTCACATTCCATGATCGGTGTTTCTTACAAAGGGGGAATAATTATTGTTTTCTGGGTCGGAATCTATCCATCTGATACTTATCGTTGGGTAGATGTTTTATCTTGAAGTAGTATTTTTAAAAACTCTTTACATCAAGTGGCTTCATGCCTTGTTTGGAGCGATTTCCATATAAAAAAATGTTCAAAGCGAATTATTTTTGCTTAAAACCATAATTTCTTATGTTTTTTTTGCCAATAGAAACAGTACGTAAATACATTCGTTGTAGTTACTTACTCTCTAATGCAAATACTTAGTAGTTAATTTTTTCCACGAAATTTTACAAATACTTTTCTTATTGCTACCTATTAATCGGTAGACACTATGTAAAGATTCGGCAGCCTCGTAACTCTCTCTTCACTTATTTTGTCTTTTAGTCCTCACATTCCATGATCGATGTTTCTTACAAAGGGGGAATAATTATTGTTTTCTGGGTCGGAATCTATCCATCTGATACTTATCGTTGGCTAATTTTTTTACATTGAAGTAGTATTTTTTAAAACTCTTTACATCAAGTGGCTTCATGCCTTGTTTGGGGCGATTTCCATATAAAAAATGTTCAAAGCGAATTATTTTTGCTTAAAAACAATTTCTTATGTTTTGTTTGCCAATAAAAACAGTACGTAAATACATCGTTGTAGTTACTTACTCTCTAATGCAAATACTTAGTAGTTAATTTTTTCCACGAAATTTTATAAATACTTTTCTTATTGCTACCTATTAATCGTTAGACACTATGTAAAGATTCGGCAGCCTCGTAACTCTCTCTTCACTTATTTTGTCCTTTAGTCCTCACATTCCATGATCGATCTTTCTGACAAAGGGGGAAGAATTGCTGTTTTCTGAGTCGGAATTTATCCATCTGACACTTATCGTTGGCTAGTTTTTTTACCTTCAAGTTGTATTTTTTTAACTCTTTACATCACGAGTTCGACGGAAATATTCCCGAGTCTGAAAAGATAGACCTGAAAAGGGCCGGAGGTTACAGCGGCCGAAACGTTGTGAGAATAACACTGAAGATTAGAACAGTAGTCCGAATAATCCAAAGTATACACATTATTTATTTGTTGTTGTTGAACAACAATATGCTTTGTTTGGAGCGATTTCCATATAAAAAAATGTTCAAAGCGAATTATTTTTGCTTAAAAACATAATTTTTCATGTTTTTTTTTGCCAATAAAAACAGTACGTAAATACATTCGTTGTAGTTACTTACTCTCTAATGCAAATACTTAGTAGTTAATTTTCCACGAAATTTTACAAATACTTTATTTATTACTACTTATTAATTGGTAGCAGCTATGTTAAGATAAAAATTGACATACCTAGGCATTTTACCAACACCGCTGAATTAGCGGGCAAAAATAATAAGAATAAAACAGGTAGTTTGGTGTTATGGGGGGGGGTGGACGCAAAAATAGATAGTATTCCTTATTCAATCTCAAGTAATGCTGGGTAGATTTTTTAGTATTATATATTTTAGCAGAACTTGAAATTATTTTATTGATTAAAATTATAATTTCTCAACAGGGTGTGACAAATAAATATAAAAAAAATTTAATTCGTTCTAACAAATAATTTCTGAAGTTTCTTTCTTTTTTTTTTTTTAAAGTGTTTACTTTCAAAATTGCCGGAAATTGCCGAGAGCTGAACATTGTAAAATGATGTATAAAATACAACATTTAAATGTTAGCCGCTTAAGTCAAAACTAAATATGCAAATTAAAAAAATAAAATTCAAATTTTAACCGATTAAGTCAAAACTAAATAAGCGAACAAAAAAAATCAACCGTATGATAATTACGAGTATCGCTAGTAACGAATATATGCATAATCCGTCGGGCAGTAATATTCAAGTACTTAGAGCGGAAGAAAAATGTTTTTTTTTCTGTTTTCTTTTAAATTTTCCAATGTTATTTTAAAAAAAATATTTTTTTTTTAATTAATTTATTTATTTTTTTTAAATTTATTTATTTATTTATTTATTTTAATTATTTATTTATTTTTTATTTTTATTTATTTATTTATTTTTTTTTTTATTATTACTAGCTAACCCTACCCGGCGTTGCCCGGGATCTAGTGAAGTTATTTTAGTTTTTAATTTGTATTTGTTCACACATTTTAAAACCTTATGCAGAAAACCCAATGCAATTTATTTTTAATAGGGACACATTCTTTATATTCTTCAATTTAACATATGAGTTTTTCCCATAGACTGGTTTCTATTTTTTGTCATAAGTGAAAAATATCTCCATATTAACAGTTTTCCGGCTGGACAAACATTTATTTTAATAAAATGTATCGATGTACGTCATTATAGTGATACTTCTATGGTAAAATAATAAAATATAAAGATTGCTAGTCAGAATCAAAGTTTGATATAGTTGATCAGTTAAGTACTATTTACGTCCAAGATAAATCTGCTTCAGTTCAACCTAATATATTTGAAGACTATAATTGCCTGTAATTAATATTAATAACAATAATATGCCCTCTCTTATCGCATAGTTTTTTCTGTAATGTTGAGTTTGGTAATTTCTTATTTACGTGGACTACCCCTCCCCCCGAAACGAGGCAGTGATGCATGCGAGAATAGTACCATGACAGCAGAACATATACTACCTACTATTAAACAAATAGGAGGAGGTAATGGCTGGAAGGATCGTATTATGACTGTTGGATAATGGCCCTATGGGAATGGACGTATCTGTTGGAAATCGTTGGTTTGACTTGCGCGAATTAGCGCGGGGGACCCGTGCAGTCGAGTGCAGAATAGGGCCTGTTCCCACAGTCGGAAAGCACAGACGTGACAGGGTCACCGCGTGACGAGACCTCAGATCAAGGGTCAATGTGCACCTGCGAGAGGCTCTGAGGAGGAGGTAATGCCTGTTAGGAGTGTATCATGCCAACAGAGCAGACACTAAATTATAACATTGGATTACTTCTTCAAAGATAGTACAATAATATATTAACTGACGTAATGTTGCTAGTCTCAGTCTTTTCTATAAATACTATTTTGTCATGTGTACTTCAGAATTATGTAATCTATTCCCCGTTTCCTTTGTCCCAGCTCGTTGGTCTAGTGGTCTTCACCAATTCGTTGTTTTGATACCTCGTTATTATACGGTTTCCTATTCCAGTAGCTTCTTCGTACGGACGGATGGCAGACTTCTGGAACTCCCTTCCTGCTGAATGTTTCCCTCCTACCTATAGCCTTGGTCTTTTCAAGACTAAGGTCAATAGGCATCGCCTGTCTTTGCGATAATCATCTTTCGTTTTTGTTAGATCCTTACAACAAGTGGCTTCATGCCTTGTCTTGAGCGATTTCCATAAAAATCAAAAAATGGGTTGTTTCCGTTTCAGACAGACATATACCAAATCTCCGTTATTGATAGATCAGTAGTTAATTAGCTAATTTAATGGTATCGTCAATGCCGTCTCGTATCAACAGTTAACACTTGTGTAAACTTCCTTTTTTTTCAATTTGAGATTGAAATTCACTTGAACATAAATCAAGTGTGATTATGGTCAGACGGTCAATCAACATCAATGTCGACCGCCACAGTCATTAAGAATAATATAAAATATTCGAATATACCGACTCAAGCGTTTTGAAATGCGATTCTTTCTATAGAAAAAAAAACGCACACTTCGCCAGGCACAGATTTACAAACAGTTCGAGCGGAAGTTAAATTTTATATTTGTGTTTCCAATTTTTGTTATTTTTATCTTATTATTCTGTCTCACAAGTTGTTGATCAAAAAAAAAATACGAAAATTAAGAAATGCTCGCAAATTAAAAAAAAAATACGAAAATTAAGAAATGCTCACAAATTTAAAAAAAAAACACGAAAATTAAGAAATGCTCACAAATTAAAAAAAATGTAAATTAACTAAATCTTAGGAAACGGAATAGTGTTGCCACATCTAGGACAAGTGCCCCAACCACTAGCCTCTCCCTCTTGGACAAGATGCAAAAAACAAAAAATTCTAACCTAAGAGGTCCCGCACTGACTACAAAGTTCAAACCCCTGTCGCCTCACCACAGTGTTGCATCATCGTGATTTTTTTAATAAGTACTTCCACGGACTATGCTCCGATTGACTTACTGTGTTTTAGCCCCCCCCCCCCCAAAAAAAAAGAGAATACCCCCGACCCACCTACTGGCAGCTAAATACCACATGTTCACTGTGAAGGTCTCTAGATGGCGGAATAATTTCTACTCTGAGAGCTTCTTTCTTCGTACAAATTATCTTTGGAATTCCATTCTTGTTCTATGTTTCCCCGACAGTACCAAAATGCAAAAAAATAATCTAACGTGAAGAAACATCTTGCAACACAAATCCCTACTCAGATTGCGCCTTATAAATCTCGACCCGACTACAGTAGCCCCTTACGGAAATGAGGAGATAATTCCTGGGAGGATGGTATCATGACGAACAAATATATACTATACTACCTCCTTTAAAAGAGGAGGTAATGCCTGTGAGGATGTTCTTATGACAACATAACAGATACTAAATTACTCCTTCATAGGAGGGTTAATGCCTGGGAGGTTGGTCTTATAACAACAAAAGAGATACTACACTACATCCACCCAAAAAAGGATAAACTAATGACGGAGGGGATGGTCTCATGATATTAGAAAAGACTCTATACTTTCTCCGTAAAATAAAAGGAGATAATACATAAAACGATGATATGAGAACAGAACAGATACTACACTTCCTCTATGAGTCGAGCATCGAATGATATTACATTAGCAAATAGTATAGTAATCTGAATTGGACATTAAAAGATAGTAATGTTATAGTTTTCTTTTTTCAGGTAGACAGATACCATATCTCTATTAGCAATAGAAGTAATCATATACTTTCAGCTTTAAACATATGTTTACCAAATATCGATAATACACAGGGAAGATCATTGTAGAAGTGTGAGTCGTATTTTTTTTATTGTCCATCCCCATATCACAGACTCAGCATCCGAAGCCGGTACATTTGAAAGCTTTTTTTAAAAGAAATAATCAGACCCCGTTCAAGCTGTGAATATGCTAGATAAGTAAATAATTATATTTCTGACGCGGAGATTATTAAGAAAGGAAAATCAATGTGTTAATTCAGTCGTTTAAAATTGGCAGTTTTCGCTACTAGAAAATATATGAACAAGCAAAAGAGCCCAGACATACAATAGTTCTCGCGGAAGACGAACGTAATATTTAAAAAAATTTTTTTTTTCTTTTTAATGTTATGCATTCAGAATTTCTAAAAAAAAAATGTAAAAATGTTAAAAACCAACTACAGCCCCAAATCAACCAAGCAAATGCTTACCATGATATGAGAAAGTGTAGCGTCTCACACGACACGATGCCCCACATTAAGTCACACGCATAGAAAACGTGGTGCAGTGGATATAGTACTAAGTAAGATAAAATTCAGTTCTAAGGTATAGTCGTTTGAAGGTTCAATCCTCGGTTCAGGCGATACGAAGAATTAAAAATTACTGAAGTCTTCTCACAGTCATGGCTGACGGAGCGAAAGCATTCTACCACCGTGGAATAAACAAAGGGATCCGTTCGAAATTCCGTTCAGATTCCCGAGTTCGACGGAAATATTCTGGAGTTCGAAAAGATACACTTGAAGAAGGCCGGAAGTTACAGCGGCCAAAATGTCGTGAGAATAACACTCAAGATGAGAACAGTAGTCCGAATAATCCAAATAATACAAATTATCAATTCTCATTGTAGAAGGTGGGAGGGTACATCGGCCAAAACGTTGTGAGAATAACACTCAATATGAGAACAGTAGTCCGAATAGTTCAAAGTATACTAACGTTAATAAAATTCACAATCCTTTCCGCAAACCAACCATATCTTGTACAGATGAACTTCTCTCTATAAATCCTTCTAGGCTAAAGCAGCTTTATTTTTGGTCTTATCAAGAGTGCCTCGTTATGAGGAGCTTAGTTTTCTCAATATTCAAAACCGACTTTGTGTCCAAATCATCACTCGTAGGGATGCAAGTAAATAGGAACTTGACTTACCCGAGTTTAGAATTGTTTCAATTGTGGGAATGTACTAGAAACCGACATAACGTCACAGTGCTCAAAGAGCGAACGTGATAGAACAGACAGTCTAGTCGGAAACACGCGAGACGTTCGGACGTTTAAAGACATGGATTGATAAGATGTAATTAATTAGTGATTTTGACTTTTTAATCTTTCTCTCTATATCTTTATATTTCTTTGTTTCCTCCTCCATCGGTCAGTGATTTGAAACGAAGATCATGTTGAATACAAGTCTCACTGTCTTCCATTAGCTTTGTCTCGAGTTAGTGTTATTGAAGGGATAAAATATGCTTAAATTAGATTACAGTATTGCCTTGATCTGTGAGGATCACAACAGCGAATGGGAGTACAAGAGGAACAACTAACAGCCAATGTATGGCTAACAATATGTGAAGTTTAATATCTATGTAATAAGTACGGCAAATTGGGTTGTGCATGTATGACACAAAACTAAGAGTGCAACACTCCTATTTGCTCTGCAAATCTTAGATCTCGACTTACAATTTTTATAATTAAATTCACTTGGGGAAAAAATTGTTGCTGTCTTGTTTATGTTACAAATCAATAGTTATGGTTGCGTTGATGCTTGTGTTGTTTATCTTTCTTAGTGTAACCGTCAAAGAAATAGCTATTTATGCATCAGCGCCATGTTTTTTTTGCCCTGAAGGAGTATCTCCTCCCTGATTTTCGACACTTTATTGGCAATACTTATTAAGGGTGTTTGCCATAGGCGCTACGCTAGGCACTGCGTGTTGACGACGTTATTTAGCTAAGTGCCATCATATAGCGCCAAATTCTCTTAAATGATCACCCATCTAGTACTGACCAGGCTCAACGTCGCTTAAATATATATATATATATATATATATATATATATATATATATATATATATATATATATCAATATTGCTTATCGTGATTTTGAACAGCTTGCTTCTCGACGGAAGGAATGGCGATCTGACTGCCAGAGGGGCATAAGGCGGTTCTCTGTAACTGCCATTGATCAACAGCGCGAAAGACGCGAAAGAACAAAAACATCTACAAGTATCCCAGCCGATTTTTCTCAAGATCTTCCTTCTTGCATCCATTGTGGGCTGGTTTGCAAATCTCTCGCAGGACTCAAATGCCATTTACGATTGAGTAAATGTAAGCATGCTACATTCATCGTAGACTAAACAAATTTTAAGTTGTCAAGACCTCATACGTCGAAATCGACGGGAGAGTCCATGATGATATATATATATATAGTACACGTATTGTATTAGTTTCTGTAGATGTAAATCTGTTGAAACTCCAGTGTTTATAAAAAGTGCTCAATAACAAGTAGAGCTCTTCTTTAGTATAGATTTTTATTTATACAAAAATTATTGATTACATATGTGCATACATGTTTCGGTTGTATTCTTCACAGAGAGTCAACCTCTTCAGACCAAAGAATGCAAGGAAAGAAACATGTATAATAACGTTTGTATGAATAAACATTTATATATAATATATATATATATATATATATATATATATATATATATATATATATATATATATATATATATATATATTGAGAAAGTTAGAATGATAATCTTAAATATTATAATATACGTTCTCTGTCTATTTTAATATATATATATATATATATATATATATATATATATATATATATATATATATATATATATATATAGTAAGCAATGAAAATATATATGGCAATCAAGCTACACAGAGGCTCCCGTGTTTCATCCCCGGGGGGGGGGGAATCGTCAGGCTACCTAGCTCTACTTACGTATCGAGCACTGTTGAAGTAAATACTGACAACTGACACATAAAAAATTATATCTCCTTGTAATATTTTATGTGGATACATGAAGTACTAATATATATATATATATATATATATATATATATATATATATATATATATATATATATATACATTAAAACAGAGAGAGAGAGAACGGTTATATTACATTTAAGATTATCATTCTAATTTTCTTTTTGTCTCCTTCGTGCGCGCGTTTAATTAAATACTTACTCTATAATTTAAGCATCTGTATAAAAGGGGATTTGTGGCCCTCCCCTTTATTTTCCGCGGCAAGTTGAAGATGCCGACACCATTTTCTTATCTGATAGTTTAATCTCAACTGTGAAAGGATGAGGTCCGGTGTCATTATCCCGGAGAACCATCAAATCTAGCAGCGGCTAATGTCGATATTAGAAGCGAGGTTTTGGCACTTTCGTTTACGGTGTCAAGTGACGCGTTAACGCGGCACCACACCATTCTGAAAGGCGCAAACACCCACGTGAATAAAATCCGCTCATTAAAAACAGCTGGATTCTCTCTTAGTCTCCTTCAATAAAATCCCCAGCAAGATTTACTCTTTATACGAGATGGGAGGTTTTGCATATTACATAAAAACTTTGTTGACATCTGTTTACTGCACAGATCGTGATTGTCCCCTCGCCGTGCTGGTGTGAAGTCTGTGCTCGATTTATATACCGATTGCAGTACGAATTGTGTGATCGCAGTCAGTGCTGCTACAGGCGGATGCTCTCTCCAAACAAAAGTACAACTCTAGTTCAAAAACAGTAAGAATTTCATTTTGAGGGATGTTATAATGGTGCTTGTTTTCTTCTACTAAAGAACAGATTTGCAATCAAGACTCTTAGCCCGACCAAATCAAAATACAAGTCCAATCGAACACGAAAAGATGATCTGTTTTTTAGTACTACCGAACACCAACTGACCTTATTTGCTGGAATATATATATATATATATATATATATATATATATATATATATATATATATATGAAACAGACGAGTTGAAAAAAAAAGGAAAATTGTTAAAATTACCTTAAGGCCTTATCGTCTGACCCTCTGAGAGGAAACGTCAGAATGGTAAATTAAAAACTAAAATCGTTTCCTCCAACTGAAATAAGTTTTTCCCTTCATATCTCATTCGACTTTTAGTTTTTAATTTACCATTCTGACGTTTCCTCTCTGAGGGTCAGACGATAAGGCCTTAAGGTAATTTTAACAATTTTCCTTTTTTTCCACTCGTCTGTTTCAGACGAGTGGGAAAAAAAGGAAAATTGTTAAAATTACCTTATTATTGATCAAAATAATGCTTCCTCTAAAATTGATCCTACGATTCTGTTGTACACGAAATTTACTTATATATATATATGTATATATATATATATATATATATATATATATATATATATATATATATATATATATATATGTGTGTGTGTGTGTGTGTGTGTGTTATAATGAAATAATTCCAGGAGGACATCCGGGTATGAGAGCTCAATGTGATGAACAAAGCAAGAATAAAATGAAGTATGATAACACGAAATTACATAATGAAATAAATTAGTGCATCGATTATTATGTAATTTCGTGTTATTATACTTCATTTCATATATATATATATATATATATATATATATATATATATATATATATATATATATATATATATATATATATATTAAGTTTCGTTTTTGGTAGATAACCCAGCCATCTTTTTGAAAAGGCTAACCTACTGCCAATCTATGGACATAAAAACGACTGGGGGGGGGCTTACGTATTTGGACGGGCATTTATTTTTTCGAATAGTTTACTCTCAGCATCAATATGTTTAAAGAGGCACTAAGTTTTCAAAGAGAGGAAATAAAATTCTGAGTGGTCAAAGCAGAAGCTAAATATATTTCTTAATTCTTATGTAGTTTCTCTTTACTTAGTTCAATATTTCTTACCGCAGCAAGCCTGTTATTCGCATGCATTTAATTTATTCTACTACTAAACATGCAACATTGCATGTTTACAGTTTTTTTAAAAATTAATACGAATAAGAATGGCCAGATATCAAGTCAGTCAATCAGCGTATTTAAGGATAAAAATGTTTATTTAATCTTAGGAATGATCGACTGAGAGACAAATTTGGCTAAGATCAAAGTGTAGTATCTG
>OY744545.1:59699489-59841989 GCA_963556195.1 Sepiola atlantica | reverse complement strand
CAGAAAACACGTTGCTAGTCTCTCTCTACTCTATCGTAAGATCAAAGTGTAGTATCTGTTCCGATGGATACTGCACCCCATAGACTGGTATTTTCCTGGCCTTCGGGGCTTGATTTACGCCTGTCTATGGGTCTGCCCTGTGCAGTTCTAAAAGGTCCACCCTCCCAGGTGTCGCCTCCCCTCTTTGGGGAGGAGTAAGTTTATTGCTTACTGCATGAGGCGTCCCTACCGGGGAATGCCGACGGGGCTGCCCAGGTAATTTGTAATGGCCAGAGTTCTCATATTCTCGGGCGCTGGCTTTTCAAACCCCACTTTCCCGACCCGACCTTGGGTCACATCTTACTTGTAGGAGTAAGATAAAAACTGGCCTTGTGCCTAACTCCTAGAGAGGAGTAAATAAATACTCTATCGTAATTTTCAAAGAAGGGGCTCGACTGAGCTCCAATCTCTGGCTCATACCTGTAAGACATTCAGAGCATAGACTCGTCCTGTTACTATAAAGGAAATACTTTCCATTCTTTTTCCATGTGACCTGAGTTAAGTGAAATTATCTTGGACATATGTTCTTTGCAAGCTTCTTCTTTGTGGAACACAATACCGCGGAACTGCCTTCCTGCAGACTTGAAATCCAATGCCAACAAGTATTTGTAGGGAACCGTCACATAAGTAATAAAAGCTGAAAATCGTTCCATCTTATTGATCCTTATCCTCGAGTGGCTTTTGGCCGTAATAAGCGGTGGATCAACAGTAAAAAGTATCGTTGATTTATCAGCTTTCAAAACGAATGTGTATTATTTGGATTATTCTAACTACTATTCTCATCTTGGATGTTATTCCCACAACGTTTCTGCCGATGTAACCTCCCACCTTCTTCAGGTGCATATTGTTGAACTCGGGAATCTATAGGGAATTTCGCACTGAGCCCTTTTTTTATCCACGGTAGTAGATTGTTCTCGTTCCGTCAGCTATGATCAGTAAAAGTCTTAAGTAATTAATGTGTAGTATGTTCTTAGTTAGCATCGCCTGTACACAGGATTGAACCTTTAACCCGCAGAAGACAAACACTTACAACTGAATGTACTTAAAGCGTTTATCAGTCTAAAAACTGTGATGTTCCCCTTTGTATATAATGAACTATTGCAATATTTGTATTCTCTCAATTCTTTATTACATCTGCCTGTTAAGAAAGATAGATAGATAGATAGATAGAGAGAGAGATGGAGAGAAAGAGATGGAGAGAGAGAGAGAGAGAGATGGCGAACACGTTGAGAAAATCAACCAACCCCTTTTAGAAGGAAGAGGTTATGCCTGGGAGAATGTCTTCCTCGGACTAAATCAAACGATAAAGAAGGATCTGCCAAAGCGACAATAAACCAACCCCTTTTCGAAGGAGGAGTTTATGCGTGGGAGGATGGCTTCCTAGGAACAAATCAAACGACAAAGAAGGGTCTGCCTAGGGACAATAGACCAACCCCTTTGTCAAAGAGGGGGTAATGCATGAAACGATGGCTTCCTAGATAGATAGATAGATAGATAGATAGATAGAGAGAGAGACGGTAGCGAGAGTTATAGATACCATACAAAATAAGAGCGGGATGGTGTGTGTGTGTTAGAGAGTGAGATAGCAATAATAATGCAACTCTTCAAAATAAAAAAAATGAGTTTTTGTAAGTAGCTTTTCCTCGAATATTTCATCGGATATAAGTATACAAAAAACATTAACCCACACGACTATATAACAACAACAACCACATTTATATATGGGCAAAACTATCACCGTAAATGCACAATATGCATGAAGAAAGACATAAGCACTATCAGCCGAAATATGGTACAAATAAAACTGTAAACGTTGGTAAACCCTAACAATCTGTAGAGATAATCACGAATCTGCATTTGAAGAAGGTCGGAGCTTACATCGGCCGAAAACTTGTAAGAATAACATCCTTAGATGAGAATGTTAGTCCGGTAAATCTAAATTATCGATCCTTATCTCAAACATTCCCCCCTCCATAAAAAAAAAATGAAACTAGTAATTTTGATTAAACAAACACCGGTCGACTAATTAGATTGTCGAACATCCGTGTCAAACCCACAGAGACTTGGCGAAGCAGATGGGTTTAGATGGGGGGGGGGGAATCATGAGCTGAACTCTCACTCCGAAACGATAACTAATTAATACCCTAACCAATTATATGCAGATTGATGAGGGAGAAAGTTTAGATCGGTAGAATGAAAGATGAAGACAAGTGAGTTCGTTGACATTTGGGATGAGAGCAGAGTGCAGTATCTGTTCTGATACTATACTTAATCGTTTCCCTTTCTAGAACTATACTATTTTTATTTTGGTTCAAATTCAGAGCATCTCTTTACTGTGTCTAACTCTGCTTTCCTGGGGACGACAGTAAATTGGAACAAAAAAAAAATGGTTGAGTAATTTACTCCTCTCCAGGAGTTAGGCACAAGGCCAGTTTTTATCCTACTCCCACAAGAAAGATGTGACCCAAGCTCGGGTCGGAAAGTGGGGGTTGAAAAGCCAGCGCCCGAGAGGTGAGCACTCTGACCATCAAAAATTGCCTGTGCAGCCCCGTCGGCATTCCCCGGTAGGGGCGCCTCAAGCAGTAAGCAATTAACTTACTCCTCCCCAAAGAGGGGAGGCAAAGCCTGGGAGGGTGGACCTCAACGAAATGTATACAAATGCAACAATATAAGAACTGATACGAAGAGACAGTTGCTTGTTTATCTATTAAACATGCTTAAAACACTTGTTTATCTATTTAACATGCTTAAAACACTTGTTTATCTATTAAACATGCTTAAAACACTTGTTTATCTGTTAAACATGCTTAAAACACTTGTTTATCTATTAAACATGCTTAAAATACTTGTTTATCTATTTAACATGCTTAAAACACTTGTTTATCTATTAAACATGCTTAAAACACGTGTTTATCTATTAAACATGCTTAAAACACTTGTTTATCTATTTAACATGCTTAAAACACTTGTTTATCTATTAAACATGCTTAAATACTTGTTTATCTATTAAACATGCTTAAAATACTTGTTTATCTATTAAACATGCTAAAAACACTTGTTTATCTATTAAACATGCTTAAATACTTGTTTATCTATTAAACATGCTTAAAATACTTGTTTATCTATTAAACATGCTTAAAACACTTGTTTATCTATTAAACATGCTTAAAACACTTGTTTATCTGTTAAACATGCTTAAAACACTTGTGTATCTATTAAACATGCTTAAATACTTGTTTATCTATTAAACATGCTTAAAACACTTGTTTATCTATTAAACATGCTTAAAACACTTGTTTATCTGTTAAAAATGCTTAAAACACTTGTTTATCTATTAAACATGCTTAAAACACTTGTTTATCTATTAAACATGCTTAAAACACTTGTTTATCTATTAAACATGCTTAAAACACTTGTTTATCTATTAAACATGCTTAAAATACTTGTTTATCTATTAAACATGCTTAAATACTTGTTTATCTATTAAACATGCTTAAATACTTGTTTATCTATTAAACATGCTTAAAACACTTGTTTATCTATTAAACATGCTTAAATACTTGTTTATCTATTAAACATGCTTAAATACTTGTTTATCTATTAAACATGCTTAAAATACTTGTTTATCTATTAAACATGCTTAAAATACTTGTTTATCTATTAAACATGCTTAAAACACTTGTTTATCTATTAAACATGCTTAAATACTTGTTTATCTATTAAACATGCTTACAACACTTGTTTATCTATTAAACATGCTTAAAACACTTGTTTATCTATTAAACATGCTTAAAACACTTGTGTATCTATTAAACATGCTTAAAACACTTGTTTATCTATTAAACATGCTAAAAACACTTGTTTATCTATTAAACATGCTTAAATACTTGTTTATCTATTAAACATGCTTAAAATACTTGTTTATCTATTAAACATGCTTAAAACACTTGTTTATCTATTAAACATGCTTAAAACACTTGTTTATCTATTAAACATGCTTAAAACACTTGTGTATCTATTAAACATGCTTAAAACACTTGTTTATCTATTAAACATGCTAAAAACACTTGTTTATCTATTAAACATGCTTAAATACTTGTTTATCTATTAAACATGCTTAAAATACTTGTTTATCTATTAAACATGCTTAAAACACTTGTTTATCTATTAAACATGCTTAAATACTTGTTTATCTGTTAAACATGCTTAAAACACTTGTTTACCTATTAAACATGCTTAAAATACTTGTTTATCTATTAAACATGCTTAAAACACTTGTTTATCTATTAAACATGCTTAAAATACTTGTTTATCTATTAAACATGCTTAAAATACTTGTTTATCTATTAAACATGCTAAAAACACTTGTTTATCTATTAAACATGCTTAAATACTTGTTTATCTATTAAACATGCTTAAAATACTTGTTTATCTATTAAACATGCTTAAAATACTTGTTTATCTATTAAACATGCTTAAAACACTTGTTTATCTATTAAACATGCTTAAAACACTTGTTTATCTATTAAACATGCTTAAAACACTTGTTTATCTATTAAACATGCTTAAAACACTTGTTTATCTATTAAACATGCTTAAAACACTTGTTTATCTATTAAACATGCTTAAAATACTTGTTTATCTATTAAACATGCTAAAAACACTTGTTTATCTATTAAACATGCTTAAATACTTGTTTATCTATTAAACATGCTTAAAATACTTGTTTATCTATTAAACATTCTTAAAACACTTGTTCATCTATTAAACATGCTTAAAACACTTGTTTATCTGTTAAAAATGCCTAAACCGCTTTTTTTATCTGTTAAAATGTATAAAACACCTGTTTATTTAGTAGTATGTTTTTAAAAAGGCTGAGGGCAATGCAAAGTCCCGGGTAGGATGTAAGCTAAATACATATAAAATGTATACAAATAATATACAAATATAGAAAAAAATATAAAATAAATAAATATAACAAATAAATTAAATAAATAAATAAATAAATAAAAGAAAATATTATATAAAGAAATAAAAACAAGAAGAGAAATAAAGAATAAATAAATAAATAAACAATAATACACACATATATATATATATATATATATATATATATATATATATATATATATATAAATAACAACTTAATACACACACTTCTACTGACTTAATCTATAAATTAATTCGCATTAAAGACCCGATTTAATAACAGGCAAAGTTATTTTCCTTACACTGTTTAAATACCCGAATTTAACTAGAATCATTTAAGCATAAACTAAATTTACAATCCTATAATAAGTAACATATTACATTAATTCCATGAACTAATTTAATAAGTAACATATTACATTAATTCGATGAACTAATTTAATAAGTAACATATTACATTAATTCGATGAACTAATTTAATAAGTAACATATTACATTAATTCGATGAACTAATTTAATAAGTAACACATTACATTAATTCGATGAACTAATTTAATAAGTAACATATTACATTAATTCGATGAACTAATTTAATGAATCTCACAATTAATAATCCTTTTTGAATATATGATAATCAATAAATTTAATAAAAAGTAGAATAATTAAACATGAGAGATTAATTACTTTAATTTATAGTTAAAAAAAACTTGTTAAAAAATACGAAAAAAAAAACGAAAATAAGAAAACAACGCACAGAAACAAATACAAAAAAATAAAATCAAAATATATATTTTCAAAACTAAGAGTCAATTCATCACCATACAATACGTATCATTTATCCAATATTACACACATAATTTTGAACACTACATTTATATACATAACATAACTTTAAAATTTATTAATTTCTATTCTCTGCGGGATTGTTTTGCCCCTACGCTATTCTCTGGCATCAATTTTGGTAGATTCTCTGCACGGAAGGAGTTTTCCTTTGGTGTTTATTATTTTTGACAAAGGGAAGTTTCTTTTTCCCGGAAATATTAAATAAATGATTTTTAATAATCATCCGGACAACACACAAACAATTAACACCACACTTGCTGTTATGTAATATTTTAAGAAAAAATAAATAGTAAGTTCCATTTCGATTTCGATTTATTATTTTTGTTCCTTCCAGCTTACATCCTACCCGGGACTTTGCATTTCCCTCAGCCTTTTTAAAAACATACTACTACTATTCCCAGCAATGCTTCAAGCAAACTACCATTCTCTATTACATGTTATGTGTTAAACTGACTTTAACACATCTGTTTATCTGTTAAAAATTCTTAAACTTCTTTTTTATCTGTTAAAAATGCGTAAAACCTGTTTTTATCTGTTAAAAATGCCTAAAACCCGTTTTTATCTGTTAAAAATGCATACCACCCGTTTTTATCTGTTAAAAATGCCTAAAACACCTTTTTATTGGTTAAGAAATGCATAATACTCTTGTTTATCTGTTAAAAATGCATAACACACCTGTTTATATGTTAAACATATAAAAACGCTTGTTGCGAACATCTGATTTGTGTAATTTGACCAAATGTTTTCATGTCGTATGGTAATGTTCATATGTTCTGCAACATATAACAATAGACACCATGATATTCGACTCAAGTCGTTCCAAATGAAATATCGAACAATATATTCTAAAACAACGCTCGTTATTTGAAGCCAGACAAGTATATATTTCTCAATATTTTTGCCATATTTTTTATTTATTTTTAGTGTTTAGTGGGTTATGAAATAATTTAATGTCCTTCCTGAAATTGCAAGCAACGAATACAGCCTGAACACAAAGTAAATAATTAATATTTAGGGAGACGAGTTCTTATATTAGCGACGTTAATAATAAATGGTGGAGTCAATTCGGGAAACAATGAAGGAAAGAATGCCATCATGTTTACGATACGTTAGTTTTGCAAGAAAACGCGACTCGGGTTTCACACTGGTTGTTTTACGTAAGCTTTCTAGAGACGATATGTTAGGATGTACAAGTACTCTCTTGGGAGGTAGTAAGCGTTTCGCTTAAGTCTTATGTGAAATTTTTTCTGTAATTTTATACACAAGTATGAATATATATATATATATATATATATATGTATATACATATACATATACATATATATAAATATACATATATATATGTGTATATATACATATATATATATGTATATATATATATGTATATATATATATATATATATATATATATATATATATATATATATATATATATATATGTATATGCCCCCGATAGGAATTCAGAAAACTCTTAGTAGAAAATACAAAAATCTTATAAATTAGTACTAACAAACAAAAACTCCATATATTAGAAGCCCTATATATAAAAACAAAAACAAAACTAATTAATAGAATTAACTATAATATATGTAATAATATTCTAAAATGTTTATAGCTCCAATATAGTTTCGTACTTAGTACATAATTCCCGCCAAACTATTTCTATAAATACTACACATGGTCTAGACTGATTACTCTCATTTCCCCTGAAGATGGACCCAGATGGATCCGAAAGTACTTGGAAGACAGATGCAAATTATGGCAAATTCATCAGCCAATTCCCATCCGAAACTAAGACTCTAATTCGGACTATTGAAAGGATCTATCAAAGGATATCTAGACACGAGTTGTCTATTATATTACACAATACCTGCCTGAAAGAGAAGATGCTTCCCAAATATTAATATATATATATATATATATATATATATTAATATATATACATTTTTATTTTTTGTATAAATAAAAATTTATACTTATAAATAAACATTTATATTTAAAAAATTATACTTATAAACAGCTCTACTTTTTATTGAGCACTTTTTATAAACACTTGAGTTTCAACGGATTTACATCTACAGAAACTAATACAATACATGTACAATATATATATATATATTTATTTATTCTGGTACAGAAAAATTAGTACAACATTCGTAACGTCGGTTTCAAGCACGGAAGGTCTTACCCATCCGGCTCTCTTCAGCTTCTGTTGTCATCATGATTGTTCGATGCAAGGTGTACTCAGTAACAATAAAAATATATTTATCATTCTTTCTTAAACAGATACTACACTGTGCTCTTAGCCAATTTGGGTTCATTTCGCACCTGTTATGACCATGTTATTCTCTGTCCTTCTTTCGAGTACTTTAACGTGTCATTCCCTGAGAAAGATAGATTTGAAGTCGATCAATAGACAATGAGGCCGAATGAACCGTCACCAGCCTCCGTTTCTCTTTCTTCCTCGCACGCCTTTAAGTGAACTAGATTCTTTAATAGGATTATGGATTCGTGTACAATATTATCTGAATTGCTTTATGTATCGTCACTTTAAGTGTGGGTGGCGAAATATCTGTCGTCATTCTAATGGAAATTCTATAGAATAAATCTTACTCTCTTTATTGGTCTGCAGTTTGCACCATAATACCTTCTCTTGGATTTCTATACGCTAATATATGTCCAGGTTTATTGGCGTGTCTAATTTACCCATTCATGTCTCTTAGAATATTCACGCTCGCAAACTCAGATATATGCAAGCACATCTATACTACTAAAAAAGGTTTATTCTGTCTAATTTCGATACATATATATATATATATATATATATATATATATATATATATATATATATATCAAAAGTAAATTTTGAAGACTTTCAAAGATGTAATAACCTCGCTTGGATGCTTGAATAAGGCCGGAGGGTCGAAATAAATTATTGTACCGGTGATTATGTGATTCCGTGTTACTTTACTTTATTTTATTCTTGCTCTGTTTATTACATTGAGCTCTCATACTCTGATTTCCATATGGAATTTATTTCACTCTAAAACACACTATATATATATATATATATATATATATATATATATATATATATATATATATAAGTATGTTCATTAAGCAAAAAGTGCTCAATGGATATATCATGCCTGTTATGACATATGGTAGCGAAACATTTGCACTTAATAATGCAGCGATAGAAACGCTAAGAGTGGCACAATATAAAATGGAACGCATTATGCTTGGCATCAGTTAACATGATAGAAAAAGAAACACTTGGATCAGACATAAAACTGGAGTTAATCACATCATCACTACGATCTGAATGGCAAAATATACATGGGCAAGTCACCTTTCGAGATGAACAGACAACAGGGGGACATATAGAGCGACAGAATGGACCCCAAGGCAATGGAAAAGACCTATAAGAAAGGCGAAAAAAAACGGTGTCAACTAGGTCCTATTTGGCCACGTCTAGCCATAGATAAAACAAGGTAGAAAGAAACCAGGAAGGGGTCCCTCTACCAGGAATGAAATAAAAACGACCCCGATATATATATATATATATATATATATATATATATATATATATATAACATTTATAAATAAACAAACATTAAATAAACATTAACTATGTATTACCTACAGACATCGATGTTTCATGCTTACGCACTCTTCAGTGCAGGAAGCTTATTCCCGACGGTCGATGGGCGCGAACTCCGATCACAAATCGCCACTGATTCGCAGGCAAGAGAGTTACCAGTTTGCTACCAGAAATTAGCTTGGCATTTTAGGATGAATTTAACTTTGTAAATACCAAGTCAGCGAGTATTCACAGCAAGCGGCGAAGAGTGATCAACAACAACAAATCGTGTTGGATCTCGCAATGAACCTAGCCGTATTTATGGCTATTAAATCCACTCAGAATGCTCAGCCTTAGTAAAGGAGGCTATATGTCAATATTTATGAATAAACATTAATTATTTATTGCCTACAGAAATCGATGTTTCATGCTTATGCAATGTTCAGTGCAGGAAGCTAATTCCCGACGGTCGACGGGCGCGAACTCCGATCACAAATCGCCACTGATTCGCAGTTGGCCACCATAAATTAGCTTGGAATTTTAGGCAGAATTTAACTTTGTAAATACTAAGTCGGCGAGTAATAGTCAAAACTGAGCATGGTTATTTGTTTATTTTCTCATCATTATCACTACTAAAACATGCAAAAGTTTTTCAAAAAATAATTGAAGCACTTTTTGTTTAAATCAAAGGATGTCTTGTTCCACTGACGAAAGAAATCTTTTTGAAACACCTAGGTTGAAGGCAAAATGGTCTTATAGTTAAATATATTGTGAAAATAAAACAATGAGTTCAGTTTTAAATAATTTACTTGTGGCTCTCATTTATTAATGCTTTGTTTACAATATTGAACATCGATTAACGCATTTAGAATTTCTATGTTATCCCTAGATACCATAGTTTAAGATATAGCTGAAAATATAATTATGAGTTTCTCATAGTAACATTTGAATACATATATATATTGTTTATTTTATCTATGGACGTATACGTTTCGTCTCTTTTCAATCAAGACTCATCAGCATAGAAGTACGACTATTCACCACCGGTCACACGATTCGAAACCCTACATTACAAATATTTTTCAACCCCAATCCAACGTCGCTAACCGATAGGCCAGTTCTGAACAGCTTATAAACAATGATAATTTTAACACTTTTAGAGGCGGCGAGACGTACAGGCATTAAACTTCTATAAGTGAAGGAAAGATGCATATAAAGCAAGTGACGTCACGCTGTGTTATTACTACCATTTACAGTGCTCTACTTTTTAACGAGGAGCTTCAAATATAAATATTTTTTTATTGTTTATTTTATCTATGGACGTATACGTTTGGTCTCTTTTCAATCAAGACTCATCAGCATAGAAGTACGACTATTCACCACCGGTCACACGATTCGAAACTCTGGATTACGAGTATTTTTCAACCCCAATCCAACGATAGGTCAGTTCTGAACAGCTTATAAACAATGATAATTTTAACACTTATATATATATATATATATATATATATATATATATATATATATATATATATATGAATTATTAAAAATAATGATAAATTAAAAAGTCATACAATACATTTTAGTTTTATTAACTTATATCTATTTTTTGTAACATAATCTTTTGAGGAAGTATATCTTCGAAACTTAAATTGAAAAAAAAAGGTTAATAAAACTAAAATGCATCGTATGGCTTTTTAATATCTAATTATCATTTTTAATAATTGATATTACCATATAAACAACAATTTCTAAACCAAGAAGAAGATTTCTCATATTGGCCGAGTGGTTAAGCCGTCGCATTTGAGTTGGAAAATACTCGTAATCGGGGTTTCGAATCGCATGACCAGTAGTGAATTGTCATATCTCTATGCTAATGAGTTCCGATTATCAAGACGAAACGTATACGTATATAGATAATAAACAATAAGAAATATTTATTATTATTATTTGTCGCTCCTCGAAAAAGTCGAGCACTGTAAGTGTAGTATTAACACAGTATGACGTCACTAGCGTTAAATGCATCGTTCTTTCCATTAAGAAAGTAGAACGCTCTTAGATGTTAAGCCGCCGATAATGTGTTAAAATTATCACAGTTTATTCGCTATTCAAAAATTGGCCGAGTGGTTAAGGCGTCGGATTTGAGTTGCAAAATACTTGTAATCCGGGGTTTCGAATCGCATGACCGGTAGTGAATAGTCATATCTCTATGCTGATGAGTTCCGATTATCAAGACGAAACCTATACGTACATAGATAATAAACAATTATATAAACATTATATATATATATATATATATATAATATAATACTTTAAAAAATGTTATACTCCACGATGCCTAACATAGCCGAAATACTCCTTGCAATGTGAAAATACAAAAGGTTCAGATAGTTCTATCCCACTAAATAAACACCGATAATTGTAACTGCTAAAACAAACAACGATGTCCGCTCGAGAATGATTGCATAATGTATGTTTGTACAGTCAAATAATTTACTTCTCTCTTAATACGATTCGCAAATTAATGTGAATACACAATTTACGCCCAAACCCTAACCTTAACAAATTACTCCCATCTGACCAGCCAATAATAATAATACTCCCGGCTAATCTGTAAGTATAAATTACATAAACTTAAATAATATTTTTTACCAAAGTAGTCAATACCCAATAGGTAACTCTATTTATTACATAGATTTATCTTCGCATAATTACCCCCCCCTTTTAAAACCAACACACTATTAATCTACCCCAGATTGATAGAATTTCTAATAATATTTAAAATTATTCTACTAACCGGATATATATATTCACCAAAATGACATACATACATACATACATACATAAATACATACATACATACATATATAAATACATACATACATACATACACACATACATACATAAGCTCAGCTTTTACGCCATTAAACCTTACACTACAAACCACATATTACTACGTTAAAAAAATATATTCTGAATTTAATTTACCACTATTTATATACTAAAGCCCGATAATTAGCAGATGTAATAGGTGCTTACAAAATTTCTTAATTCATACAGCGTCGGTACTTTCCGGATGTTTACGTAAACCGTCGGAAAGTACCGAAGCGGTTAACCGATGGAACTGCGAGAAAATGGACAGATGATTTCAAATGATTGAAACGAACAAGCAGACGACATGTAAACATTTCAAATGATTGAAACGAATAAGCAGACGACATGTAAACATTTCAACTGATTGAAACGAATAAGCAGACGACATGTAAACATTTCAAATGATTGAAACGAATAAGCAGACGACATGTAAACATTTCAAATGATTGAAGCGAATAAGCAGACGACATGTAAACATTTCAAATGATTGAAACGAATAAGCAGACGACATGTAAATATTTCAAATGATTGAAACGAATAAGCAGACGACATGTAAACATTTCAAATGATTGAAACGAATAAGCAGACGACATGTAAACATTTCAAATGATTGAAGCGAATAAGCAGACGACATGTAAACATTTCAACTGATTGAAACGAATAAGCAGACGACATGTAAACATTTCAAATGATTGAAACGAATAAGCAGACGACATGTAAACATTTCAAATGATTGAAACGAATAAGCAGACGACATGTAAACATTTCAAATGATTGAAGCGAATAAGCAGACGACATGTAAACATTTCAAATGATTGAAACGAATAAGCAGACGACATGTAAACATTTCAAATGATTGAAATGAATAAGCAGACGACATGTAAACATTTCAAATGATTGAAGCGAATAAGCAGACGACATGTAAACATTTCAAATGATTGAAACGAATAAGCAGACGACATGTAAACATTTCAAATGATTGAAACGAATAAGCAGACGACATGTAAACATTTCAAATGATTTAAGCGAATAAGCAGACGACATGTAAACATTTCAAATGATTGAAACGAATAAGCAGACGACATGTAAACATTTCAAATGATTGAAACGAACAAGCAGACGACATGTAAACATTTCAAATGATTGAAACGAACAAGCAGACGACATGTAAACATTTCAACTGATTGAAATGAACAAGCAGACGACATGTAAACAATTCAAATGATTGAAGCGAATAAGCAGACGACATGTAAACATTTCAAATGATTGAAACGAATAAGCAGACGACATGTAAACATTTCAAATGATTGAAACGAATAAGCAGACGACATGTAAACATTTCAAATGATTGAAACGAATAAGCAGACGACATGTAAACATTTCAAATGATTGAAGCGAATAAGCAGACGACATGTAAACATTTCAACTGATTGAAACGAATAAGCAGACGACATGTAAACATTTCAAATGATTGAAACGAATAAGCAGACGACATGTAAACATTTCAAATGATTGAAACGAATAAGCAGACGACATGTAAACATTTCAAATGATTGAAGCGAATAAGCAGACGACATGTAAATATTTCAAATGATTGAAACGAACAAGCAGACGACATGTAAACATTTCAAATGATTGAAACGAATAAGCAGACGACATGTAAATATTTCAAATGATTGAAACGAATAAGCAGACGACATGTAAACATTTCAAATGATTGAAACGAACAAGCAGACGACATGTAAACATTTCAAATGATTGAAACGAATAAGCAGACGACATGTAAATATTTCAAATGATTGAAACGAATAAGCAGACGACATGTAAACATTTCAAATGATTGAAACGAACAAGCAGACGGCATGTAAACATTTCAAATGATTGAAGCGAATAAGCAGACGACATGTAAACATTTCAAATGATTGAATCGAATAAGCAGACGACATGTAAACATTTCAAATGATTGAAACGAATAAGCAGACGACATGTAAACATTTCAAATGATTGAAACGAATAAGCAGACGACATGTAAACATTTCAAATGATTGAAACGAATAAGCAGACGACATGTAAACATTTCAAATGATTGAAGCGAATAAGCAGACGACATGTAAACATTTCAACTGATTGAAACGAATAAGCAGACGACATGTACACATTTCAAATGATTGAAACGAATAAGCAGACGACATGTAAACATTTCAAATGATTGAAGCGAATAAGCAGACGACATGTAAACATTTCAACTGATTGAAACGAATAAGCAGACGACATGTAAACATTTCAAATGATTGAAACGAATAAGCAGACGACATGTAAACATTTCAACTGATTGAAACGAATAAGCAGACGACATGTAAACATTTCAAATGATTGAAGCGAATAAGCAGACGACATGTAAATATTTCAAATGATTGAAACGAACAAGCAGACGACATGTAAACATTTCAAATGATTGAAACGAATAAGCAGACGCCATGTAAATATTTCAAATGATTGAAACGAATAAGCAGACGACATGTAAACATTTCAAATGATTGAAACGAACAAGCAGACGACATGTAAACATTTCAAATGATTGAAACGAATAAGCAGACGACATGTAAATATTTCAAATGATTGAAACGAATAAGCAGACGACATGTAAACATTTCAAATGATTGAAACGAACAAGCAGACGGCATGTAAACATTTCAAATGATTGAAGCGAATAAGCAGACGACATGTAAACATTTCAAATGATTGAAGCGAATAAGCAGACGACATGTAAACATTTCAAATGATTGAAACGAATAAGCAGACGACATGTAAACATTTCAAATGATTGAAGCGAATAAGCAGACGACATGTAAACATTTCAAATGATTGAAGCGAATAAGCAGACGACATGTAAACATTTCAAATGATTGAAGCGAATAAGCAGACGACATGTAAACATTTCAAATGATTGAAACGAATAAGCAGACGACATGTAAACATTTCAAATGATTGAAACGAATAAGCAAACGACATGCAAACATTTCAAATGATTGAAGCGAATAAGCAGACGACATGTAAACATTTCAACTGATTGAAACGAATAAGCAGACGACATGTAAACATTTCAAATGATTGAAACGAACAAGCAGACGACATGTAAACATTTCAAATGATTGAAACGAACAAGCAGACGGCATGTAAACATTTCAAATGATTGAAGCGAATAAGCAGACGACATGTAAACATTTCAAATGATTGAAACGAATAAGCAGACGACATGTAAACATTTCAAATGATTGAAACGAATAAGCAGACGACATGTAAACATTTCAAATGATTGAAGCGAATAAGCAGACGACATGTAAACATTTCAAATGATTGAAACGAATAAGCAGACGACATGTAAACATTTCAAATGATTGAAACGAACAAGCAGACGACATGTAAACATTTCAAATAATTGAAACGAACAAGCAGACGACATGTAAACATTTCAACTGATTGAAATGAACAAGCAGACGACATGTAAACAATTCAAATGATTAGAACGAATAAGCAGACGACATGTAAACATTTCAAATGATTGAAACGAATAAGCAGACGACATGTAAACATTTCAAATGATTGAAACGAATAAGCAGACGACATGTAAACATTTCAAATGATTGAAACGAATAAGCAGACGACATGTAAACATTTCAAATGATTGTAGCGAATAAGCAGACGACATGTAAACATTTCAACTGATTGAAACGAATAAGCAGACGACATGTAAACATTTCAAATGATTGAAACGAATAAGCAGACGACATGTAAACATTTCAAATGATTGAAACGAATAAGCAGACGACATGTAAACATTTCAAATGATTGAAGCGAATAAGCAGACGACATGTAAATATTTCAAATGATTGAAACGAACAAGCAGACGACATGTAAACATTTCAAATGATTGAAACGAATAAGCAGACGACATGTAAATATTTCAAATGATTGAAACGAATAAGCAGACGACATGTAAACATTTCAAATGATTGAAACGAACAAGCAGACGACATGTAAACATTTCAAATGATTGAAGCGAATAAGCAGACGACATGTAAACATTTCAACTGATTGAAACGAATAAGCAGACGACATGTAAACATTTCAACTGATTGAAACGAATAAGCAGACGACATGTAAACATTTCAAATGATTGAAACGAATAAGCAGACGACATGTAAACATTTCAAATGATTGAAGCGAATAAGCAGACGACATGTAAACATTTCAAATGATTGAAACGAATAAGCAGACGACATGTAAACATTTCAAATGATTGAAACGAATAAGCAGACGACATGTAAACATTTCAAATGATTAAAGCGAATAAGCAGACGACATGTAAACATTTCAAATGATTGAAACGAATAAGCAGACGACATGTAAACATTTCAAATGATTGAAACGAACAAGCAGACGACATGTAAACATTTCAAATGATTGAAACGGACAAGCAGACGACATGTAAACATTTCAACTGATTGAAATGAACAAGCAGACGACATGTAAACATTTCAAATGATTGAAGCGAACAAGCAGACGACATGTAAACATTTCAACTGATTGAAACAAATAAGCAGACGACATGTAAACATTTCAAATGATTGAAGCGCGAAAGTACTACAAAGAATTTTCACGTGCTATCACTGGCGGTTGCGTCTCCCGAAGGAATGCTAAACTTTTCGCAACTGATCGCAAAGGAAGAAAAATGCGAAAATGTAGACACAGATGTAAGATCGCAAACGCAAAATTAAAAAAAATGTTTCGTGCGAAAAAAGCTGGTTTACAACTTGTTCGGTGACATTTTTGTTATAAAAAATGTTCAGGAAAAAAATGAATACCTAACCCTAACCCATAACCTTAACCAACAATAATTATCAGTAAAATAATAAAAAAATCCTAACTCTAAACCGTAACGACACCAATTTTACCAGATTACAACTCAAAAATAATTTTCAGTAAAGAAAAATCTTACTTGATTCACTTTTTAATTAAAACAGTTCTTACTTGAATCACTCCGTTAAAAATTAATATTTCCGTTAAAAATTAATATTTCCGTTAAAAAATTAATATTTCTTTCATACAATTCGACAAAATGTATTTTATTTTTTTGCATTAATTTTTTGCTGTTTTCGTCCCGCTTATAAATCCAGTCTCGTTTGTGATTTTCTGGACGCAGGTAAGTCAACGAACTTTTATTTCGGCACTGACCGGCCGTTGACGTAAACATCCGGAAAGTGCCGACGCTGAGCCAATTTTAGCGTGGGTATAAATCTAAGAAAGCACCTTTGTAATTAATAAAAGTTATAAAATCATAATTTTATCAAATAAAAACTTAGTCAAACCAGTGTATAATACTTACATTCATCACGTGTTACTTCCACAGAACTCCATCGTGAAAACACAATTATTAAAATTAGCAAGAATATAATCGATGAGGAATAATACAGCAATAAGATTAAGATCAGGTGGAAGGAAAAATCTATCCCAAATCGAATTTTCAAGATGTAATCTGTATTTACTAAACCTATCAATAAGAATAAAAAATAGAGAATCAGGAACTACTAATCCTCTTTAGTCCCTTCTTACGATCTCAGGAAAACCATTACTTATGATGCTGTCCGATCTCTTCTTATAATGTATTTTGATACGTTAAACATATTTTAATCTAAGTGACTTTTTTTGATAATCTGAAAAAAAGTAGATAATACTCTGTTAGATAAGTTCTGAGAGTCGTAATATAAAAAGTATGTTATCAAAATAACATGAAAAAAAATGTATTAATCAGTAATATAACCATCATGTTCATGAATTACACGCTCACAATGACGTAATAATTTTTCTACGTGCTCATGATATTCATCTTCTGGAATGTCTCTTAGCACTCGCAGCGCCTCAATCTTCATCTCCTCGGAATTACGAAATGTAGTTTTCCGTAGTTCTGTCTTCAGTTAATGAGACAACCAGCGGTCGCATATGTTGAGATCAGGTGAATAGGGACTCTGCTTAAATGCAACCATTCCTCGACTTTCAAAAAATGAACTGGTCTCACGTGAAACATGACAGCGTGCATTGTCATGTTGCCATGCAACAGCACGGAGATTAATTGGATTTTTCCTCAAATTTCGCCACTTCGTACCACAATCACGTACCAAACTCTATGTAACCAGCACTATTGAGATAAGTTGTACATGTGTACACATTTTCATAAGCAACCAATGAACAGAAAAAAAAGTAATTAATACACTCTCATTACTTACCTAACAGAGTATTATAAACTTTATTCAGAATTAGTTCAAAGTGAATTATTGTTGCTGTAAAACACAATTTTCTCACGATTTTTGACAATAAAAAAACAATGCGTAAATAAATTCATCTTAGTAACTTACTCTCTCTCTCTCTTCAAAATATTAAGTAGCGTATTTTTTTTTCTACAAAATTTCACAAATATTTCTCTTCGTACTAGTTCTAAAGCAGTAGAAGCCAGGCAAAGATGGGAATTGACTTACCCAGGTACTGTAACGATACCATCAAAGACGCAGTTATAAAAAAGTCAACCCTACCACAATGTTATGTCTTGTGAACATTCATGTGTCGATTGTGATAATATCCCATAATATGATCCTAGAATGTGGGTGGGGGGATAGATTAAGTGTTTAGCAAAGAAGCAGCAAGTATCATTCGATATCACTCGACTGATGGTTTAAACCCCAGTATCCCTGCTGATTAGCGAATACTCAAACAATTAAAAAAAAAAAAAAATTTTTTAACGTAGTTTACCCCAAACGAGGCAGGCCGCCACTGTAGACGTAAGGGGCTACTGAGAAGAAAGAAAAGGGGAGAAGGTTGGGGGGGGGTCAACCTAAACTGGGATCTGCGCAGCGAGATGTCTGTTTACATTAATTTTAAATTTCTGCATGTCAGTACTGTCGGGGTAACAGGGGGCAGGGAGGGAGTTCCAGAGGCCAGCAGCACGAGGAAAGAAGCTATTTGAATAGAAAGCTCTCCGGCATCTGGGGACCTCTACAGTGATTGTCGAGTTGGTCGAGTGAATTTACGTCGAGGGGGCACCAGAGTAGCCAATTCATCGGAGCATAATCCATTGAAGTATTTGTAAAACAAGCACAAGGATGCTACATTGCGGCGATAGTACAGGGACTGGAGCTTGGTTGACAGTGAGGAACCTATTAGGTTGGCGACTCTTTTGGGGACCTTGTCATGGAGGGGGAGAGTAGTAGATGATGAACCAGCTCAGATGTGGCAATAATACTCCATGCATAGGCGGATGGTGGCTTTGTAGAGATAGAGGATAATGTCAGGTTTGAGATGTTTACTAGCACGGTAGAGGGATCCAACCTTCTTTGCTTCAGCCTTGGCAATGTCTTCAATGTATTTGTTCTAATTCATGTTACCTGTGAAGGTTAGACCGAGGAGTTTGAATGATGAACTCTCAGGTAGGGTGTTATTTGCCATGACAACCGTTGGTTGGGGAGGTTTCTTGTAGTTATTGAAAGAAAGGAGCTTTGTCTTTGCGGCATTAAAAGTTACCAACCATGTATGACCCCAATCCACTACAAGCCTGCCAAATGCATCACATTTTTTGTCAGACTGTAACTATTGATCTAAATACGAGTTACTTAATATCACAACGTTGCAGAATAGCGAATCAGGAACTACTGATCTTCTTTAGTCCATTGGATTATGAATTATATTTCAAAAAACTTCTTACGATCTAAATAAAACCATCACTGATGCTGCTGTCCGATCCATTCTAGTAAATTATTTTGATACGTTAACAATATCTATGTGGTCAACATGGTAAGACGTGTGCCCAACATTATCCAAATAAATAATAAAACTAATCGCATCGATTGGTAATAAAGGGATTATTAGCTCCGCCACAAATCATCTTCATCATATTCAAAAAGATAAAAGGTCAGACTAGAAAGCACTAGTGACTAGAAAACTAATAATTGTAGTAAATCTATGGCTATAAAACACGGCAACTGTTTGCCTGTCTTTCCGCTAATAACTTTTAGGTTATTATACTTACGAGTGGCAGATATTGTTGGAATGATGTCAGAATTTTGAAATGATCATCAAAATCCACAATAAACTATTAAATGATAGTAGTGAAAATTAAAAAAAAATGAATTAAAAAAATAATTAGAAGAAAAAGTGAAAAATGACAATAATAAAAAAACATTACAAAATCTTCTGGATCATGGAAGTACAAACAGAAAAGAACTCTAAAAGTAATTAATAAGAGGCACGGGAGTCGAAAACGTCTTCAGTTTTGACAAGTTCCTGTTCACACTTGACCAGAACATTAGATCGTTGGCCCGCAAACTTGAAAAGATGGATAAAAAAGAAACAAGGAGGAATTGTTACTGTTATTTAATCAAACATACATATATATATATATATATATATATATATATATATATATATATATATATATATATATATATATATATTTATATAGTAAAAAATGAAACGATATTCCAACGTAATTAAAAATGAAAATAGGAAAAGCAAAAACATTATTTCGTCTTTATTTCAAGACTTCCTCGCTATAATTGATTTCAAATCAACCATCCCAGAGAAGTCTTTAAATAAAGACGAAACGTTGATAGATAAATAAATAATATTTTTGGTTTAACTTTTTTCATTTCCCATATAAATAAATATATATATATATATATATATATATATATATATATATATATATATATATATATATATATATATATATATATATATATATATATGGTACACGATAAGTCATGAAAATAAAATACCGTGGTAGACAAAATGTTTGAAAAAAGACAAACGGAAAACAGGTTAGAATGCAGTAGAAACAAGAAATTTGACCGGTTTCGTTCGTATTATCGAACGTAACACACCCACAAACATATATATATATATATATATATATATATATATATATATATATATATATATATATATATATATATATATATATATATATATATAGGTATTTTAAAAACAAGCGCTGAGACACAGAGATAGTTTATATCTATCACATATGAAGAACTAACAGTGTTCTATGACGCAAGGTTTACATGTTAGATGTTTACAATAAACGTTAATCAATATTTGTTTCAGTAGCTTATAGCTTTGAAACCGAGCGTTTCTCGAGTTTTGTTTATAAGAAACATTTTTTATTAATAAAACACATAGAACATTATACAGAAAGTATGCCATCGTTTTTCAAACACCCTGTATATCTTGAAAACAGTTCTCTTATTATTTAAACACATAGAACATCATACCGAATGTATGCTATCGATTTCAAACACCCTGTATATCTTGAAAACATTTATTTTTTATTTAACCACATAGAACATCATACCAAATGTATGCCATCGTTTTTCAAAGACCCTGTATATCTTGAAAACAGTTTTTTATTCTTTAAACACATAGAACATCATACCGAATGTATGATTTCGTTTTTCAAACACCCTGTATATCTAGAAAACATTTTCTTTTAAACACATAGAACAGCATACCGAATGTATGCCATCGTTTTTCAAACACCCTGTATATCTAGAAAACTGTTCTCTTATTATTTAAAAACATAGAACATCATACCGAATGTATGCCATCGATTTCAACAGTTTTCTTTAATGATTTAAACACATAGAACATCATACCGAATGTATGCCACCGTTTTTCAAAGACCCTGTATATCTTGAAAACATTTTTTTGTATCTAAACACATAGAACATCATACCGAATGTATTCTATCGTTTTTCAAACACCCTGTATATCTTGAAAATAGTTTTTTTATTATTTAAAAACATAGAACATCATACCGAATGTATGCCATCGTTTTTCAAACACCCTGTATACCTTGAAAACATTTATTTTTATTTAAACACATAGAACATCATACCGAATGTATGCCATCATTTTTCAAACACCATGTATATCTTGAAAACATTTTTTTGTATCTAAACACATAGAACATCATACCGAATGTATTCTATCGTTTTTCAAACACCCTGTATATCTTGAAAATATTTTTTTTATTATTTAAAAACATAGAACATCATACCGAATGTATGCCATCGTTTTTCAAACACCCTGTATATCTTGAAAACATTTTTTTCATTATTTAAACACATAGAACATCATACCGAATGTATGCCATCGTTTTTCAAACACACTGTATATCTTGAAAACATTTTTTTATCATTTAAACACATAGAACATCATACCAAATGTATGCCATCGTTTTGCAAACACCCTGTATATCTTGAAAACATCTTTTATCTAAACACATAGAAAATAATACCGAATGTATGCGATCGTTTTTAAAACACCCTGTATATCTTCAAAACATTTATTTATTATTTAAACACATAGAACATCAAACCGAATGTATGCCATCGTTTTTCAAACACACTGTATATCTTGAAAACATTTTTTTTATCATTTAAACACATAGAACATCATACCAAATGTATGCCATCGTTTTGCAAACACCCTGTATATCTTGAAAACATCTTTTATCTAAACACATAGAAAATAATACCGAATGTATGCCATCGTTTTTCAAACACCCTATATATCTTAAAAACAGTTTTTTTATTATTTAAACACATAGAACAGCATACCGAATGTATGCTATCGTTTTCCTAACACCCTATATATCTTTAAAACAGTTTTTTTTTAATTATTTAAACACATAGAACATTATACCGAATGTATGCCATCATTTTTGAAACACCCTGTATATCTTGAAAACATTTTATTTCCATTTCACTTGGCATAATATTTCAAGCCAGCCATCAAATCATTCAATTTGCTTTCGATAGAGTAAACATATGATTGCTATCTTTGAATGCGTCCTCAAAACAAACTCCGAAATTGCAGTCTTTCTTTCTTTATTGTTTATTCTTCTGGCGAACCAACTAATATCAGTTTTGTGATGACTAATTTTTTTTCTAAATGGATATTGTATTATTTCTTTCCTGTTATAACTCCCCCCCCCAAATGTGTATTGCTATTGATACGTGAGCGGCTACTGTGACTAAGGCCAGATTTATAGAGCAAGCTAGTTGGACAGCAAGGTGTTTGTTCATACTGCATTAACATTTTTAGGTGGGTACTCTCGGGGAAACAGGGAGCAAGAAAAAAAGCTATCAGAATTAAAAAAAAACAGTCTTTCAGAATTCATGTATCACTACCGTGAATGTGTAGCATTTTGCTGCTAGTCGGGTTTAGGGTGGGTCAGGAGTATTTTTGTTCAGTAGGTAGAAGTGCACTAAGTTAATTGGAGTATATTCCGTGGACAAAAATAACAGTTGGATGCAACAATGCAGCGATGCAACAAAGGCTAGTAGCTAACAATACATAGAGACAGCCTAACTAATGCAGAGTGTTTACTTAGAGATTTTACGCGTCAATACGATTACAATTATTTCAATCGGAGCATCTCATCAGTAAGTGTTAATTGAGGTTTTAAGACCTGTGCAACTTTCTATTCGCAAGCAATAAGACAACGACTCTAACCCTAACCCTAACAATAAAAAGAGACAGCCTAACTGATACAGAGTGTTTCCAATAAGACAACGACTTTAACCCTAACTCTAACCCTAACCATACAAAAAGACGGCCTAACTGATACAGAGTGTTTCCAATAAGACAACGACTCTAACCCTAACCCTAAACCCTAACAATACAAAGAGACAGCCTAACTGATACAGCGTGTTTCCAATAAGACAATGACTCTAACCCTAACCCTAAACCCTAACAATACAAAGAGACAGCCTAACTGATACCGAGTGTTTCCAATAAGACAACGACTCTAACCCTAACCCTAACCCTAACAATACAAAGAGACAGCCTAACTGATACAGAGTGTTTCCAATAAGACAACGACTCTAACCCTAACCCTAAACCCTAACAATACAAAGAGACAGCCTAACTGATACCGAGTGTTTCCAATAAGACAACGACTCTAACCCTAACCCTAACCTTAACAATACAAAGAGACAGCCTAACTGATACCGAGTGTTTCCAATAAGACAACGACTCTAACCCTAACCCTAAACCCTAACAATACAAAGAGACAGCCTAACTGATACAGCGTGTTTCCAATAAGACAACGACTCTAACCCTAACCCTAAACCCTAACAATACAAAGAGACAGCCTAACTGATACCGAGTGTTTCCAATAAGACAACGACTCTAACCCTAACCCTAACCCTAACAATACAAAGAGACAGCCTAACTGATACAGAGTGTTTCCAATAAGACAACGACTCTAACCCTAACCCTAAACCCTAACAATACAAAGAGACAGCCTAACTGATACAGCGTGTTTCCAATAAGACAACGACTCTAACCCTAACCCTAACCCTAACCATACAAAGAGACAGCCTAACTGATACAGCGTGTTTCCAATAAGACAACGACTCTAACCCTAACCCTAACCCTAACAATACAAAGAGACAGCCTAACTGATACAGAGTGTTTCCAATAAGACAACGACTCTAACCCTAACCCTAACCCTAACCATACAAAGAGACAGCCTAACTGATACAGCGTGTTTCCAATAAGACAACGACT
Source organism: Sepiola atlantica (assembly GCA_963556195.1). NCBI lineage: Eukaryota > Metazoa > Mollusca > Cephalopoda > Sepiida > Sepiolidae > Sepiola > Sepiola atlantica. The sequence continues at coordinate 59,817,097 of OY744545.1, read as the reverse complement.
CTAACCCTAACCCTAACCTTAACAATACAAAGAGACAGCCTAACTGATACCGAGTGTTTCCAATAAGACAACGACTCTAACCCTAACTCTAACCTTAACAATACAAAGAGACAGCCTAACTGATACCGAGTGTTTCCAATAAGACAACGACTCTAACCCTAACCCTAACCCTAACAATACAAAGAGACAGCCTAACTGATACAGCGTGTTTCCAATAAGACAACGACTCTAACCCTAACCCTAACCTTAACAATACAAAGAGACAGCCTAACTGATACAGAGTGTTTCCAATAAGACAAAGACTTTAACCTTAACCCTAACATTAACTGCGGCTGTCGCATTTAGTGTCAATACCCGCGCATAAATACATGAACAATTTCTACTTAGGTCAAGAGTACTAAAAGATGAAAATGTGCACATCGACTCAATGACTGAAATTATTGACTCTTTCAGGTACTCGACTGAGCTCCGATACTTGGTCCATCTTTAAATATTCACGGCAAGACCCCTACTAGCTATAACCACAGCAGAGCAGCTATGCAATTCCTTCCCACCGCAGATAATATGTAACACAAGGTCAGAAAGTGGGGGACAGTCAAACCAGCGCCCCTAAAGAAGAAGCACTCTGGCCTAGCAAAAATAGCATGGACAGCTCCGTTGGTATTCCCTGGGAAGCACGCCTCAGGCCGTAAGAAATACACTTTCTCCTGTACATATATTTATTGTAGTTACTTATTCTCTTATCAAATAGTAAGTAGCTTTCTTTTTTTTTCACGAAATTTAACAAATATTTTTCTTCGTACGAGCTATAAAGCGAAAGAAGCTAGGTAAAAATTGAATTGAAGCACGCAAATAGTGTACCAATACCGCTCAGGGAGCGGATATTAATTAGTTCTTCACGATCAGTATAACAGTTAAAAAATCATTGAAACTAAATTTGTTGACTGTGTGATTAACAGATTGGCCCTTGTAAAGAAGTCTCCACTGTTAAATAGTAAATAGTACGTTCACTAGCACACTGGTGATTTAAATTCAGATGACAAGGTTTACACATACTCAAGAAAATCGGGCTCAGACGATCGACGTATGCACTCAAGTGTCACATAAACCTGCTGTATGCGAGAAACGGACGTGACATTACATAGCTCCAAAGAAATAGTTAGCGAGATAAGTAGGAGTTTGTTGGGAAGCTTTGAGTAGACGGTACGTGTAAAGAAATGACTTAAGAATCGATTTTTAAACAAAAGGGGTAAAGGCCCTTTTGGATGAGATCGACATCTTAACAGTCTGAAGTCGTGATCTTTGTTTATCTTCTCTCTCGGCAGGACCCCATTTCCAAGGGCGATAACTCTTAACTCCCGAAATGGTTCAAGGGGCATAACTCGTTTTAGTTAGTTATTCTAACAGGCCCTAGTTGTCCCTAGGCCTCGGAATCTCACCCTCTCCGCCGCCAGCTGAAAAGAGACTAGCGTCGGGAAGTTAATTAATGGTCCTTTTAAAATTTCAGAATATTCTTATTTTATTTGGTTGTTGTGAAATCTTAATTCCAGCAACGAAGACGATCGAGGATGAAGTACCTCAGTCACAGGGGGAGCGGTGATACACAAAGTATGATTTAATTGTTATCTTATTGGTTTGTATTTGTTAAAAACAAACATTTATTTTATTTGATTGTGAGATGCGAGACATTAACCATGTGCGGGGGGGGGAGTGCATGCAACACTAATTCTTTGACGCGCAATGTACACAAGAAAACCCCCTTCATCTAGACGTTGATTTTGCTGGGCATGGTGTTGCCTTGGATGATATCTATATTATATGAATATGGCAGAATCTGAACAGAGGATTCCGGTCGTTTGAATTGCGATTGGCAGAAAAATGAACCGAATAAAAATGCTGTTTTTCAAACTTAAACTTGACAGACAAATGGAAATTCTATTTCAACTTTTTAAAGTATAAACGACCGATCGAGTGACCGACAGAGCCTCTTACCGTGATGTTTCGACACATCTAAAAGTCAACTTCTAAATGAGTAGATTTTGAGGATTTATACCATATTTTAAGGAAGGTGCAGTTGATTTATAATTAAGATTGAAAGCAATTATTCTTATTCCATCCGTCTCGTGACAGCTTCCTCATGATTTGAAGTTCATAACATCTGATTTCTTATGGAAATAGATAATTATTTTCAAGAGCTGTCATCAAATTAATTAGCCAATTTATTCACGAGTTTAACTTTGTTTTGCGTTCCATCTGTTTCCTAGGTAGACATAATATATTAAAAACAATAAAATTAACAAACAAAGATATACTTCTTCCGCCTGCAAATTGTTTGTAGGTATATATAACGAACACACACATACGACGCTGCCCCCAAAGTATGGATTATGTCTGAGAAGATAGTATCATACCGAAGAAACATATCCTACACTAACACTCCAAGAAGGAGGTAATGCCTGGAAAGCTGCTCTCATACAAACTGAACTCATACTACACTATCCCTCTAAATAACAGGTAGTACTACTTGTGAACATGGTTTCATGTCAATAGAACAGATAATATATTAAGGAGGAGGTAATGCTTAGAAGGCTGGTTTAATACAAACAGAACAGATACTACACTACCCCTATAAAAAGCAGACAATAAAACCTGTGGTCCCATGACAACAGAACAGATACTATACTAAGCCCCAAAACGGAGGTAATTCATGGGAGGCTGGTTTCATACAAACAGAACAGACACTGGACATATAGGATATCGAGAAGTAATATATTTACAACAACTGTTCAGAGAAATATTATGATGGACAATAAAATAATTGTTTTGAACATTCATAGAGCTAAATCGTATGAGAGTTTACGGTTGTGAAATTTTAATCATATAGCCAAACTGGGATATATATATATATATATATATATATATATATATATATATATATATAAATTTACCTTAGGCTAACGATAATTATATAAATAAATAAACAAATAAATAAAAAACAAAAAAAAACACAAACAAAACAAAACTAAACAAAAACTTAACAATTTAAAAATTAAAACCTAAAATAGAAATACAAGGAACCACGTGTTAAAATAAATTCACCCATAATATTGACACAACAAAGGAAACAGGATATAAGCCAATCTATAGAAAATAGAACAATAGAACAGGATATAGGAAGTAACACCAACAAGACCTTTGTTCGCGGGAAGCCCAACGATTGACTGAGAGAACAACAAAGAATCTGATTGGTTAACTAGCTAGCAGTGTATATAAAAACACCCGGCAAAAATAACTCCATGCATTTTAGCCTGAAGATTCCACCGGGGATGAAACGCGGAGACTCTGTATTTTCATAGCTTACTACCTAGCTCTACTTACGTATCGAGCACTGTTGAAGTAAATACTGAAAATTGATACATAAAAAATTATATCTCCTTATAAAACTTTATGTGGATACATGAAATACTAATATATATATATATATATATATATATATATATATATATATATATATATATATATATATATATATATAATGTGTGTGTTTTTCGTTCAAGTTTTAAAGTATTGCATGGAAAGGTAATAAAATTGAAATAAAAGCCAAATTAGCAATACAAGATTAATTTATTATTTTTTTTCTTACATTAATCCTATCGATTACGGAATAAAATTCCTTCTTCAGGGGTGACCAGTATTGAGTCATTTTTTTTTCATCAAAAAACAAGAATAAAGAAACTTATTTCTTTGTTAATTTGATAAACGGCTTTTATCAAATTAACGTCGTTTATCAAATTAACAAAGAAATAAGTTTCTTTATTCTTGTTTTTTGATGAAAAAAAAAATGACTCAATACTGGTCACTCCTGAAGAAGGAATTTTATTCCGTAATCGATAGGATTAATGTAAGAAAAAAAAATAATAATAAATTAATCTTGTATTGCTAATTTGGCTTTTATTTCAATTTTATTACCTTTCCATGCAATACTTTAAAACTTGAACGAAAAACACACACATTACTCGACAGCGTGCTATCGCATCCATCGTTCGACATCGGTTTTTGAATTCTACCCGCCATTTCATAACAGCAAGGCGATGACGTCGTACCATCAAAGACGTTTATCAAATTAACAAAGAAATAAGTTTCTTTATTCTTGTTTTTTGATGAAAAAAAAAATGACTCAATACTGGTCACCCCTGAAGAAGGAATTTTATTCCGTAATCGATAGGATTAATGTAAGAAAAAAAAAATTAATCTTGTATTGCTAATTTGGCTTTTATTTAAATTTTATTACCTTTCCATGCAATACTTTAAAACTTGAACGAAAAACACACACATTACTCGACAGCGTGCCATCGAATCTATCGTTTGACACCGGTTTTTGAATTCTACCCGCCATTTTATAACAGCAAGGCGATGACGTCGTACCATCAAAGACGTTTATCAAATTAACAAAGAAATAAGTTTCTTTATTCTTGTTTTTTGATGAAAAAAAAAATGACTCAATACTGGTCACCCCTGAAGAAGGAATTTTATTCCGTAATCGATAGGATTAATGTAAGAAAAAAAAATTAATCTTGTATTGCTATTTGGCTTTTATTTCAATTTTATTATTATATATATATATATATATATATATATATATATATATATATATATATATATATATATACAAGAGATGAAAGATGAGAATAAAAAATTGCAAAGAAAGAATATTTATTAAAACATCAGAAATTCAAAGCAAGGAGTCCTATATCCTAATTCCATGGATTAAAGATATGGGACTCTTTGCTTGGGACTTCTGGTGTTTTGATACATACCTTTGCAATTTTTTATTCCCATCTTTCATCTCTTGAATTGATTGCTCTATTCAATATATTGAGCTTTATATTATCACGACAGATTATTATTGAACGATAAATCGATTATCTTTAATTTAATTTAATATTCTAATATATATATATATATGTGTGATTTTTTTAAGGCTTACCAAAGCGTTCCTTTCAGGAGACCAATCATCACCACAAAAGACTTTTTCTTTCAAAGATGGTAAGCCTTCAAAGAATCACATATAAATGCTCTTTACCCTGTAATCGTGTATCATCGAGCTTGTTTTTATTTACCTAATCCCGGTCTACACTGAATAATCTATCTTTTAAGTGAAAAATTTAAATCTCTCTCTCTCTCTCTCTCTCTATATATATATATATATATTCATTATATACAAATCTGAAGTAATATATTTACAAAGATCCGTCAGAGAACTATAATGATGGACAACAACATAATTGTTTTGTTTATGAAAATAGTAAATAAAAAACAACTGTATACGTCTTGAGTTTTGAATATTAACTGTAAAATTGCAGGTGTGAACTTTCGATATTTCGTATTCCTTTTATCCTGAAGGTAAACACGTGTTTGCGATATTTATCTTTTGCGTGCGTGACAGCCATTGTGTAGTATAATCATTTCATCGAAAAGTAAGATAACATTTTGTTAACATATTACATTTATGTATATTTTCAGTTTGTCGGAGACTAGACATCAAAAGACATTAAAACATGTAAAACATGAGCGGACATAAAGAACTAATGTCGGCAACTTATTATTGTTAATTTTGTTAATTCCAACTGATGGAAAATAACTTAATTCACTTTTTTTGTTTCTTATCGGATCAAATGGTATAAAGAACAAGGCAGTTTATTTTGTTAATAAAAAATGCTTTAATTATTAAAAATGAACAAACGGGTCTCGGACCTGCGCCGCTTGTGCCACACTGAGTCTCTCGTCTTGTCCGCGAGTCAATTTGTTTAACAATAATCACCCTGTTAAAAACATTTGTTTACGTCATTCAACATTAGCTCTGTTGTAATACCTGTGACCTGATTCATCTATTATATATTTCTCGGACAATACTATTCTTTTGTTGATCGATTTTTATACCTACTAACGTCATGAGAAGGACAGGACAGATTTGTTCATTTTTTCAAAATAATCATCTTTTTAAAACTTATTTTGCCCACCGATCTGTCTGCCGACAACCCGGGTTTTAAAACCCGCGTCCCGCTAAATATTACATTAACAAAACTAAATGAAGCATACACAAGAATTGCAAACGTTCCATGACAATTATATTGTTCTTTGTTTGCTTAAATTATAAAAATCTCACAGAATTCTTGATGATTGTCATATTTGCAAAACTGAACCAAACGAATGTTGTTGACGAGATTTTTCCTAATTTGTGCGGGTATGTTTTCTTTTGAACTAGTTTAATACTACTAAGTCGAGCTATTGGTGGAGCAATATCTGGAATATACGGAAGACTGCAAATTAAGGACAGAGGCCGATACATTTGAATTAAGCATTTTTTTGAAATATTATAAGATGAAGATTAAAGCATAGAAGAAGTAATAGGAAGAGATGTCCCGAAATAGAAGAAATTCGGTGATGTTCTTCATCTGAAAATGAGTACAGATTAGAAATATGCGAATGTCAACTCGCAAATAGGTCAGTTTTTTTTACATATTTCTCTCCAGGTAATTGTCTGATGAATTCCTTGATCCTTTGTTCCAGCTCGTTGGTCAAGTGGTCTTCAAAAATTCGCTCAAGTACCTCGCTATAATACATTATTCTATTCCAGCAGCTTTTTTCCAAGAACTGAAAGCTTTTGGAAACCTCTTTCTTGCTGACTTTTTTCTCTTACTTATACCTGCCTCTACCCCTACTCCTAACCCTAAACTCTAACGCTAACCCTAACCTTAAAGCCTAACCCTAATCATAAACCCTAACCCTAACCCTAACCTTAATCCTAAACCCTAACCCTAACCCTAACCCTAATCCTAAACCCTAACCTTAAACCCTAACCCTAACCCTAACCCTAAACCCTAAACCCTAAACCCTAACCCTAACCCTAACCTTAACCCAAAACCTTACCCCTAAACCTAAACCCTAACCCTAACCCTAAACCCTAACCCTAACCCTAAACCCTAACCCTAAACCCTAACCCTAAACCTAAACCCAAACCCTAACCCTAAACCCTAACCCTAAACCTTAACCCTAACCCTAACACCTAACCCTAACACCTAAGCTTAAACCCTAACCATAAACCCTAACCCTAACCCTAACCCAAAACTCTAACCCTAAATCCTAACCCTAAATCCTAACCCTAACCCTAACCCTAAACCCGAACCTTAAACCCTAACCTTAACCCTAACCCTAAACCCTAACCCTAACCTTAACCCAAAACCCTAAGCTTAAACCTTTACCCTAAACCTAAACCCTAACCCTAACCCCTAACCCTAAACCTTAACCCTAACCCTAAACCCTAAACCTAAACCTAAACCCAAACCAAAACCCTAACCCTAAACCCTAACCCTAAACCTTAACCCTAACCCTAACCCTTACCCTAAACCTAAACCCTAACCTTAACCCAAACCCTGACCCTAAACCATTAACCCTAACCCTAAACCCTAACCCTAACCCTAAACCTAAACTCAAACCCTAACCCTAAACCCTAACCTTAAACCTAAACCTAAACCCTAACCATAACCCTAAACCCTAACCTTAACCCAAACCCTGATCTTAACCATAACCATTTCTCATTTCAAAACTAAGGTTAATCGGCATCTCCTGTAATTATAAACATGATCATCATCATATTCGGGTTAACGTACGTTTTACATGCGTAGGACAGCTTTTAGAAATGTATTTCCAAAGTAACCTTTCTTTGCATAGGTCTTTATTTATCCCTCTTTCCCTTATGTTGATTTTCATCACTTCCTCCCAGATTCCCTTGGTCTACACATGTGAACTGACCCTGCTAACTCAACTGTCATACACCTACTAACCCAACAACTTGAATCAATTCATTAAACGTGGCCATATCATCAAAGTGCACTCTTCTGCGCACATCTCCCAATACTGTCCAGATTTAATATTCCTCTGAGATCATCAGATCTAAGCCTCTCGTTAAGACTTACATTATACATCCATCGTATCATTTTTAATTTCATTTCTCTCCATGCAACGCATGTCCTCAACCCTCACTGGCCACGTTTCATTTCCATACATCACCACACTGCGTACCCATGCCTGATATACTCTACTCTTGGTATTTCTCTGCTAGGTAGTAATGACAGAAGTTTCCTTAACTTACTCCATCCACTCACAATTCTTGCAATAACACTAGCACCTGCTCCACCCTGTGCTCCAATGGGATCACCAAGAAAACAAAACTTCTTCACAACTTCAATAGCTTCGGCATCCAGATATAATTTTTAAAATCATCTGTTCTTCTTTTATAGCTCTTTACATCAAGCGGCTTCATGCCTTGTCTGTAGCGAGCTCCATAGGAAACATTTCTGACAGTGTAGTGTTTGTGTGACTAATTTAGCCAATTTAAAATTTCAGAACCAACGTAACTGTTTATCAGTTTAGAATCATTATTAACACAGGTACTCAACGGACAATGATATTCGGAAACTACATAAGAGTGATTTATTTGAGATGTGTTCACTGCTTGTAAGACTTCGATTTTTTCTCCCGGCAAAAATCGATCCGGTGAGAGAATATTGTGGAACCTTGTCCAACACAACAATAACAACAGAAGTAGCAGCAGCAGCAGCAACAACAAAAACAAAAACAACAGCGTGATGGGCAGTCGGGTATTGATTTACTCCTCTCCAGGAGTTAGGCACAAGGCCAGTTTTTATCTTACTCCCACAAGTAAGATGTGACCCAAGGTCGGGTCGGGAAAGTGGGATTTAAAAATTGCCTGGGCAGCTCTGTCGGCATTCCCCGGTAGGGGCGTCTCAGGCAGTAAGCAATAAACTTACTCCTCCCCAAAGAGGGGAGGCGAAGCCTGGAAGGTTGGACCTCCTAGAACTGCATAGGACAGACCCATAGACCGGCGTAAATCAAGCCCCGAAGGCCAAGACAATACCAGTTTGTGTGGTGTAGTATCCATCAGAACAGATACTACACTTTGATCTTAGCCAAAAGGCCAAGAGTCGGGTAGCCCTTACCGGCAGTATTCGTGCGTACACACGCCACCACCCCAACTAAATGACTCTCAATCCGTCACGTGACCCACGAAACGCATTTGGTTTTTTTTTTCACGGCCATTTTCTTTACTTTGTTTATATTATTAAACCGGGTCGCTTTAATAAATTTCAATTTTAATTTGCATGAAATGCTTTAGTCATTTATTGGTCCCCCGAGTTATAAATTCGTGGGACCTATGTTTTGAGGAATTTCCGTCCGTCCGTCCGTCCGTATTTTTCTCCGCAACCATCCATTGAATTTCTCTGAAATTTTGCATTAAGTTGTAACTTTGGTCAGGTTAGAAAGTAACATTCTCCGATTTTTGAAAAAAAAATCTGGTTAGCCCATCAAGGGGTCAAAAAGCCCCAAAATGGCAAAAAATGACATTTTTTGCCCCATAACTTTTATTCCATCCATTCAATTTCTCTGAAACTTGGCCAAAATATGGAGGCAATTGTTCCTAATAGCAAATAAGTATCGCTGACCTTGGAAAAAATCTGGTTCGCGCCCCCAGGGAGTCAAAAGCCCCCAAAATGGCAAAAAATTACCCTTTTCTCCCATAACGTTTGATCCATCCATTCAATTTTTCTGAAAACCTTGGCCAAAATGTAGAGGCAATTGTTCTGGATATAAAATGAGCATCCTTGACCTCAGAAAAATTCTGCTTCGCGCCCCCAGCGGGTACAATGGGGGTTAAAAATGCCCCAAATTGCCCAAATTTATTGCATTTTACACTCGCCACATCGAGTCACATACAGAGGGGGACCACGCATGCGCGGTTGTTTGATAATGCTTTTCTCCCTACAGAAGCACTACTCTTGTTATATTAGAAATTGTGTTCTTGTTTAGAAAGCATTGTTTATATGGTAATATGAATTATTAAAAATAAGAACGCCATACAATGCATTTTAATTTTATTAACTTTCTTCAATTTTTTTTTTCAATTAAATTTTCGAAGATATACTTCATCACCAGAATTTTAAAAATAATAATAAAAAAAAGATATATTAAATATCCTTTTTTCTTCTTTTTTTCTCATCGTTTTTTGGTGTGTTTTCAATTCGTCTGTTGTTGAAGCGAATGTGGGATGAGGGTCTCTTGATTCAAGAACATGGCACGTGGCGGTGCAAATTGAATTAGGAATGGGTGTTCTTGTTTAGAAAGCATTGTTTATATGGTAATATGAATTATTAAAAATAAGAACGCCATACAATGCATTTTAATTTTATTAACTTTTTTCAATTAATTATTATATTTTAATAAGAAAAGAGTTGGGTTAGGGTTAGGGTTAGGGTTAGGGTTATGGTTAGGGTTAGGGTTATGGTTATGGTTAGGGTTAGGGTTAGGGGATAGTTAACGTCCGTAGCATAATTATGCTTGTATATATCAAGAACGGACATATCCTATATTATCCCACGCCCAAAGGAGGAGGTAATCTGCGGGAATGGTACCATGACAACAGAAAATAAACTACACTACCCCCCCCCAATAAAAAAAGATGCGGTAATGCTTGGGAGGATTATCTAATGACAAATGAACAGATACTACACTACTCCACCTTTTGGCTAAGATCAAAGTGTAGTATCTGTTCCGATGGATACTACACCCCATAAACTGGTATTGTCTTGGCCTTCGGGGCTTGATTTACGCCGGTGTATGGGTCGGTCCTGTGCAGTTCTAGGAGGTCCACCCTCCCAGGCTTCGCCTCCCCTCTTTGGGGAGGAGTAAGTTTATTGCTTACTGCCTGAGGCGCCCCTACCGGGGAATGCCGACGGGGCTGCCCAGGCAATTTTTAATGGCCAGAGTGCTCACTTTCTCGGGCGCTGGTTTTTCAAACCCTACTTTCCCGACTCGACCCGACCCGACCTTGGGTCACATCTTACTTGTGGGAGTAAGATAAAACTGGCCTTGTGCCTAACCTCCTGGAGAGGAGGTAAATAAATACACTACTCCACCCACTAAAAAAAGAAAAAAAGGAGATAATACCCGGGAGGATGATATAACAACAGAATAAATACTACACTACATTCCCCAAACAGAATAAGGTAAAGCGTGAGAGGATTGTATCATGACCCCCAATTCCCCCACTCTAAGATTTAGCATTAAAAGATAATACATTCTGCTAAAAAAGTATAATAAACTGAATTAAGCCTTCAAAAATAGTAATGTATTTTTTATTTTATGCTTCGGAATTTTTTAGATGAGGGTTGATAATTCGTAGAATTTGGTATATTCGGACTACTGTTCTCATCTTGGGTGTTTTTATCACAACGTTTCGTCCGATGTAACCTCCGACCTTCTTCAGGTGTACTTTGTCGAACTCGGGAATCTTTCTGTCCAGATTCCCGAGTTCGACAGAAAGATTCCGCAGTTCGACAAAGTACACCTGAAGGAGGTCGGAGCTTACATCGGCCGAAACGTTGTGATAAAAACACCCAAGATGAGAACAGTAGTCCGAATATACCAAATTCTACGTATTTTTTAATTTATTTTTTATTGTTTACTTATATTTACTCGAAACAAGGCTGATTGCCACTGAGCCGTAAGGGGGTACTGTAAATTAGGAGCTTGATTTATAGGGAACCTCTGGGTGGGAAGTTGTGCAGCAAGATGTTTGTTCACATTACATTTAAATTCCTGCATGTTGGTACGGTCAGGCAAACAGGGAGCAAGGAAGAAAATCCCAAAGTCAAGTGGTTCGAGGAGATAAGCTATTAGAGGAGAAAGCTTTTCGGCGTCTGCGGACTTCTACGGTTCGGGGCTGGGATTTTGCTGGTTGTCGGATTGGTCTCGGGTATTTCCGTTGATAGGGCACAAGTGCAGCAAGTTCGTCGGAGCACGTTCCATTGAATCTTTTAGTCTCAGCTTCATATATAGAAGTAGAAGTAAAGTTTCGGCTTCAGGCGGACAGATACCAAACCGCAATCAATAATAGATATTGTTATTTCTAACTGTGAAATACATTATGTAGTTAGGTGTATGATTCGACCATATGAACATACTAACGTCGATGTCTTCTTCTTCTTCTTCTCCTTCTTCTTCTCTTTCTTTTTCTTCTTCAGGTACCAGGTCTGTTCGCAGACATCGATGATCATGGCTCTTCATTCTTCTCTGCATTCAGTCTTTCTGATGAGATCTTGAGTCGTGATTCCAGTGACCCTGTTGAGGCCATCGGTGAACTTGGCACGCTGTTTTCCTCTACTCTTCATGATGATGATGATGATGATGATGATGATGACGACGACGACGACGACGACGACGATGATGATGATGATTATGATGATGATGATGATGATGATGATGATGATGATGATGATGATGACCACAATTACGATTCTGATGTTGATCATGGACGATGATGAGGCTGTGTTAATCATTGTGTATGACGATTATGATTACGATGGTTATCATGATAATATTGATTGCCATCGTGATGATCGTGATGAAGATGTTTATTTTGATGATGATCGTAGTGATGATGATTTGATTGTGATGATAGCTTCATGATCGTGATGTTTAGGGTTAGAGTTAGTACGAGTCTTAAGGAGAATGTCTTTGACGATGACGACAAATTCCAATCATAAAACAAAGGAAAATGCTTCATTAGTAGAATGCTAACTAAGCTTGGAGATGAAACATCTAAGAATGTACTAATTTTTTTTTTTATATAAATAGAAACTTTTTCATTATGTCTGTCCTGGTGATACCAGATCAGGCTGCCCTGTGGCTCCCTGAGACGAAATTCACCTACATTGACGTTTTTTTTTTTTTGTAAAACTTAATTATGTTCTACAAAACCAAAAACAAAAACAACAGCCCCTCTCCCTTTCTCCCTCCCCTTTTTTATTTTTATTTTTCCTACCCTACTCCCGGTCCTGGATATGACCTTAAACTACATGATGATATCTAGAGCCGTGAAACAACCATCATGAACATAACGATAGAGTAGATAAAGACTAGTAGCATCTCTTTAGTGTGAAAGAGGGACGAGAAGAAACATCCCCCACTATATTGACCAGATTACGAGGTTGTAAGGGTGAAAAGAGATCATTTCGAACTAGATTGCAGAATCGATTTTATACTCTGTCAAGGCAAGACAAAGTGTTCTGAGCGGCACATCCACAGTTACTGATTGCATTGAGAGCTTAATTCTTTTTACTAACAGCAATGCGTTGCGTTAAGTAAAAACCGATGTCTCTATACTAGAATGGTCAACCCACACGGTTTCTTTTGATTGTATTAAAGGGTGATTTTATATAGTTCTTTTATCTTCTTCAGGTATCAGGTCTTTTCACAAACATCGATGATCATGGCTCTCCGTTCTTCTCTGCATTCAGTCTTTCTTTCTAGATCTCATCTAGAGTCGTGATTCCAATGACCCTGTTGAGGCCATCTGTGAACTTGGTACAATATCTTCCTCTACTCTTTATGTCGTTGATTTTTCCTAACATCAATTTCGTCTCAAAGCCTGCATTATATGGCCGAAGATGTTGATGTAGCTATTCTACTAAGATCAACGCGCCAACAACCTTTCAACCCTCGCGACCACCAGGTTGAGTACCCATTCTTGCTTTTGTGGTTATATTTGAAGACAAACTTTCCATAACAGTAAAAGATTCACGGACCGAATTAGGTCTATTTTCTATTGTTAAATGCATTTGATTGTATGTTGTTATAAGCAAGAAGCATATTAAGAATAAGTACAATTGAAGATTAGTAATCTCGGAACTCCCTCCCTGCTCACTGTTTCCCCGACTGTACTGACATGCAGAAATTAAAAACTTATGTGAATGGATGAAACTTATTAATTAGTCTAAAATTGTATTTTTCTTTTTTTTTCCGAAAAAAAAATCTAAATGATTTTTTTAAAACTTGAAATTCAAACTTTAATCACGACCGTCGTAATATAATGTAATTCTTTAATCTTTGGACGTTATGTTTGATTTTAAAAAAATATATTTTGCGATTGACATCTATAAAAAGGAAATACGTTTAAAAAAAGGAAAAATTTAACAATGATTTCCAAGTGAATAAAAATCCTGAAAAGGGTAGCCGTGTTCTTGGCAGAGTAATAAAGTCACAATAGCAGGAACAAGTTAAATATGATTTCTAAGCGAATGAATAATCGTATGGAGTTAAGCTACGGCTAACTTCCGGTCCTGATTGATAGAGGGAGTAAGAACCACTATCAATGACGTCACCAGAAAATCTCGACTTATGGCAATGACCTTAGTTTACTTTATTACGCAGCCACGGCCGGACGCGCGTACGTTAACTTTTATTATATAGATGATGAATTGGAATATATGTTGCTCTGTTTACACTCGGATTACATATTATATCTCGTATCTTTTTATATATCTAAGAATAGATAATATCACTGTGGACACAAACGCCTGTTTAATATGAGCCATTTCCGTTAGTTATAGAGTGATTAACGTGTATAGGAAATTACATGTGTTCCGTTTAGGATGTGTTTTATAACAGCTAATTTATATCTCACAGGACGTTCGCTTATATTGTTGAGGTGGCGACGGCTAATTATAGTTTATTGTTTAATACACCGAGCGCATTAAATGATGAATAATTCAGTTGTATTAGTACGTCGACGGAGCGAATATCTATATAATAATACGCTAAGGCAATCTTCTCTACAGCCTCTTTCTCACAAAAGAGAGGTTGCTAGTCTTTCTCTGCTCTATCAATATTTTCACGGTAGGTTCTTGACTGACCTCCAATCTATGCTCCCCACCCCCATCTCTAAAACATTCACAACAATATCTCGTCTTTCTATTTCTGAATTTTTTTTAGATGAGGATTGATAATTTGCATAATGTTGGTTATTCGGCGCAGTGGATATAGTACTAAGTTAGATTCAGTCATCTGAAGGTTGAAGGTTCAATCCTCAGTGCGGGCGATACGAAGAATTGCGAATTACTGACGACTTCTCCCAGTCATGGCTGACGGAACAAAAGCATGCTACCCCCGTGGATTAAATATAGGGTTCCGTTCGAAATTCCGTCCAGATTCCCGAGTCCGACAGAAATATTCTCGAGTTCGAAGAGATGCACCTGAAGAAGGCCGGAGGTTACATCGACCGAAACGTTGTTATAATAACACTCAAGATGAGAAATGTAGACCGAATAACCAAAATTATGCAAAAACTCGTCCCTCTACAACCACTGTAAATTACTTTTCCTACTTCCTATGTGTACTTAAAACTTAACGGAACTTCCATGAGCAAAGTTTCTTTCCAAAACATACCCGTCTCTGGAACACAATACCATGGAGCTGCTTCCCAGCTGACTACAACGTAGTCGTTTTCAAGTCCAATGTTACCATGTTCTTGTTAAGCCGGCCTCTTAAATAATCAAATTCTGCCTAAATCCAACCATCGTTATCAATGCTCGCGGTGTTGTCTCACCATCCACCAAACAAACCCATCAACCCTTATCCTCGAGTGGCCTTTGGGCCTTGATAAGCGGTGACTTGTTTGTACATATTAAAAAAAATTATCACTTTAAACCATCTTTTGAAAGAAAGGATCGTCGGATCACCGAAGATGCAATGTAAAAAAGTCGCGCGTGCGTGGTCCCCCTTCTGTATGTGACTCGATGTAACGAGTGTAAAATGCAATAAATTTGGGCAATTTGGGGCATTTTTTACCTCCCTTTGACCCCCTGGGGGCGCGAACCAGAATTTTTCTGAGGTCAAGGATGCTCATTTTATGTCCAGAACAATTGCCTCTACATTTTGGCCAAGTTTCAGAAAAATTGAATGGATGGATCAAACGTTATGGGAGAAAAGGGTCATTTTTTGCCATTTTGGGGGCTTTTGACCCCCTGGGAGCGCGAACCAGATTTTTTCAAGGTCAGCGATACTTATTTTCTATTAAGAACAATTGCCTCCACAGTTTGGCCAAGTTTCAGAGACATTGAATGGATAGATACAAAAGTTATGGGGCAAAAAATGTCATTTTTTTGCCATTTCGGGGCCTTTTGACACCCTGGGGGGCTAACCAGATTTTTTTTCCAAAATCCGAGAATGTCACTTTCTAACCTGACCAAAGTTACAACTTCATGCAAAATTTCAGAGAAATTCAATGGATGGTTGCGGAGAAAAATCCGGACGGGCGGACGGACGGACATGCCTCAAAACATAAGTCCCCTGATTTTATAAATCGGGGGACCAAAAAAAGTATTTATTACTTTATCCGTCGTGTCTAAGTAGAAAATCAAATTAGAATAACCTTTTCTGGCTTTCGGACAAGGATAAATGTGTAGTATCTGTTCTGTCCAAAAAGATACATTAATATCGATGGGTCTTTGTTCGCTCTGTACATCCATGGAATTGAAGTATGTCACAAACTCTTAAAAGGGTTTTCGAGATGGACCTTCATAATCAGATATATTCTGAAACTACATTATTCAGAGTACTTATATAAGTATGTTTCAGAATAACGTTTGTACAGTTATGTCATTGAGTCTGCGTTGTACAATAATATTGTTGAGTCTGCATTGTACAATAATATCGTTGAGTCTGCATTGTACAATAATATCGTTGAGTCTGCGTTGTACAATAATATCGTTGAGTCTGCGTTGTACAATAATATCGTTGGGTCAGCGTTGTACAATAATATCGTTGAGTCTGCGTTGTACAATACTATCGTTGAGTCTGCGTTGTACAATAATATCGTTGAGTCTGCGTTGTACAATAATATAGTTGAGTCAGTGTTGTACAATAATATCGTTGAGTCTGCGTTGTACAATAATATCGTTGAGTCTGCGTTGTACAATAATATCGTTGAGTCTGCGTTGTACAATAATATCGTTGAGTCTGCGTTGTACAATAATATCGTTGAGTCTGCGTTGTACAATAATATCATTGAATCTGCGTTGTACAATAATATCGTTGAGTCTGCGTTGTACAATAATATCGTTGAGTCTGCGTTGTACAATAATATCGTTGAGTCTGCGTTGTACAATAATATCGTTGGGTCTGCGTTGTACAATAATATCGTTGAGTCTGTGTTGTACAATAATATCGTTGGGTCTGCGTTGTACAATACTATCGTTGAGTCTGCGTTGTACAATAATATCGTTGAGTCTGCGTTGTACAATAATATCGTTGAGTCTGCGTTGTACAATAATATCGCTGAGTCTGCGTTGTACAATAATATCGTTGAGTCTGCGTTGTACAATTATATCGTTGAGTCTGCGTTGTACAATAATATCGTTGAGTCTGCATTGTACAATAACATCGTTGAGTCTGCGTTGTACAATAATATCATTGGGTCAGCGTTGTACAATAATATCATTGGGTCAGCGTTGTACAATAATATCGTTGAGTCTGCGTTGTACAATAATATCGTTGAGTCTGCGTTGTACAATAATATCGTTGAATCTGCGTTGTACAATAATATCGTTGAGTCTGCGTTGTACAATAATATCGTTGAGTCTGCGTTGTACAATTATATCATTGAGTCTGTGTTGTACAATAATATCGTTGAGTCTGCGTTGTACAATAATATCGTTGGGTCTGCGTTGTACAATAATATCGTTGGGTCGTCGTTGTACAATAATATCGTTGGGTCTGCGTTGTACAATAATATCGTTGGGTCTGCGTTGTACAATAATATCGTTGAGTCTGTGTTGTACAATAATATCGTTGGGTCTGCGTTGTACAATAATATCGTTGGGTCTGCGTTGTACAATAATATCGTTGAGTCTGCGTTGTGCAATAATATCGTTGAGTCTGCGTTGTACAATAATATCGTTGAGTCTGCGTTCGCTGGGTATTTGTAGAATGTGAATATTTTAAAGCGCAGGTGGGATATACAACAGATGAAGGAAACAAACGTGGACTTTCCACCGATCTCACTCGTTTTTATTATTGCTAATTTCAATTTTGAAATCTAGGAGGGAGTTAGTTTGGCATGTTAGTTTAATGTTTTTGATTTTATCATAAAGAAGAAAAAACAGAAAAAAATCATTTGGCTTTTTCACTTGCAATTTACAAATAGATCGAATATAGATCGAATATAGATCGAAATTAAGTCGGTTCCTTTAAAGAAAGGTACATTTGAGCACAATTATCAGAGTATTAAAAGGTCAATGCCACAATGTTTTCTTACTATCAACCGATCACAGAGTGGGACGATCTATGTAATCGTCGTTAGACACTGCCTGTAATGGAAAACGCACGGCAGGCAGATTGACAGATAGACAATAACATCTCCGCCGGTATAGACCAGTAGATCCGCTAGTCGTTTATATAACTACTGATTTTAGAATGCAAGTCTCGTTTGTTTGCGCGACGAAAAGGGGACATGCTGACGTATATTCTTTTTCGATATTCGTGCCTCATCTTTATTCAGTCGACGACTATCGAATGTTAATGACACTGGGACTCTTGTGCTTAATTTCGCCCGCTGATTTGGCGTACACTTCAAGGCACATTACATTACTGTGTTGAACATACATATATGTATGCATGTACGTACACATAAATATTTACGCGCACGCACACACACACACACACACACACACACACATATATATATATAAAGATAGATGAAAGAAGAGTGATAAACATGTACGAATGTTCAGATTTATTTCAAACTTCGATTGTTCAATGCAAGGTATATTCTGTAATAAAATTATGTTTATTATTCTTTACTTAAGCCAAGGCTTTTCAAAGATCGAAATCTTATCATCAGAGGAATTATGCAGATAGATTAGTTGGCAGTGGAAAAGCCAAAATTCAACATTTGAAAAAATATTAGGAATGGAGAGTTGAACAAAAATGTTCGTGTAAAAAGATATGGGGTTTGTTCAGTTGGTAATTGTCCGTTGATAAGGTGTCCAATGAATGGCGATTTAGATGGAGAAGAAAAGTATTCCGTGAAGGCACTATGGAAAAGCGTTAAAAAATTAAGTAACTCCTATAGTGAGATGTTGAGTTCAAATCGTAGATGGAGCGCACTTAATCGGAATTAATATGAGAAATCGGGCCATTTTAAAATACTTCCTGGGCCGGAGCTGAATACAAATGACTTGGGTCGTTAAATATTTAAGCAATTCTAAGAAGAAATCATTTATAATTACTCTATCTCGTATATTGAGCTTAAACCATTTCACTATAGGTTATATCTACTAAAAGTTTACTTTTAGTTTCATATTTTATTATATATATATATAGTCTTGGAAGTTTCTCAACCATTAAAACTATATTTAAAAAAAAAACCCAAAAAACCTTAAGTCCCAAGTGGAAAATCACTCATGTAAGTCAATTTAACTTTTTCAGTTATTATATTAGTTTGCTTCTAACATTATTTAAGGGATCATCAGTTGTTTACCATGAAAAACTGTTTCGGGAATTTATATATATATACAAATAAAAATTAAATTTATACCGACATACGCAGGCGTTTCAAGCTTACGCTCTCATCAGTGTAGGAAGTGACAATTTTAAACGGTCATAGGGCGCAAACTAGTTTCACAGAGTTAACAAGACTCTGCACGCTGTCGCTCTATCCCCATGCCCATCAGAAATTATCACGTGATAAGGAGAAATTAAGTTTTATTTATGCCTAAATACAGTAGGCAGAAAACAGCAAACAGTCTAGAGGGTTCGATGAACGTTATAGGAACCTTTCTAATAGCTAAGTGACAATCCGTTTTTTAATATATATATATATATATATATATATATATATATATATATATATATATGATTTATGTAAATTTTATTGGAACCTTGCTAATGCTAAGTGACAGTCCGTTTTTAATATATATATATATATATATATATATATATATATATATATATATATATATATATATATATACTTTAGTGTTAAAGTTCAATCGATAATAATATATAATTACATAGCATTTATAAAAAGAAAATAGGATAATGAATTCCAACGACTAAATTTTATTCTCCACCAAGAAAGGTTAATTTTAGCCGCGGTTGCTTCAATTGTCTAAACAAGCAAGTTGTCTTGTTGGGATAAACAAATCCTAAATCTTTTTGATAATGATTCATCATAGAAAATTTTGTATTTAAATCAAAACTTACTTTTGAAAGCTTTGTTTTATATCGCTTTTTGCTTAAATAAACGTATAGTACAAATCAAGATCGACGCTAGATATGATTTTACGAGCCAATCCAAAACATAGTTGTCTCCCCCTTTATGGTTCGAAAAATTCCATAGCTTTTATATTTTAACAAGTTGTGCATTTGTTATTTGTAGTTAGCAATCACTTATAAGGACTCCTATGAGAACTCCTAGCCAAGTTATAATAATAATAATAATAATAATAATAATAATAATAATAATAATAATAATAATAATAATAATAAAAATAATAATAATAATAAATAGATAAATAAAAATAATGATAAAAAGCTGCAATCTTAAGGAAAATCCTTGAATGCGGAAACCTTTCCACATAAGCTACGAAGACTAACTAATCACATGCAAGGTACAATAGGAAGAAAATTAATAATATAAAGAGCACCACAAGAACTCAAGAACTGACAAAAAATGTCATAACCCCCCCCCCCCAAAAAAAAAGTGATGTCACCAGCACTAGTCGTGAAGGGTCAAGGCGGATGGAAAGACTGAGGAGGGATAGCACTAACCAGACCTCCACTGAAAAAGAGTGCGGAGAGCACTGGGACATTGGGGAGGTTTATTGTCATCGAAATCCCAGAGAAGGCCAATGGTGGTTACCAACGAGAAATCGATGGTAAGCGTCTGTTGTGATAACGCAAATTCATTTGCAGTAGTTATTGAAAAAAGGTGGAGAGCACTGCAAATCTGAGGAGATTTGTTGTCACTCAGACTCCAGGGAACACCACTGGTGATTATCAGTGAGCAATCAGTAATTACTACATGTGTGAGAACTCCTTGTGAGTACATACTACTACTACTACTACTACTACTACTACTACTACTACTACTACTAATACTACTACTACTACTACTACTACTACTACTAATACTAATACTACTACTACTAATAATAATTAAAAACTAATTTATTACCCGTAAATTATGGGATATGAAGGCACAAAATCTGACATTAAGAGCCCTTAGGATGCCGAGTCTAATAAACTGAAGAATATTAATTGCAATGCTTACATAAATCTCCAATAAACCCCTGCAAAATTTAGAATATATTTAGAAAATGAAAATCGCCTCAGACAAGGCATGAATCCAATTGATGTAAGAAGCTAACAAGAACGAAGGATGATTATTGCAAAGACAGATTTCCAGTTGCCTTAGCTTTAAAAAATACCAAGGCCATAAGTCGGGCGAAAAACGGTCAGCAGTAAGAAACTTCCTCAAGCCTGCAGTTCTTGGAAAGAAGCGACTGGAATATGAGACCGTGTTTCAATGAGGTATGAAAACAACTAATTGATGGAGACTACTAGACCAACGAGTCAAGCGAGCTGCAACAAAAGAAGCATGGAATAGATTAGGCAATTGTGAAGTACACATGCCATGATAGCATTTATAGAAAAGACTGAGACTAGCAACATCACATCTGTGAGAGAAAGGGTGAAAAGAAAAAGAAAGTGTGTGCCCAATCAAATTACGGATACGTTTCTGTACCTTATCAAGAACCCCTAAATGGGACAGAGATTCACCAGCCCAAATATGACAACAGTAGTCCATACATAAAGTACATTTGTAGAGATAGAAAATAGCCTCGAGTGTGAGAAAGTGGGTAAAGCAATAGAGAGAACTGACTTTACGAGGGGCGTTCAATAAGTAATACCCCTGCTCCATTTCCCATAGCAGTAGATTAATGAAACTTGACACAGTTAGTCTTTCTCTACATAGGAACCACCCAGAGTTATGTATTTCTCCTATCGTTTGATGCAGCTCTGGACACCGTTTTTGTAGAACACCCCAGGTTGGTCCTCCAACCACGTCGTAACTTCAGAAATCAAGGCTGCATTATCTGGGAAACGTTTTCCTTTCAAAAACAACTTCATGGTTGGGAAGAAATGAAAGTCAGAGGGTGCAAGGTCAGGAGAGTAAGGGGTGGGGAGGCTTTCATAGCCACAAGCCCATGCTTCTGATCTGGCGACATGCGAGTTGTGGACCGGAGCGTTGTCCTGCAGGACGAGTATACCTTTTCTGATCTTGCTCCGCATCTTGATTTTGTTAGCTTCTCTTAATTTCATCAAAAGTGAAGCGTAATAGGCTTCTTTAATTGTGGTACCCTTTGCCAGGAAATCTGTCATCACAACTCCGTCCTGGTCTCAGAAGACTGTGAGCATGACCTTTGAAGGTGGTGAGGCCAAGTGTTTCCACTGCATTGACTGGGCTTTGATTTCTGGATTATAGTGATGGACCCAAGTTTCATCCTGTGTAATCAGTCTTTTGAATAAACTTTGTCTCATCTTCTTGGCACATCTCCAAATTCATCCTCGAGCACTCGACGCGTTCTTGCTTCTGTAAAGGTGTGAGAAACCTGGGAATCCATCTGCCAAACACCTTATATATATATATGCAAATGGTCATGAATGATAGTTTCCACAAACCCTGTACTAATCTTGACCTCTTGGGCTATTTGGCGAATAGTAATGCGTCGATCTTCCAAAATAGCAGCCTCAACTTGATGGACAGATGCCTCATCAATGGTAGAAGAGGGACGACCAGGTTTGGGAGCTGTTTCTACAGACTTCCGGCCATGTTTGAATTCACGATGCCAGCGTTTTACAAGGTCATATGATGGGGCATCATCACCATAAGTTTCTTTCATTTCATCAAGAATCTTCTTTGGTGTGCGTCCCTTCAAATACAAAAAACCGGATCACTGCGCGACACTGAACTGGCTCCATTTTAAACTTTATTCAATTAAAACACTTGTAAATCAGAAACCACAATTAGTTCAGAGCTGTGTTTTGCAACATAACCCATAATGACATAAATCATTGCACATGAAAAATTTCATCTAGATCAGACAACTGGAAGTGGGTCAGGGGCATTTCTTATTGAATGCCCCTCGTACGAGCAATGGATCTGATGTATGAACAGTAATTCTACTATTTATTTTATTCAGTTTAAGATTTCTATGTTATTAGAATTCTATCTGAAAGCAAAAAAGATTTTATTTAGACCAGGTATGCTATGCACAACCTTCTCAATACCAATGCTATGTTATCCCTCCACCCGAACACCATCAGATTATCTTACTATTAGAAAATTAATATTTGTTTTTCTCTTCATAGATTTCAAATAATCTTTACAGTGCTATGGCTCAAGGAGAGAATGTCTTTGAACGTCCGCATATCCCCGGGGAAGTCCAGCTTCAGTTTGTTGACAGTGATACATGGGCTTTTGCGCATTTTCAATGATGAAGCAATATACAGTATTTCTACCTTTAAAGATAAGAGCGGGCCTATTTAAATGATAATATTCGCTTTATAACCTTTCCTGGCAAAACATCTGCATACGTATTAGATTGTCTGTGAAACTCTATCGATGACATTAGCATTTATATTTAAGGTTGTCATAAAATTAAGACAGTAGGAACATATCCTTACACAAATATGTGATATCTTTAAAGTCGCGTACATGCACTATGCCAGCCTCTAACTTTGGCATTAAAATAAAATTCGAAAATGTGATGTCATGAATAATAAAACAGAATATTACATGAACATGATATGGTTTTGAAATGTCATCTATTGAAGGCTCTAATTACACTCTATCCGAATTAAAATAAAACATATTCCATATTGATGATTTATATGGTAACGTGTATGATTTTGATAATTCGGACCACTATCCTCATTCTGGATGGTTTTCTCACAACATTGCGGTCGATGTGACCCCTGACCTTCTTCAGGTGCAACTTCTTGAACGCGGGAATTTTTATATCGAACTCGGGAATTTTTATGTCGAACGCGGGAATTTTTATATCGAACTCGAGAATTTTATATCGAACTCGGGAATTTTTATATCGAACTCGAGAATTTTTATATCGAACGCGAAAATTTTTATATCGAACTCTGAAATTTTTATATCGAACTCGGGGATTTTTAATATCGAACTCGGGAATTTTTATATCGAACGCGGGAATTTTTATATCGAACGCGAAAATTTTTATATCGAACTCGAGAATTTTTATGTCGAACGCGGGAATTTTTATGTCGAACTCGGGAATTTTCATATCGAACTCGGGAATTTTTATATCGAACTCGGGAATTTTTATGTCGAACGCGGGAATTTTTATATCGAACTCGGGAATTTTTATGTCGAACGCGGGAATTTTTATATCGAACGCGAGAATTTTTATATCGAACCTGGGAAGTTTTATGTCGAACTCGGGAATTTTTATGTCGAACTTGAGTATTTATACTGAATTTCTAATTGAACCATTATTTAATCCACAGCAATTTAATTTTGTCGTTATGTCAGCCATGATCGGGCAGAAGTCTTTAAAAAGTCATTCTTTTTTTATTCTTAGCATTGCCTGAACAAATTACTTCGACGAATATTTTGTTAAGATTAGTGTTTAGTACACGAGATTAAAATTCTAGTACAAACACGTAAATGCTGGTACATCTGTCCACAGGAATTTAAATTTTAGTACACACACGTAAATGCCGGTACATCTGTCCACGGGATTTAAATTTTAGTACAAACACTTAAATGCCGGTACATCTGTCCACAGTATTTAAATTTTAGTACAAACACTTAAATGCCGGTACATCTGTCCCCGGGATTTAAATTTTAGTGCAACCACCTAAATGTCGGTACATTTCTCCACGGGTTTCAAATTCTAGTACAAACACTTAAATGCTGGTACATCTGTCCACAGGATTTAAATTCAAGTACAAACACTTAAATACCGATACATCTGTACACGGGATTTAAATTTTAGTACAAACACTTAATTGCCGGTACATCAATCTACGGGATTTAAATTTTTTAGCAAGCACCTTAATGTCGGTACATTTGTCCACGGGATTAACATTCTAGTACAACCACTCAAATGCAGGTACATCTGTACACGGGATGTAAATTCTAGTACAAACACGTAAATGCCGGTACATTTGTCCACATAATTCAAATTCTAGTATAAACACTTTAAACCAGGATAACTGTCTACAGCGTAAAATGTAAGTACTTCAAATCCGTTACGTACGATACCAACTCTAGTAACAAAATACCAAAAATCCGGAACATTTGTACAAACCGCTAAAATTCTAAACATCTTTCTACAGAGAACATATTCAAACGCAAGCAACTTAAATCTTAAAACCATTATAGTACAAACACTTAAAATCAATAACGTCTCTCCAGAGGGTACAATTTCTAGTAAATCACCTAAAATCAGGATCATATGTTCTTAGCGTATAAATTATAGTACAAACACCTAAAATGCAGAACATATATCTACAGAAAACTAATGTTAGCACAAATATCTAAAATCCGCAGCATCTGTCCACACTGGATAAATTCTAGTACAAACACCTAAAAGCTAGAACATCTGTCTACAGGATGACAATTCTAATGCGAACACCGAAAATTTGGAACATGATTACGCAGGGAACAAATACTGGTGGAACACCGAAAATCCGGAATATGCTTACGCAGGGAACAAATACTAGTGGAACACCGAAAATTCCGGAACATGATTACACAGGGAACAAATACTAGTGGAACACCGAAAATCCGGAACATGATTACACAGGGAACAAATACTAGTGGAATACCGAATATCCGGAACATGATTACGCAGGGGACACATACTAGTGGAACACCGAAAATCCGGAACATGCTTACACAGGGGACAAATACTAATGGAATACCGAAAATCCGGAACATGATTACGCAGGGGAAAAATACTAGTGGAACACCGAAAATCCGGAACATGATTACGCAGGGGACAAATACTAGTGGAATACCGATTATCCGGAACATGCTTATGCAGGGGACAAATACTAGTGGAATACCGAAAATCCGGAACATGATTACGCAGGGGACAAATACTAGTGGCACACCGAAAATCCGGAACATGCTTACACAGGGGACAAATACTAGTGGAACACCAAAAATCCGGAACATGATTACGCAGGGGACAAATACTAGTGGAATACCGAAAATCCGGAACATGCTTACACAGGGGACAAATACTAGTGGAACACCGAATATCGGGAACATGATTATGCAGGGGACAAATACTAGTGGAACACCGAAAATCCGGAACATGATTACTCAGGGAACAAATACTAGTGGAACACCGAAAATCCGGAACATGATTACACAGGGAACACATACTAGTGGAATACCGAATATCCAGAACATGATTACGCAGGGGGCAAATACTAGTGGAACACCGAAAATCCGGAACATGCTTACACATGGGGCAAATACTAGTGGAACACCGAAAATCCGGAACATGATTACGCAGGGAACAAATACTAGTGGAACACCGAATATCTGGAACATGATTACGCAGGGGACAAATACTAGTAGAACACCGAAAATCCGGAACATGATTACGCAGGGGGCAAATACTAGTGGAACACCGAAAATCCGGAACATGCTTACACAGGAGACAAATACTAGTGGAACACCGGAACACGATCAACATGAGATAGATTTTTTTCCATCAGCGAAGATCACTCATCTTTACACATATTTCCCGCTTTGCTTAACCCCCCTCTAAAATGCTACTATCATCAACATGTTACCCACTATATCTTTATTCCAAACCACAACCGACAATTCAAAACACACGGCTTCCTTTAAAAATGGACATCGAATTATGTGTTATCTTTCTTAAATAAAAAACAAATGCATGTTCTCTGGTGACACAGTTCTTATTTACTATGTAAGCTTCACAAAATACAACCCACTCTCATTCTTTTAAGGACCCTCGAGAATTCTTTCTCTGCTCATTGTCACGATAAGAGCATTCGAATATTCTGTTAAGATTAGTGTTTTTGCGCTTTGGCTGTGATTAAGTTTATCTCCGCTTAGTTTCGGGGTATCCGTAAGTAAGGCTCTACTTCGTATCAGATTAGCTCTGCGTTCAACATTGGATAAGGTTCCTGTAAGATGTGCTGAGCATAAAATAATACGTTATTCGCTGTCTCGTGTAAACCTGACTGCGCACTATATGCATGTTCCGGATACTTATACTGTCAGTCTTGGATGAATGTACAGTGCACGCTGTATATTTTATCTATGTCTGTGTGCGTTTTTGTGTCTATTCTATATTATAACTGAGAATTTCCAGTTGTCTGGCTTGTAAGTGACTAAGAAACTTATAAGCTCCGATACTGTCAGATAAAATTGTACAAAACGTCTTGAAAATTCCAAGTATGCCATGAGTGATAAACTTTAATATTACTTATGTTACTACTAAGACTATTGCTAGTACTTAAACAATATATATTTATATATATATTTATATATATATTTATATATATATATATTTATATATATATATATATATATAAGTAGAGAACTAAAAGTTTTTCATGGTAAACAACTGATGATCCCTTAAAATAGTGTTAGAAACAAACTAATATAATAACTGTAAACAATAAATTGACTTACATGAATGATTTTCCACTGAAAGACTTGGGACTATTAGTTTTTTTGTTTTTTTTAATATAGTTTTAATGGTTGAGAAACTTCCAAGAGTATATATATATATATATATATATATATATTCGAGTAGCTTTAATAACAAGCAGTACAAATAGCTATATGCGAGATCCGAACACCGTTTCGTAAGATCACTCTGAGCTGCCTGGTAAATGACGGCCACGTGTCGCTATTTACAGTTAAAGTTACTTTATATTCACTAACTAATTGACGATGGCCCTTTGGTTAAGATCACCGACTACGAATCAGTGTTCGGGGTTCGCGCCCACCGTCGAGAATTAGTTCCTAGACTGAAGATTGCGTTAGCATGAAACATCGATGTCTCTAGGTATTTAAATATTTAATATTTATTAAAAAAAAAATATTATTGTATATATATTCCATGAAAAATGCCAGTATACTGAAATCATATGCCCTTAATAGGGTTAAGATGAAAATTCATATACACTAATTGTACAAAAGCAAGGAAATTCCCAAATTTTTACACTTTTATTGTCATTAAGGGTATGACTACATATCAACCAAACCATTTCATTATCACATCACTACAGTATAAATCTCTATGCATGGGTGGATGAAGTGTGTGAGGTGCGCTGAAGACAAATTCCTACCAGTAAAATACATAGCCATGTTGTGCTTGCATACTCTTAATGACAATAAAAGTGTAAAAATGTGTGAATTTCCTTGCTTTTGTACATTTTGTGTATATGAATTTCCATCTTAACCCTATTAAGGGCATATGATTTCAGTATACTGGCATTTATCATGGAATGTCACTACTTTTGTAAAGGCTATGCCTCAATACAATGCCTTCTCATAAGGTTATTGGGGAAAACTAAGGTATATGGTAAACTGAAATTAAAATGGCATCAACTAGACCCTAGAACCCTTATCTCTGCCAAAAATCAGCCGAATCCATCAAATAGTTGATGAGATACAGGGTAGCACATACGTACGTACACACAGATAACATGATTTCATGATTGAACTTTCTGGATCTCTGGGTTGCCTTGACTAATGATGCTGAAATTTTACACACTTATAGAACCTATCAAATAAAAATTCTGTGTAAAGTTTTAACTAATTTGGTTTATTGGTTTTTGAGTTATGATTGATCAAAGAAATGAGATTTCCAGCATAGGCCATTCGTAGTGTCTATTAAGGGATAGAGCGCTCTCGCGCCTCCCTTGATATATATATATATATATATATATATATATATATATATATATATATATATATATATATATATATATATATATAATGTGGATGACTATATAAAGCTCCCTTTCTTGGGTAGAGCTTATTTTTGTAAGGATATCGCTAGCTGCCATTAACATTAAGGCATAGCTCATTGGGTAAAACTAATTCGAGCTCCCGGCACTTGCCAATGTTTACATTGAGATGTCTATTATATTCAGTCAGTGTTGCATGATAGCGCAGCGTAGAGGCGCCGACTGTCAGCTCGATGGTTGAGTTTCGATACCGGCTTGAGGCACTAGCTGTTTTAGTCGCAATATAGATACAGCGAAACAGTCTGTATGTAGATGCAGGGTGGGCCAAAATAAGGGTCCTATCTTTAAATTTGAATAACTTGAATTTGAATAACTTCCACAAAATAAAAGTTAAACTCACCAAACTTTATGTGTGTGTAGACTGACCCATCCGAGATTTTTTGAAATAAACAAAACAAATTTTAGCCGAAAAACACTTTTTAAAACTTACAAAAACTAAAGTATTGTTTTTTACACTGTTTTGAGTTTTTTAAGCAAAAATAATGTTTTCTAAATGAGGGTACGTTCCTTAGGGCTAATACGGCTCATTCTTGCTTCGGACGGGGTCCTTTACTTATTCTAAACAAAAAAAAAAAAAATCAATAAATAAAAAAGTTATGAATTTTTAAAAATAGGACCCTTATTTTTGCCCACCCTGTATATATATATATATATATATATATATATATATATATATATATATATATATATATATATATATATATATATATATATATAAATAAACAAATAAAACATAAATAAAATACAACACTTAATAAATCCCAACCAACAAATATATAACTCTTACCCCGGTACTTTCTTCAAACGGTACGCTTAAGCAATTCACCGTTTAACGGTGAATCCAAACATAATTTCCTCCTGATGTTTTCATTTCGAAACGCTGAGGATTCCTTATTAAACTGACTTCGCCTGAGTAAGTTTATTGCTAACTGCCTGAGGCGCACTTACCGGGGAATGCCGACGGGGCTTCCCAGGCACTTTTTAATGACCAGAGTGCTTACCTCGCGGGCGATGGCTTTTCAAATCCCACTTTCCCGACCTTGGGTCACATCTTACTTGTGGGAGTAAGATAAAACTGGCCTTGTGCCTAACTCTTGGAGAGGAGTAAATAAATACTCATGTTCAACAGCGAAAACGAAGGTAAAACAATATACACTCGCCTGCTTAGATTAAGGACACGTACGACGCCTTTCGATTACGAGTAAAAAAAAAGAAGAGAAGTGAGAAACTAAAGGAACGACGCAAATAGGGCACAATTTAAAATGATAATAAATAAAAATGCACCAGACTATTTTAGATAAACTAGGGAAATCTCGAAACAACGGAATCTACCTAACGGAGAGTGATGGGAACGAGGTTATAAAGATACGGTTAAGAAGTGGTTTGCTGACTTTGAATAAAATCTAAATTTTACCTGAACTTGTTCTTCTATTAGTTAGGCCCAGAACGTAGTGAGTTATATGTTAGGAATAGAACATTTCCGCTAGAAAGAAAGTTCGCGTGTTCGAGGAAGTGACGTTGAGTACAGGAAGTCTCGAGTGAGGCGTGGCAAATAAGCTAGTCTAATTTTTCTCGAGTTTTTGTAGCTCTTTTGCCGTCCCCACGCAGAAAGCGGGCGAGAAGAAGGCTTATACTATGCAACTTGCAATATAATATTAATGCATAATGTATGTTATACACATTTATTCTAAAAATATAAAAAGAGAATACTTGAGAACAACATGAAAACAATCTTGAAACTAAAATATATCACAGAAAACTAATACAAGGCTAAAAACACCTCGGCAGTACCCTAACCCTAACCTTAACCCAAACATCTCGGCAGTACCCTAACTCTAACCATAAAACCTAACCCTAACCCAAACACCTCGGCAGTACCCTAACCCTAACCGTAACCCAAACATCTCGGCAGTACCCTAACCCTAACCATAAAACCTAACCCTAACCCAAACACCTCGGCAGTACCCTACCCCTAACCTTAACCCAAACATCTCGGCAGTACCCTAACCCTAACCTTAACCCAAACACCTCGACAGTACCCTAACCCTAACCTTAACCCAAACATCTCGGCAGTACCCTAACCCTAACCTTAACCCAAACACCTCGGCAGTACCCTGACCCTAACCGTAACCACAACATCTCGGCAGTACCCTAACCCTAACCATAAAACCTAACCCTAACCCAAACACCTCGGCAGTACCCTAACTTTAACTCTAACCCTAAACATAAACCCTAAACATTAACCCTAAACATAAACCCTAACCAAAACATATCGGCAGTACCCTAACCCTTACCCTAACCCTAACCCTAATCCTAACCCTAACCCTGAGTAAGATAGTCTTGATCCTTCATAAACTAATAAAATAAGAATTTAGAAACCCAGATAACACAGGAATGTTATTAGAATGCACAACTCACTACGCTCGAAGGATCGGGCACATGTTCGTCTTTTACCATAGTCCGTTTTTCACAACTTTTTACATCTTAAAATCTCAGTTTTTTAAAATTTATTTCCAAAAACCCCGGAATTCTCTCGTGACATGATAGGTAATTGTAAGCAGAAGAAGAATTTAAAAAATTTGAGATGGTCAAAAAGAGGGGGATCAGTCTACGTTGAATTTACATTGAAAACTGATCCCCCGTCTTAAAATCTAAATTTTTTGAAATTTATTTCCAAAACCCCGGAATTCTCTACTGACATGATAGGTAATTGTACACCGAAAAAGATTTTTTTTCAAATTGAGATGGTCAAAAAGAGGGGGATCAGTCTACGTTGAATTAGCATTGGAAACTGATCCCCACTCCTAAAATGTAAAATATTTGAACATTTTTTCCAAAAACCCCGGAATTCTCTAGCAGCCTGATAGGTAAGTGTACACCGAAAAAGAAAAAAAAACTGGTCAGTAAAAAGTTGTGAAAAACGGACTGTGGGAAAAGACGAACATGTGCCAAGGATCGTGTTCACCGACTTCATGTAAAAAGGAAAGTAGGCGAACTCGTAAATATTCCCAGGCCTTTTGGTTAGGAGCAAAGTATGACATTGTGCTTTATTTGTTAAGTTGCATTTTTACCTTATAGCAAATAAATAATGAAAAGTCTAGTATCTGTTCTCAATCAGATTAAATGTAGTATCAGAACTTTTGATACTACATTCAATCTTTACTTGTCCTCGGTAAATGAAGAAGAAACCCTTCTAGACTGAGGCAATTTTTCTTCAGATTAAAAATCGTCTATGTATCCAACTCTGCCCTCGCCGGGGTACAATAAAATAGGAACTTATGAGGACGGTTTATGACAAGTGTTTATGACAAGTGTGTTGCCGTTGGGCATGAAGATAACCGTGTTGTAGCCTCTAGGGAATCAATATTATTGCAACGTGTTCCACAGCTGGAAAGTTCTTGAAAAAAAAAACTGTTCATTGAAATTCTATTTCCAGAGTTCTCCGTTTTTAGAAGGAGCTGGATTTTAATCACACTAAAAAAAAAACGACTTTATGTCTAACTACCCTCGTGGGGAGGCAAGTAAATCGGGACACTAAACTATTGAGAATTGCACCGACGACGGAATAAAACGACTAGAGAAACACATAATAACAATAAAGAGAAGCTGATCACCGTCGCCAAAGAGCAACGATACGTTGAACACTATGGACTACAGCAAAACTTGAAACAAAAAAAGGGGGAGAAAATAAGAATGGGACCATAACCGGATCAGATCTATGCCAGGTAATTTTTACAAGATATATGTATTCACCTTTCGCAGAGGATGGACTAAACACCGATGCTCTCTGCATGTATTGAACTTAACTTGGCCTTTTGGCTAAGATCAAAGTGTAGTATCTGTTCCAATGGATACTGCATCCCATAGACTGGTATTGTCTTGGCCTTCGGGGCTTGATTTACGCCGGTCTATGGGTCTGTCCTGTGCAGTTCTAGGAGGTCCACTCTCCCAGGTTTCGCCTCCCCTCTTTGTGGAGGAGTAAGTTTATTGCTTACTTCCTGAGGCGCCCCTACCGGGGAACGCCGACGGGGCTGCCCATGCAATTTTTAATAGCAAGAGTGATCACCTCTCGGGCGCTGGCTTTTCAAACACCACTTTCCCGACCCGACCTTGGGTCACATCTTACTTGTGGGAGTAAGATAAAACTGGCCTTGTGCCTAACTCCTGGAGAGGAGTAAATAAATACTGAACTTCTTGGCCTTTTGACCAGGATCAAAGTGTAGTATCTGTTCCGATGGATACTACACCCTATAGACCGGTATTGTCTTGGCCTTCGGGTCTTGATTCCGCCGATCTATGGGTTTTTCCTGTGCAGTTCTGGGAGGTCAACCCTCACAGGTTTTGCCTACTCTTCTTTTGAGAAGAGGTTAGTTTATTGCTAATCATCTGAGGCGCCCCTACCGGAGAATTCCGACAGGGCTGCCCAGGCATTTTTTGATAGTGACAAGTACTTTTCCTCTAAGGTGCTAACTTATCCAATCCCACTTTCCGACCTTGTGTCACATTTTACTTTGTGGGGAGGTAGATAAATACCTGAAGTCGAGTGTTTTCGAATAGCCGAACAGGTCCTCATTGAAGACCAAAGTATCGTTCTCTGTTTCGTCCAACCGATAATCTTATGTACGATAGAGCATTTATATTTAAAAACTTTATATGTGAGCACTCCGTCTAGGCTCAGCGTATGTGATCTCTGTCAAGGATCAGATTATTTACAATCTCTGCTTAGGATTAAATTATAAAAATCTTAGATCAAAATATTGGTGCGGCCAGAGTAGAATTAGCGTATTGTCCGATGTACTTAGTATCATCATCGTCGTGTCTATAGTCGCTCGGTAGATGACCAACTTATCATTGTGATCGGTCAAGGATTTGCTGGTCCTCACGTTCATTCTAATAGGATCAGAGTTTAGAAATATTCTGTTTATCGCCAAGGACCTTAAGATGATAACCTTAGCGTTTCTGAAAGTTTAATCTGGACAAAGAAAATAATACGATATCTGGTCACACACACACACACACACACACACACACACACACACACACACACACCCCACACATATATATATATATATATATATATATATATACACATATACATATACACATATATATATATATATAGAGAGAGAGAGAGAGGGGGAGAGAGAGGCGCCGACTGTCAGCTCGATGGTTGAGTTTCAATCCCGATCTGAGGTAGTAGCTGGTATAACCCCACTGAAGAGCTGTGATACAGCGAAATAGTCTGTATGTGGATGACTATATATATATATATATATATATATATATATATATATATATATATATATATACTCTGTCTTCATTGGTCTGAAGAGATTGACTCTCTGTAGAGAGTACAACCGACACATGTATGCACATATGTAACCAATAATGTTTGTATAAATAATTTTTTTTATAATATATATATATATATATATATATATATATATATATATATATATACATATATATATATATATATATATATATATATACATATATATATGTGTGTGTGTATGCATTTATATTTAAAATTTAAATATTTAAATATAAACTTTCTAATTTAAAGCAATTGTAATAGCTAAAACATGTAAGGCTAGAATTATCATAAAAATATTTTATCAAATGTAAGAAAAGAACAGATTCACGCCATTTAATAAAAATCTGTTTTTATTACTAGCATACAATTGTTTCGGCCGACCGCTTAGATATCTATAGGATGTTCCTGTATTCTATGCATTTATTTGTTTAGGTAGGTATCTTTAGTGTTCGTATATAAAAGAAGCAAATAAGAACATTTTAGGCAAGTAAATTCTTAATTACAGCCCGTATTCATATTCATATATATATATATATATATATATATATATATATATTCATATATATATATATATATATATATATATATATATATATTTGTTTAGTTTATTATCTATGTATGCATACGTTTCGTCCTTTACAATCGGGACTCATCAGCATAGAGATATGACTATTCACTACTGGTCATGCGATTCGAAACCCCGGACTCCGAGTATTCTACAACTCAAATTCCGACATCTAGAGCCACTCGGTCAACGCTGAATAGCGAATAAACGGTGATAATTTGAACACTTTATCCGGCGGCTTGACGTCATAAGAGCGTTCAACTTAATGAAAGGAACGATGCACATATAGCTAGCGACGTCATTCTGTGTTAATACTACACTTACAGTGCCTATCTAGACGGGTTTTCTAGGAGCTACAAATAATAAATATTTGTTTTGTTTATTATCTAGATCGTATACATTCTGTCCTTTACAATCGGGACTCATCAGCATAGAGATATGACTATTCACTACTGGTCATGCGATTCGAAACCCCGGATTCCGAGTATTTTACAACTCAAATCCCGACAGTTAGAGCCACTCTATATATATAAAATATAAAATAAAATAAAATAAAATATGAAACTAAAAGTATACTTTT
Organism: Sepiola atlantica; assembly: GCA_963556195.1. Classification (NCBI taxonomy): domain Eukaryota; kingdom Metazoa; phylum Mollusca; class Cephalopoda; order Sepiida; family Sepiolidae; genus Sepiola; species Sepiola atlantica. Next base: position 59,781,652 of record OY744545.1, on the reverse strand, counting down.
AGTGGATAGAATCTATAGTGAAATGGTTTAAGCTCAATATACGAGATAGAGCAATTATAAAGATAGATGAAAGAAGAGGGATAAACATGTACGAATGACAAATTTATTTCAACTTCGATTGTTCAATGCAAAATATACTCGGCAATAAAGTTATGTTTATTATTTTTCCTTAAGCCAAGGCTTTTCAAAGATTAAAATCTTATCATCAGAGGAATTACATAGGTAGATAAGTTGGCAGTGGAAAAGCCAAAATTCAAAATTTGTATAAAATATTAAGTAATGGAGAGTAAAAAAGTTCGTGTAAAAAAGATATGGGGTTTGTCCAGTTGGTAAATGTCCGTTGATGAAGTGTCCAATGAAAGGAGATTTACAGATGGAGAAGAAGCGTTTTCGTGAAAGCAGCATTGAAAAGAGTTCAAGAATGAAGTAAATCCAATAGAGAGATGTTGAGTTCAGTTGTAGGTAAAGCGCATATATATATATATATATATATATATATATATATATATATATATATATATTAGTACGGAATGTAATCTAGGCTTTACTTGCCTGAAAATTTTCTTCTTTACTTCCTTTAAATACGAGCACTGAAGATATCCACCCCAACAAATAAATGCATAGAATACAAAACATTTTATATCTCGTGTTCCGAGGTTCGAGTCCGGCGACCGGTGTGAATAATTTTTCTTTACACTGACGATTCCCGTGTGAAACGTATATATATGTAGATTAAAACGAATATTTATAATTATTTGTCGCCCTTAATGCAAGATGGGCTCTGTTGTGAATAGTATTGACATAGCTACGATTAAATAGGATTAATCTCTCGCTGATTTACCGAGTTGTTGACAACGACCATGTGGGCTAGGACGTTGGAATTTAAGTTTTAAATATAACTCGTGTTCCGGGGTTCGAGTTTATCGATCTCTGTGAATATATATATATATAGTCTCGGAAGTTTCTCAACCATTAAAACTATATAAGGAAAAAAAAACAAAAAAAAACAACATTTCAGTACCAAGTCGTTCAGTAGAAAATCACTCATGTAAGTCAATTTAATTTTTGTAGTCACTATATTAGTTTGCTTCCAAGAATTTACACCAGTCTTAACATTATTTAAGGGATCATCAGTTGTTTACCATGAAAAACAGGTTCGGGAATATATATATATATATATATATATATATATATATATATATAGTACACGTATTGTATTTGTTTCTGTAGATGTAAATCCGTTGAAACTCCAGTGTTTATAAAAAGTGCTCAATAACAAGTAGAGCTGTTCTTATGTATACATTTTAATTTATACAAACATTAATGGTTACATATGTGCATACATGTTTCAGTTGTACTCTTCACAGAGAATCAACCTCTTAAAATCAAAGAAGACAGAGAAGTGATATATATATATATATATATATATATATATATATATATATATATATATATATATATATATATATATATATAGTCTCGGAAGTTTCTCAACCATTAAAACTATATGAAAAAAAAAATTATAAAAAAAAAACAAAAAAAAAACTTATAGTCCCAAGTCTTCCAGTGGAAAATCACTCATGTAAGTCAATTTATTTTTTACAGTTATTATATTAGTTAGTTTCTAACACTATTTTAAGGGATCATCAGTTGTTTACCATGAAAAACTGTTTCGGGAATTTAAAAACAAGACAGTATTTAATTTCATGGCTTCCCAGCAGAGTTGATCAGACCCCACTTCCCTTAAAAGACAAAAACATAAACGTTCCTTATACTAAATCTACGTTTTGTTCCATATAAATGTTTTGCTAACTTATATATATATATATATATATATATATATATATATATATATATATATATATATATATATATATATATATGAATATATATATATATATATATATATATATATATATATATATATGTGTTAATTCTAAAGCCGTATCGGAAAAAAGGGTTGAAAGTTATAATTTATTGACCATAAAAATATATCGAGATATTTAGATAAATGACCTGTATTTGTCTCGCTTTTCTCGGGTGGAGTAAGCAATATTACCGAGTAAACAAGTCACATTCTAATTCAAGATACACAGCACTTAACATGTTTAATCTCAACACATGGGACGAATCTAAAACTTTTGGAAATAAAAACATTGTGTCACTTAGGCATTTTAGGAGACCAAATACTGCTCCCTGTATTAATACATAATCTATGAATGAAGTCTAATTCAATTACTCACGCTAGCGTTTTTTTCTTTACATTAAATTAAGTGAATGAAAGTGAGAAAATGTTACTTTCAAAGGTTAGGTTTACACACGAAGAGGCTGACATTTATAAGTAAATTTAATTATTAATGACACATCTGACATAGACGATTAGAAAAAAAGGTGGATGGTAAAAGAAATAACTTGAAACATAGAATCAGCATGGAAAGAAAAAGTAATCTCACATAACTTGCAATTTTGATGCAGTTTGAAATACGAGAGTGAAAATCATTATTTTAATGAATAATAATAATATCATGCTGGCAGTTGTATTTCTTTTTATTAATCTTTTTCGTGTGATTTAAATGAAATTGTTACAGTATCGTTTGGTCATTAAATCAATAGAAAAATGTTAAAAATTATCAAACACATATAAAAAGTTACTTTAAAATGTTATATATATATATATATATATTGTCATATTCACAGCACATTTTAACACTTTCCTTCTTACTCACTAATATTCACACATTCCTGACATAGCCAACTGATCAATACTCATACCCTCCGAAAATTTCACACCTAACCACAACAAAATCTCCCCTCTCCCCCTCACCCATCTGACCCTTTCGACTACTTCTTTCACACTCTCACCCACCCACCCCGCCTACTTTCAAATTATCTTAATTTCTTCAAATCTTTTTCTAAAACTATGACACTACCTACATGCCAAAGACTCAGAGTTCCCCCTTCCCTCCTCTTTCCCCAACCCCTCAAAATCCATGCTACACATCACCACAGCAAAAACCTCAGCATCCCCTCCCCTCTCTTCCACCCTAAGACAAATTCACTAAAAATCCCACCCTCACTCTTTTTCACTCACAGCCATCCACATTCATTTCACTCCCTGCCACTGACTTTTTTCAGCCTGGACCTTGGTTCAGTGCTGTCAGCAGCCACGGCTACTACTTTTTCTCATCGACCCATCATGTCTACCCAATATTTCGATGTACTTGCATGACAGTTTCTTTAAAATTATCATCCTGATGAAGTCTTACAAATAAAGACGAAACGTTAGTGAATATATAAAAAAAATAATCTCTTGTTTTTTTTTCGTTTTTCATTTCCCATTACGTCGGGTTACTCTCATCCTTCCTTTCTCATATATATATATATATATATATATATATATATATATATATATATATATATATATATATATATATATATATATATATATATATTATTTCATGTATCTACATAAAAAGTTATAAGGAGATATATTTTTTATGTATCAATTTTCAGTATTTATTTGAACAGTACTCGATACGTGAATAGAGCTAGGTATTAAGTTAAAACAATAACTTTATGGCAATTAAGCCACACAGAGGCATTCGCGTTTCATCCCTGGTGGGAATTGTCATGTTAAATTCTTTTAACTGGATACGTGTTTTATTAATTTAAAGAAATTAACACAACATAATAATATAAGGCTAAATCATGTTGACATATCGGTTCCCGCTTGACCACCGAAGTTAAGCGACGTTGAGTTTGGCCAGTACTAAAATGGGTGAACATTTGGCAGTATCGGGCGCTGTATGCGGACATCTAGCTATGAGCAAATAGCGTCGCCAACCTCTATACGCGCGACTATGGCAAAAAACCCTGAATGACTGTCGCCAATAAGGTGGACATAAACAAAACCGTGATTAAAAACCGCGATGGTTAATAATATAAGAAACACAAACTATATTTTAAACTAAGTTACCAGTTTTTAACCATCGGTATAAAATAGACATAAAGGATATTCGATTTTAATTATTGGGTAATTACTTTATCATTTATGTAAAAAAGATTGTTTTTTTATTTGTCGCCATTAAAAACAATACGTTAATATATTCATTCTAGTTACTGACTCTCTCATGCAAATTGAAACATATTCCCCTTCGTACTTGCTAGAAAACGATAGAAACAAAGTAAATATAGAAATTGACAAACCCAAATACTGTACTTAAACCGCTCAAGTAATAATACATTATAGAAAATTGGATTGGGCACGCAAAAATCAGAAGTAAACATTTTGTCACGTCCGATTTTTGATTTGGCTGATGAAATTAAATCGAGCAAGACAGAAGGGAAATAAGGCTGGTCGTAACTTGCCACAAGGGAAATAATCCAAACTCGTAAATTTTGTTCCCAAATGGAAAAATAAAATGTTAATTTTTATTAAGAGACGTGGGTTATTGTCTTTGTTGCACACGACAGACATACTTATTACCTCCACAAAGGAGGTAATGTTTTTGGTTGAGTTTGTTTGTATACTTGTATACAGCCTAGCGATACCATCGCTCGATTAATTGCCAGCAAACTTAGTCAATATATATATATATGTATATATATATATATATATATATATATATATATATGTGTGTGTGTGTGTGTGTGTGTGTGTAGACCTATTGTTTGCCGAGGAAGTATGATTCGTCTTTGGAAGGGCGGTTAAATCCTAGCACGGTACCCAGCTCTCTGAATGGAAACAATAGGCACATCTCTGTAATGAAAGGGTTAACTATACCCGGTTGGATATTAAACGGGAATTACGGCGGCGTCATTAGTCTGGCTTCATTAATTCGCTCCTGAGAATTAATCATTAACTGGGACCATCGGTTCCTGGAAATTGAAGGCTTTGTAATGAAGGATCAGCGCGTTTTATATATAGAACAATATATTTTATTTATGCCAAAGAAAACATATGAAAACTTAAAGAATTTGGCGCGTGCGACTGTCTCGTCGCGTTGCTTACAATAAACTTTCTTAAAACCCCTCGCTGTAGACTAAGCGCGAAGGATGGAGAGAGAGAGAGAGACAGAGAAAAAGGGTGAAGAGAAAGAGAGTACGAAAGAGACAGAAATGCCTGAAAAGAAGTGAAAATACAGATGATGTCACTGATGCTCTCAATTTCCACTGTTGCAGGTAACAGGTTCAATTGAGTAAGCTCTTCTTACTTTAAAATGTACTGACGTACCCTCGAAGTTGCGAAAACACAGTGGTCGATTTTTTACTTCTCTCCCCGTAAGGGCAGTCTAAGTTAGGTTAAACGGCTGTTAAATGTAGGGAGCACCAGCTTCCCCAATCGCTGTGCCGTATATCAGGCATTCTCTACTTTAGAACAGTGTTTATTTTAAGATATCTCAGTCAAAAAGCAAGGTCAAAAAGCAAAGTCAAAAAGAAAGGTCAATGAAAGGTGACAGTCACACATTTGGCGATAATATCGATTTTGTTCATCGTAAAAACTCGTTGATTTTTTTTAGTTTGCTTTAAAAGTACCGACGCCAAGTCGATTTTAGCGTAGGTGCTAATCTTATGAATTCGTCGGATCGAAAGACTAATTCTATTTCCCACGAAAGACTAATTCTAATTCGTCGGATCGAAAGACTTATTCTATTTCCCACGAAAGACTAATTCTAATTCGTCAGATAGAAAGACTAATTCTATTTCCCACGAAAGACTAATTCTAATTCGTCGGATAGAAAGACCAATTCTATTTCCCACGAAAGACTAATTCTAATTCGTCGGATCGAAAGACTAATTCTATTTTCCACGAAAGACTAATTCTAATTCGTCGGATAGAAAAACCAATTCTATTTCCTACGAAAGACTAATTCTAATTCGTCGGATCGAAAGACTAATTCTATTTCCCACGAAAGACTAATTCTAATTCGTCGGATCGAAAGACTAATTCTATTTCCCACGAAAGACTAATTCTAATTCGTCGTATCGAAAGACTTATTCTATTTCCCACGAAAGACTAATTCTAATTAGTCGGATCGAAAGACTAATTCTATTTCCAACGAAAGACTAATTCTAATTTGTCGGATCGAAAGACTAATTCTATTTCCCACGAAAGACTAATTCTAATTCGTCGGGTCGAAAGACTTATTCTATTTCCCACGAAAGACTAATTCTAATTCGTCGGATTGAAAGATTAATTCTATTTTCCACGATTCTACGCCTGCTAAAAACGGGTCTAATTGAGCTTCAAAAAAAAAACAAAAAAACATAAAAATGTCACACGTTGCAATATTAGGTGAATATAGTGTTTGTTTAAATAACGTAATATTCTATGTTTTTATTGCGAAATGTTCATCGTTCGTTCCTCACTGCTCGGAGGTGAACGACCTTAAAGCGAGGTGGTGTCACTATATACTTGCATCTCTAGGAGGGCAGAGTTAGACATAAGGTCGGTTTTTAGCGTAGGGAAATCCAGCTCTCCAAAAGTGTGAACTCTATATTCGGAACAAAAAAATTACCTCAGTGTTGAAAGATTTTTACCTTTACTGACTGACAACAGAAACGATTAAGTAGAGTATCAGAACAGATACGACACTCTGGTCCTAGATAAAAGGAAAAACATCTGAAGAAATCGATGCTGACAGAACGCTAAGATTAAAATTGTATACTATTAATCATATTTAATGATACTACCATCCGCTGATTACTCTTTCGGCTATAGCTCATGCAGCACACAGCATACCCAAAGTAAGATAAACACCGGTTGCATTGTGCTTTACGTAAATTATACACATTGAACAGAAGTCAACGTTTAAATATTAGAATAATAAAATATTTTGCTATTTTTCATTTTCTATTAATTTTAACCTGGTATAATTAATTGATAATAATGTAATGTTGAAGAACCCTAACCCTAACCCTAACCCTAACCACAGTAGTTTCGGCGCACTACGTTTCCACAAACGCGCATAGCTCGTAGTCAAATTGATGCGAAATATGATTGAAGCGTTAGTGCTAACGTGCTTGGACGTATTATTGATACCAACAATTCTTAATTATCACTAGTAACATTTAATTTAATTTTTAATGATCGCATTTCCAGGTCAGCATATGGCTTGTGACATCCATCAAGACATCTCTGACGCGAACTATTATTGTGTTAAACGCGTGGATTATAAAATCCGAAAGCTCTGATTGGTTGAACAAAATCACATAAGGAGACATTTGAAACAGTAACAAGACAAGTAAATCGGCCTGAGACAAAATAAAGGGAGTTTTCGATTGGGGGAACCCTTTTCTCTAATACGCACGTATTTAAAGGGGAATAAACAGAATAATGATGTGAGCCTATATGCCTGGGAAGTCACTGTGCATTAAGTTTAGTACAATTCAACGAAGATCGCATGGGTTTTCCATCCACATTGTGATTCAAAGATCCGCAAAACGTTGGTGTTAACGCAGTTTACTTGGAATCCTTAATAAGTAGTCGTTTGTAGAAGCGACTACTTATTAAGTGTGCAGCGAGAAAGTATAATATACTACTAGTATTCTGATGTTTGTATTTTTACTTAATAGTACCCGAGTGGAATATGTGTAGTTATCTAACGACCAAAATTCGCAGATCTTCAAAAGATACCGCTTCGAACTTGTTATCGCTAAATCTCTTTCCCAACCAAATGACCTGGACATTAGAGACGCTCTGAGATTTTTCTTCCCAAACAGACGAAGCAGCACCCTTATATGGGGCTAAAAATGACGAATAATTTGTAAGCATTAAGTAAATTGTTTGAATCATCCTGACTGGACCTCACTTTTGTGTGTTACTTATAATATAACGAACACATTCTCTGTCTGTCTGTCTGTCTGTCTGCCTGTCTGTCTGTCTGTCTGTCAGTCGGAATCTAAGTAAACGTAAGAAATACATTGCGGGGGTTTAACATCTTCCGTGTTTTTTTTTAATCCGTGTACACAATTAGCTGATAAGAGTCTCTGTTTGATACCCTCTCGAATCGACGCCGCTAAAACTCAGGGACAAAATTTAACTTGATATCCCTAAATAACTACCTTGACCAGCCTCAAACCGCAGTATCGAAAGGATTCCAACCCATCAAAAATTTATAAATTGTGTCCCCATTAGAGAGACAAGTTTTCTTTCTTTTCAATGCTCTTTGATGCGATTTTGGTTTGAACAGATTTTATGGCCTTAAAGAATTAAGACAACAAGGAGGTAGATAACAATAGTATGTATTTAAAGAAAGTGGATCCGTTCAGCGGAACGATAGTATGATGCCACACTAATGATTTTTGGCGAAAATTAAACATATCAGTATGTGGATGTTCAAAATTATATATATATATATATATAAATTTAAACATCTACATACTGATATGTTTCATTTTCGCTAAAATGAATCATTAGTGTGGCATTATACTATCGTTCCGCTGATCGAATCCACTTTCTTTAAATACATACTATTGTTATCATCTATATATATAGGGTGGGCAAAAATAAGGGTCCTATTTTTAAAAATTCATAACTTTTTTATTTATTGATTTTTTTAATTTTTTTTTTTTAGAATAAGTAAAGGACCCCTTCCGAAGCAAGCATGAGCCGTATTAGCCCTGAGGAACGCACCCTCATTTAGAAAACATTATTTTTGCTTAAAAAACTCAAAACAGTGTAAAAAACAATACTTTAGTTTTTGTAAGTTTTAAGAAGTGTTTTTCGGCTAAAATTTGTTTTGTTTATTTCAAAATATCTCAGAAGGGTCAGTCTACACACACATAAAGTTTGGTGAGTTTAACTTTTATTTTGTGGAAGTTATTCAAATTTAAAGATAGGGCCCTTATTTTGGCCCACCCTGTATAAACAAATTCCCATATCTAAATGTAAACTACTTTTGTATAGTAACTACTAAATAAACAGATTCGACGCCACGACAAGGAATCGAAACCATAACCTTGAGGTTTTCACACTTTGTCTTTACGTACTGAGCTACCAAGTAGACAATACAGATCCAAGTCAAATTAACTTTCTTAAACCGCTTCTTCACATTTCAAAAAAAGAAATACTGTTTACTTTTTAAAAATCAAACTTGTCATTTTTTTAATGAGAATTTTTTTTTAATTTACATTTTAGATTAAAGCTAAGTGAACATTTTAATTTGTATGAATTCATTTTTTTAACGGATGCAATTTTTTGCGTTTTATTCAGGTCCACTATCTACTCTCCAAGTACAAATTCTAAAAAATCTATATATATATATATGCTCTGAAGTTTGTAATACCACTTAATTGAGCTTGCAATTTGGAACATTTGCGAATTTTATAGAGAGTATAAATTTAAACATTTTTTTTTGTAAGAACCATGGCCATCTCTACTACAGGCCAGGCAATCGTGCAGCTGGGGTCTTTTACTGGGGGCCATGTGAATTTTCTTAAATCATCAACTGGTGCGGATCCTTTTTTTCTTTTTAACCACAATATACAAGTAATGATCTTTTGACATAAGTACAAATTCTCTAAAAAAAAAATCCAACATTGAAATAAAAATTCTTCATTGAAATATGCATTTGCCTTTGTTTATTCAAAATTACCTGTCTCTTCATTTATAGGAATTTGTCAATAATTGTAAAAATTATCAATTAGCTCATTGTGGTTCCTATTATTTGGTATGTAAAACACATAAAAACATCAAACTAATCTCACAGAGGAATTTTACCTTTGTTTGCAACTTCTATATCGAATATTTAAGAAAATTCACATGCCCCCCCCCCCCCAGTAAAAGACCCCAGTTGCACGATTGCCTGGCCTGTAGTAGGGATGGCCATGCTCGCAACCGAATCAGCTAGACGCTAGAGACGTTCTGAGTTATTTTATTCGAACAGGCCAATCATCCATATTATATGGAACTATAAATTACGAATAGTTTGTAACCCTGGAGTCGACAGTTCGAATCCGCCAGAATGTATCTCATATTTTAGTTTGAGGCTTTTGTATACATGCACATGCGATTCTTTATTGTTTACTTCGCGGAGGATCGGTTTTGTAATTTTCAACTGATTGGAAGTTTAATGGAATTTAGGTTTGGGTCGGATTAATTTTTTATGGTATTAAAGGTGTTCTTATAGAACTTTTTCTGGCGATATTTTAAGTAAGAAAAAACTAACATTAAGGAGGCCTCCAGAGTGCTACTGAAACGATCACTTCTTTCCCCCAGCAGCCTACTTCCTTTTCTCCTATAGAACTAAAGAGTTACACACTTTAAAATAAAATTCAAATTTAAATTACAGGGCAAAATAATGGAAAGTGAGAGTTACGAGGCTGTCGAAATTAAAGCCAAGATCAACTAACATTAAGGAGGCCTCCAGAGTGCTACTGAAACGATCACTTCTCTCCCCCAGCACCCTCCTTCCTTTTCTCCTATAGAACTAAATAGTTACACACTTTTTTCTCCTTGTGAAACCGGCACGAAAAAAAAAAGCCCACATGTTATTGGTAAATTCTCTCAACCGAATCAACTCGACGCTAGAGTCTTTCTGATTTCTTTTATTCCAACATGCGAATCCGTCACCTTATATAGATCTACAAATGACGAATCATTTGTAACCATGAGGTAGATAGTTTAGAATCAGCCTACCTGCATCTCATTTTGTGACACAGGCAATTCTTTGTTGCTTACAAAGTCAAATGCCCCGCGAAGCGCATGCATTTCAACTGTTTCCACTATCAGCCGTTCTACGCCCACGCTGTGTTTTAAAGATCCGTAGAACTTCAGTGTTAACGCAACTTAGCTGAGCTCGGAGATGTCACTCCGCATTAATTGTACTCAAATGCCACGATGGCCGCATGCTTTTCGACTGATTACACTGTCAATCATTCCGCGCTGTGTTTTAAAGATCCGCACTATTTTGATGTACTTAGTCGCGATCATGGGAAAGTAGAAAAATACGCTTTAGTGTTTTGACTAAGATCAGGGTGTAGTATATGTTCCGATGGATGCTACACTTTGGGCCTTGATTCCGCCGGTTTGAGGTATATTCCTGTGCAGTTCTAAGAGGTGCACCCTCCCAGGCTTCGCTTTCTCACCCTTTAAGAAAGGGGTTAGTTTATTGCTAATCGCTTGATGCATTCCTACCGGGGATTGTCGACGGTGCAGCCTAGACATTTTGGTATGCCAGAGCGCTCTTCTTTTACGATGCTGACTTTTAAATCCCACTTTACCGACCTTGTCTCAAATCTTACCGCTGTGGGACGGAGATACATATTAAAGTAGCAAGTAGTCATGGGGGGGCAATTCCTCTCTGCTTTGGTCAGAGAAGACAGTATATTAATCTCTTTGTAAGCTTTTCTTTGTGCTGCGTCCAACAGGTTGTGAGCAATCCAACTGGAATAAATGTTTGCATACGAAGCGAAAAATACATTTTTAACTTAAAAGAATATATTTTATTGTAAATTAACATGATAACTCCATTCCCTAAATAAAACTATAAATATACTTAGACTTTCAAATTGCACAACCTTCAGGGTTTAATTCCAACCAGCTACTGTTTCTCACTTCAATAATATATCTTAGACAAAAGCACCGCTTCCAATCTCACCATTAACGCTTAACTATTAAAGTCCTTATATTAAAACAAGCTTTCAATATTGGTTTAATTTGAGAGCTGAATCCTGTTATTATAAAGTGCGAGAGATGACACCTCAAAGTGTTTAACTACAAAACTTAATATGACCGGTCGACGTTTGCCACACATTATGATGTAACAATGCAACCGAAAAAGTCGCCGGGGATTTTTAAGAGCTGCCTCACGATTTGAATTATCGATTCACGCATTCATCTGGATACAGCTTCCGGTTTCGAAGAGGGAAAACAAAAATAGTAACTCACAACTGCATAGAACTAACAAAGGAGGAAACTAAAATGGTAACTCACAACTGCATAGAACTAACAAAGGGGGAAACTAAAATGGTAACTTACAACTGCATAGAACTAACAAAGGGGGAAAGAAAAATGGTAACTCACAACTGCATAGAACTAACAAAGGGGGAAACTAAAATGGTAACTTACAACTGCATAGAACTAACAAAGGGGGAAACTAAAATGGTAACTTACAACTGCATAGAACTAACAAAGGGGGAAACTAAAATGGTAACTTACAACTGCATAGAACTAACAAAGGGGGAAAGAAAAATGGTAACTCACAACTGCATAGAACTAACAAAGGGGGAAACTAAAATGGTAACTCACAACTGCATAGAACTAACAAAGGGGAAAACAAAAATGGTAACTCACAACTGCATAGAACTAACAAAGGGGGAAACTAAAATGGTAACTTACAACTGCATAGAACTAACAAAGGGGGAAAGAAAAATGGTAACTCACAACTGCATAGAACTAACAAAGGGGGAAACTAAAATGGTAACTTACAACTGCATAGAACTAACAAAGGGGGAAACTAAAATGGTAACTCACAACTGCATAGAACTAACAAAGGGGGAAACTAAAATGGTAACTTACAACTGCATAGAACTAACAAAGGGGGAAAGAAAAATGGTAACTCACAACTGCATAGAACTAACAAAGGGGGAAACTAAAATGATAACTTACAACTGCATAGAACTAACAAAGGGGGAAACTAAAATGGTAACTTACAACTGCATAGAACTAACAAAGGGGGAAACTAAAATGGTAACTTACAACTGCATAGAACTAACAAAGGGGGAAAGAAAAATGGTAACTCACAACTGCATAGAACTAACAAAGGGGGAAACTAAAATGGTAACTTACAACTGCATAGAACTAACAAAGGGGGAAAGAAAAATGGTAACTCACAACTGCATAGAACTAACAAAGGGGGAAACTAAAATGGTAACTTACAACTGCATAGAACTAACAAAGGGGGAAACTAAAATGGTAACTCACAACTGCATAGAACTAACAAAGGGGGAAAGAAAAATGGTAACTCACAACTGCATAGAACTAACAAAGGGGGAAACTAAAATGGTAACTTACAACTGCATAGAACTAACAAAGGGGGAAACTAAAATGGTAACTCACAACTGCATAGAACTAACAAAGGGGGAAACTAAAATGGTAACTTACAACTGCATAGAACTAACAAAGGGGGAAAGAAAAATGGTAACTCACAACTGCATAGAACTAACAAAGGGGGAAACTAAAATGATAACTTACAACTGCATAGAACTAACAAAGGGGGAAACTAAAATGGTAACTTACAACTGCATAGAACTAACAAAGGGGGAAACTAAAATGGTAACTTACAACTGCATAGAACTAACAAAGGGGGAAAGAAAAATGGTAACTCACAACTGCATAGAACTAACAAAGGGGGAAACTAAAATGGTAACTTACAACTGCATAGAACTAACAAAGGGGGAAAGAAAAATGGTAACTCACAACTGCATAGAACTAACAAAGGGGGAAACTAAAATGGTAACTTACAACTGCATAGAACTAACAAAGGGGGAAAGAAAAATGGTAACTCACAACTGCATAGAACTAACAAAGGGGAAAACAAAAATGGTAACTTACAACTGCATAGAACTAACAAAGGGGGAAACTAAAATGGTAACTCACAACTGCATAGAACTAACAAAGGGGGAAAGAAAAATGGTAACTCACAACTGCATAGAACTAACAAAGGGGGAAACTAAAATGGTAACTTACAACTGCATAGAACTAACAAAGGGGGAAACTAAAATGGTAACTCACAACTGCATAGAACTAACAAAGGGGGAAACTAAAATGGTAACTTACAACTGCATAGAACTAACAAAGGGGGAAAGAAAAATGGTAACTCACAACTGCATAGAACTAACAAAGGGGGAAACTAAAATGATAACTTACAACTGCATAGAACTAACAAAGGGGGAAACTAAAATGGTAACTTACAACTGCATAGAACTAACAAAGGGGGAAACTAAAATGGTAACTTACAACTGCATAGAACTAACAAAGGGGGAAAGAAAAATGGTAACTCACAACTGCATAGAACTAACAAAGGGGGAAACTAAAATGGTAACTTACAACTGCATAGAACTAACAAAGGGGGAAAGAAAAATGGTAACTCACAACTGCATAGAACTAACAAAGGGGGAAACTAAAATGGTAACTTACAACTGCATAGAACTAACAAAGGGGGAAAGAAAAATGGTAACTCACAACTGCATAGAACTAACAAAGGGGAAAACAAAAATGGTAACTCACAACTGCATAGAACTAACAAAGGGGGAAAACAAAAATGGTAACTCACAACTGCATAGAACTAACAAAGGGGGAAAACAAAAATTGTAACTCACAACTGCATAGAACTAACAAAGGGGGAAAACAAAAATGGTAACTCACAACTGCATAGAACTAACAAAGGGGGAAAGAAAAATGGTAACTCACAACTGCATAGAACTAAGAAAGAGGGAAAACAAAAATGGTAACTCACAACTGCATAGAACTAACAAAGATGGAAAACAAAAATGGTAACTCACAACTGCATAGAACAAACAAAGGAGGAAAACAAAAATGGTAACTCACAACTGCATAGAACTAACAAAGGGGGAAAACAAAAATTGTAACTCACAACTGCATAGAACTAACAAAGGGGGAAAACAAAAATGGTAACTCACAACTGCATAGAACTAAGAAAGAGGGAAAACAAAAATGGTAACTCACAACTGCATAGAACTAAGAAAGGGGGAAAACAAAAATGGTAACTCACATAGCATAGAACTACGAGGATCCAAGTAGAAATACTAAAAATAGAGATTAACCGTCCAAGGAATTTATGACGCAATCAAAACGGCCGTTGATGATGTTGTTGTATTTAATTTTAGTATGCTAAAAGTTATTTGATGTAGCTTATTGTCACCACGACAATCAATGCATTCGTTTCAGCTGACTGAGATGATAACTAAATGGTGAAAACACCTGTTTCACACGCGGGAGTCAAGAGTAAAGCAACTCAGACGATCGCTGGAAACCAGACTATCTAAGTGGTTTGAATATTATTGCGAAATTTATTCTTTTGTCAACGGCCAATTAAATAATTCTGCCCCATTAGCGGCATTTCCAAAAGTGATCTCTGCGGGGATTCTCCCTCGGCAAATACATATTGTTGTTTACTCAGAAACTTTCTTATAACAGTCACTATTATAAATAATCGGTCCTTTTATAGAGGACGACCCGCGTTTCTGTGACTCCGCGTATAAACAATCGTTAGATTATTTCATGTCGAAACCGTACATATGTTTTGTATACAATTGGTGTGAAGATAAATTAGATTTATAGGCGTATATTTTGCAAACAAATAGTTTGTAAGCGATAGTTTCTATATAACATATAGATGGGAAACTACCAGGCTTTATTATTGGAATTATTATTAAGCGCAGTGAATTCTAAGTGCCCTGTGATTGGATGAAAATCAGCCAATCACAGACCACTGCTTCAACCCAGAAAACCCAGGAGAGCGCCTATTTTGAAAATATCGGTCTCTTCTCTCCAGCCTTCGCTGCCGCCAACATCGATTCTCCTCTGCTGCGGCAGGTGCGAGTGTGCACATGCTTTTTTAGCGTATATAATACGCACGAGGCCATAATGAATAGGCTCTCCGGTCTTTACAGAAGTAGGCTATCCCACCCTATAGCCGATAAGACAGTAGCCACTGTCTTTTCACACCATGCGGGCTAATCCAGTCAAGCGTGTATGCAGTGCCAAATTTGAGCGAAAGAAGCCATCTTGATGTTCTCAACTATTCTTCACAGCCTTGTCCCCAGAAGGAATCCTGTTACAAGACAACTGGCATTTTCAGTGAGTCCGCAAAGGCACTTCTTTTGCAAGCAACATTCTATTTCTTTCTTCTCTTTTTTCATCTATATAAATATCCTTTCGTTATCTAGCCAAGTTGTTTGTTATCTCTGTTCTTGTCTAGTCACGTTTATATGCCACCAACTTTTCTTCCAGCGGACTACAGTGTTCGTCCTTCATTCTAACGGGAAAAATCCCAACATTATATCTCTGAGTGAGTGTGCATTTCTCACTCTACAACGCTCCCAAATATGGGCCTTAGCTGTGTTATGTCCAGGGCGTTTTGGATAAAAGTATAAGTTTGAGAAATAAGGAAGCTCGTGAAAAAAAGGTAGAAATGCATGGGAATAATGGAGTTCAGATAAAGATGGGGTGTACACTAGTAATTCGTTTACTATTGAACAAAAATCGAAAGATTCTTCGTGTACAGAATTGTCAAAGTGAATGACATGGCGTATTGTTTTCTCATAAGTCGAACAGTGATGCGTATACAACAAATAGCACAGGAAATATAAAATAAATAAGACTATTATTGTAAAACAAATAAACACTTATATGTTCTAACACTATATCATTTGACATGGCGCACCATTGACAGGAAGCACACTTTATAAGGAAGCGTATTACAGACATTATATATATATATATATATATATATATATATATATATATATATAGAGAGAGAGAGAGAGAGAGAGAGAGAGAGGAAGTAAGGGGTAATGCAACCTTAGCGCAGTTCCAACAAGAGAAAAATGTATTTTTAAAGAATTGAGGCTACCAGCATTTGTAAAAAAAAATTCAGCCATTGTTGGTATTTTATTATTTTATCATTTTATAATTGTGTGATTTTATTGTTTTAACAGAAAGCAAAACAATATATCTGAAGAGAGCAAGCAGGAAAGCTCAAAATGCGTTATAAATCACAAAATTATAAAATGATAAAATAATAAAATAACAATGTTGATAGCCTCACTTCTTTCAATATATATATATATATATATATATATATATATATATATATATATATATATATAAGAATATTTTGAAAAACCAGAACAACGTATTTTTTTGTATTAAAAAAAATCATTTAGAAAAAAATGACTGTACTTTTGACAAAGGCACACAACGCCGAAAGATCTCAAGTTTTATGAATAAATAAATAATTTATTTAAAAAAACTAAAAAAATACGTTGTGCTGTTTTTTTCAAAATATACTTCTTATTGGTATTATATCAACGTTTCAAGTGTGGACTTCTTCATTATATTCAACAACACATAAACAACGTGATACACACCCGACATTTAAACATCAACCGTCATAACATCAAGACGAATTTCATCTTGGCTGCGACGATATGTCTCAATCAAGAAAGATTAAAAAGAAGAGTAAACGGAAAATATAATAAAAATGCCTATAGTTTTGAAAAAGGCGTATCTCGCTAGAAAGTCTCAAGTTTATAGATTTATATCTTTGCCTTGTTCTTATTTTGCATTATTATTCTTAAAAATTAATAAACTGAACATTGTTTTATGTACTCTTCGAGTTCACTTATTCATTTATTTGCAAAGAAAGTTAATATCTTATTTGGAAACATATACAAAATTGCAGAACCATACATATATATATATATATATATATATATATATATATATATATATATATATATATATATATTCAGAACCATACAGATATATATATATATATATATATATATATATATATATATATATATATATATATATATATATATATATATACAGGGTGGGCCAAAATAAGGGTCCTATCTTTAAATTTGAATAACTTTAATTTGAATAACTTCCACAAAATAAAAGTTAAACTCACCAAACTTTATGTGTGTGTAGACTGACCCTTCCGAGATTTTTTGAAATAAACAAAACAAATTTTAGCCGAAAAACACTTCTTAAAACTTACAAAAACTAAAGTATTGTTTTTTACACTGTTTTGAGTTTTTTAAGCAAAAATAATGTTTTCTAAATGAGGGTACGTTCCTTAGGGCTAATACGGCTCATGCTTGCTTCGGAAGGGGTCCTTTACTTATTCTAAAAAAAAAATATTAAAAAATCAATAAATAAAAAAGTTATGAATTTTAAAAAATAGGACCCTTTATTTTTGCCCACCATATATATATATATATATATATATATATATATATATATATATATATATATATATATATATATATATATATATATATATATTCAGAACCATACATATATATATATATATATATATATATATATATATATATATATATATATATATCTAGAAACATGTATCAATGGATTTATTTTATGTGCGTAAAATTAATTAATAACTAACAAAGTAACTAATATATATATATATGTATATATATATATATATATATATGTATATATATATATATATATATATATTTTTTTTTTAACTTATAAAATAGATCATTAAGTGAAGACCGCGGTTGTTCCAATAAAAACAAGCTCGATGATACTCGATTACAGAGTACAGGGCATTTATATGCGATTTTATGAAGGCTTACCAAAGCATTCCTTTCAGGACACCAATTATCACCATTAAAGATATTTTTTCTTACAAATATTATTTATTCAAATTCAATGTTTTTTCCTACACGTGTTTCACTACCAAGCAGGTACTTGCTTGGCAGATCATCAGGGAAATTAAATGTCTGGAATAAGGGTTTCAACCGCCGACAATACACAATGTCGCGTTGCAATAGTTGAGGTCACTTAAGAAGAGAAGAGGGAAAAAAATAAAAATAAAAGTTTAAATTAAAAAACAAGAAAGAACAACGATAAAAAAGAAAGGCCTAGAAAATGTCTTAGAAAAGTAGCTCGTGCATTATTTCTGCCACCAAGCCAACAAGCAAATAATCGGTCCCGAATGCATTAAAAAAAGCAACAAAAAAACGGAACATTGTGCGATAATACACTTTCACGTCGGGCGGCACAATGATGAACAAATACCCCCCCACCCAAAAAAAAAGACCCCAAAAACTAAACCATTCAAGATACCGCTCACAAGTTACCATTCCAATCCAATGATAGTATGGGAATTCTAAATCTAATTCATCACAAGGAAAAGCAACATAAATGTTCATCCGGAATGCCAGCGGTCAGACGAGCCTTATTTCAAGGGCTGACTTGTTCCCCTTCGAAATAAACACACGACGAGTTGAACGTCAATCTCGCAGAAACTCTCCTTTATTTTAAGAAAAAATCTTAATTAGTAGATAGAAACTATTTATTCAAAATACTGTTTCTAAAAAATTATATTATTAAAATTATTCTTTATAAAAATTAATTATCTAGTGTCTGGGACGTCATTTTACATTTTGGGAAAATATCCTTCATTTAATCAACTTCGGATTATTATCGTGTTGATATATATATATATATATATATATATATATATATATATATATATATATATATATATATATAGTGTGTAGATTTCAATTTTGTGTAGAGAATTTGAATAACAGAGCTCAATGTAATTTAAACAGAGCAAAACAGAATTATAAAAAGAAAAACTATACACACATTAAGGTTGTACACATAATAACTTATTTCGACCTCTTTAATTAGGTCTCCTCAGATGTATAGACAGCCATGTCAAAAAAACAGAATAATGAGAGAAATTGATCGTCTTAAAAAGATAAATTCACTTTTGTGATTGGTCTATGTAAAAAGGAGGTAAATGTTAAAATAATCGAGGAGGGGTGACAGAAGTAAGATTAATTTTTTTTAATATATGCAGAAATATAAAAATATAAAAATATATGTAAAAGAATTCTTTTTTGCTATTTAAACAAATAAATCATCTCATTTAAAATTTCGAATGTGAGCTTTATGGGTAAATATATATATATATATATATATATATATATATATATATATATATATATATGTATATATATATATATATATATATATAGCAGAGCTAGCCGTTGTTGCATATGTTATAGTGTGGGATAGCA
Organism: Sepiola atlantica; assembly: GCA_963556195.1. Lineage (NCBI taxonomy): Eukaryota > Metazoa > Mollusca > Cephalopoda > Sepiida > Sepiolidae > Sepiola > Sepiola atlantica. The sequence continues at coordinate 59,761,837 of OY744545.1, read as the reverse complement.
TCATATGCAACATCATGGAGAGTTACTTTAACAGCAACCTTGATGCTGTCAGCTAGATATCTTACTCACCGAGCTATTCAAATATATTTTTAATACTCTTAAACTAACGCTAATAAATAGATTAATTTCATTGTGTAACATGTTTGAAAATTGTCATTAGCTTCTTTAAGGGGCAGCCAGAGACGTAAAAATACTTCAATTATGTTCACATGCAAATTGTGCATGTGAATACAATTATATTGAAAGTACACTTCCTAGTATGTGTTCGTGTTTAGGGACAGACATGCACAGACAGAGAAGTGTTCTCCTTGAATCTATCTATCTATCTATCTATCTATCTATCTATCTATCTATCTATCTATCTATCTCTATCTCTTTCTCTCTCTCTCTCTCTATCTCTCTCTCTGTCTATATATATATATATATATATATATATATATATATATATATATATATATATTTCATTTGAATCAAATGGAAAACAGTTTTCAGTGAAGATGTGCATATGGTTTAAATTTCATTTGAATCAAAAGGAACACAGTTTTCAGTGGGGGTCACTCCCAAAGTTGAAGTGATATATTTCTTATATAGCCTATGACCTTCAGTAAGTGGTCAGTAGTCCACATGCCAATTTTCAAGCAATTCTGTTCAGCGGTTTGAATGAACATAACACACAAAAATCAGGCAGAAACACACACAAACAGAGTTACTATATTATATATATATATATATATATATATATATATATATATATTCATTAATTCTTACGTTCATAAAATAAATCAATGGATACGTGTTTCTGGCTATGAGCCGTTATCAGCATGGCTACCATTGGCAGGGATCGAACTCTCGATGTAATAGTTTAATGTCTGTTGCTTTACCACTAGGCCAAGACGCCCAGCCCGATATATTACGATTTCTTTAATTGCCTTTTACTGTTTTTACTGGCAATAGAACACAGGTGTGTTTAAGTATTTTCTATACTTAAACACACCTGTGTTCTATTGCCAGTAAAAACAATAACAAAGCTGCGCTCACCACGATTTCTGTCTGAATGGCCGCGTTTAAAATCAGCATACCACGACTTAACCGTTGTTTCCGACGGGGCATTGTCCGGATAACACTTATCAAGCAATTGCTTTGCGTGAAACATATTTTGTCATCAGAAAGCAATGCTTTATCAAGATACAAAATTTAGATTTCCAAATTGTCTTTAAGCAGTAGCTTCAAATAAATAAATTTAATTTGTAAACTCATAATCCGATAGTTCAAAGTTTGACATCTGCCATTTGAAGGGTAGTACTTTATGAAAATCCTATTGATTTCAATTAGTGTCGTCATCTGTAGAACTATAGAGTGATGCGGTACAAGGTGTTGCCCCTCTCTTGTTTATTGCTTTCAATTAAAATACATAATTACATTTAAATTCTAGATTGTAAATGTCCGTCTTGTAAATTTGGTTCTTGAATCGCCTGAAGCGCGTGTTTAAAGATAAAAGAATCGGTTCTTCCGTTGTCGCTCTCCTAATTGTATTAAGATAAGAATTCTAGTTCGCATGCTTGCATGTTTTTTCAAAGATAAAATAGAGAAATTCTTGTTGAGCTTCCTCTTTAAAAATCACATCCAACCATCGTTACCAATTATCATAGTTGTGTCTCACCGTTCACCCATTAGCCTTATCCTCAAGTTGTCTTTAGGGACTAAGAAGCGATGACTCAAGTTAAATATATATATATATATATATATATATATATATATATATATGTGTGTGTGTGTGTGTTTGTGATCATTTTTATTTTGTAACACAAAGTACTTATAATAGCTCAATAGTTTAAAGTTGGAGCTATGCTATGTTCAGTATTTTTATGTAGTTCAATACCACATCATTATCACAGAGGAAAGATTTACGTTACTTTTTTTTATTTCGCAGACACTTGTTTCAGCGAACATCAAGATATTTGCAAAATGCTCCTATGCATATTTTTTTTTTGGTTCTGGATGTGGCTATATTCAGTGCAAATTGTACAAAACAAATTCAAAATACTTTAAAAACATGTAAAAACTTGACGATCATAGCCATGTGTGTATTTTTTATTTTGGGAACACAAAGTACTTATAATAGCTCAATAGTTTAAAGCTAGAGCTATGCTATATTTAGTATTTTTATGTAGTTCAATACCACATCAATATCACAGAGAGCAAGATTCACGTCATTTTTAAAACTTATTTTTTTGTTTCGCAGACAATTGTTTCGGCTAACATCAAGATATGCTCTTATGCATTTATTTATTTATTTATTGGTGTGGCTATCTTCAGTGCAAATTGTACAAAAACAAATTCGAAAAACTTTTTAAAAACTTAGCGATTATAGCAGAATTACAGTCAATATTCATTATCAATCAAAAATAAATGATAATGAATATTGACTGTAATTCGTGTTATAATCGCCAAGTTTTCAAAAGTTTTTTGAATTTGTTTTTGTACAATTTGCACTGAGGATAGCCACACCAAGAAATAAATAAATGCATAGGAGCATATCTTGATGTTTGCCGAAACAATTGTCTGTGAAATAAAAAAAATAAATTGGAAAGGAAAATGACGTGAATATGTGATAATGATGTGGTATTGAACTACATAAAACTACTATATATATATATATATATATATATATATATATATATATATATATATATATATATATATATGTATATATATATATATATATATATATATATAAAGTAACTCATTACTTAAAAAATGAACTTTCTGAAATACTAGAAATATGTGAATACAATCGATCTATTGCCAGTAATGTACAAACCATTGCTTCCAAATGAAGAGAAAGGCAGTATCCACACCTGCGTACACAGATATTTCACACAACTTCAAGTTTTTCACCTTTATTGATGTTTTTTCCCCATGAACATCATTTTCTTTATCCACTAATGAATAGTATTCCATAAATCTTTTGAAGAGTTATACCGTTTTTCCTTTCATCATTTGATTCCTGTCTCTTAGTTTTGTAATGCTACCTTTCACTTGTTCTTTGCATGTCTTTGAAGCATATGGTCATACGAGAGTTTCCCGCTTTTTTACGCAGTCCTTTGCTGTATTCTGCAAGATCTTTCAAGCTGCACCGGTTGGACAGCAGGGGGGCAGACAAGGCAGTGTTACATCGTATGATCTTCCTCTCCACATTCATAAATAGTTAGATCAGTGTTGTGACCTCATCTACTCATAACTCAATTCTTGGCCTTTTGGCTAAGATCAAAGTGTAGTATCTGTTCAGATGGATACTGCACCCCATAGACTGGTATTGTCTTGGCCTTCGGGGCTTGATTTACGCCGGTCTATAGGTTTGTCCTGTGCAGTTCTAGGAGGTCCACCCTCCCAGGCTTCACCTCCCCTCTTTCGGGAGGATTAAGTTTATTGCTTACTGCCTGAGGCGCCTCTACCGGGGAATGCCGACGGAGCTGTCCAGGCAATTTTTAAACCCCACTTTCCCGACCCGACCTTGGGTCACATCTTACTTGTGGGAGTAAGATAAAAACTGGCCTTGTGCCTAACTCCTGGAGAGGAGTAAATCAATACTCATATCAACTTTTGATAGCCCCATTCTCGTTCTCAGGTAGTTGAGTGTTTTCCACCGGAGCCAGGGTGCTTCTGAACTGGGAGAAAGGGCCTCAGATGAGGGGAATTCCCATGTCAGTATGAATGGGGCAATTCTGTAGCTATTCCGTTTTGTTAGGGGTTCGACATGGCTGAGGAAGCTTCTTTTACTGAGAGTAATCATAGTTTGCGCCCACGTGTATATAATTTAGTAAAGTTCAGAAACAAATACATCGATTTATCTATATTCCATAAGCCGCATATTGAATGAAATGGAAGATATAGCAACCAAATGTCGTAGTCGTATTCTTGTTAGTATGACGAAAAGTCTCTCTATATGAAGAGTTTAAACAAATAAAAAGACACAATAAACACTATTTTCAAAATGGTCAAGATTTCTCTACTAATAATCTTTCATTGCATCACTCCATTACACCTGAACCAAATGTTTACAATATGTGGTAGCTACCGAATCGCATTGCTCTCGATTAAAATAAGCAAAAAACAATTTCTAAACTAATAGGCCTCGCACTGTCTGTCAAACCCAGTTTCGCATCGCCGCAGTTTTGTCTCCCTGCGATTGTTTTACAAGTACTTTTCACATGTCTTTTTCCCCGATTAACTTAGTACACTTGTACGTATTCATCAACAAGAATACTCTCGACTAACCCGACTAGACATAAAATGTGTCCCCTTCACTATAAAGGCCTTCAGACACCAGAAGAATTTCTACTTAAATAGTTTTTTTTTTGTTTCGATCACCAGCCTTTGGTTCCTCGACCGAAAAAAGTTTATAGGTTTGTGTAAATTTTACACACCGTGTATATAGTTAAGTGTCATAATCGCATTCGTGTCAGTATGTCAAATAGACTATCTTAATAAAGAGTATAGAGAAATGCAAAAATTACCTTATCACAGTTGAAGCCAGTGTTTACGAACTGTGTTATCTGCAAGATCGTTTTGTTTTCTATTCAAATAAGCTTTTAAAGTTGAATTCTAGATTTCAAAATTTTTTTTGGATCACCTGCCTTTGGTATTCCAGCCCCCCCCCCCCGAACCCTATTTCCTCGATCCAAATAAGTTTGTTTGTGTAAATTTTACACACAGTGTATGAAGTGTATGAATCGCATTCGTGTCAGTATAGCAAATAAACTATCTATGTAAGTAGTATAGACACATGCAAAACGCGATGATTATCACTTTAGAAATGTTCAAGTTACCATTCATTACCTAAATTTGGCATTAAATTACTCTATCGCAGCTGAACCTAGTGTTTAAACAAACTGTGTTATCTACGAGATCGTCTTGTTTCCTATTCAAATAAGCTTTTACAGTTGAATTTTAGACTTGAAATGTTCGTCTTCTTATCATGTAATTTTCATTCAGCAATCGCTTAAATCGTTTATCTCAAGATAAAATAACACAATGTTTCCGTTGTCAGGTGTAAAACCGATCTTCATTTTTGTAGGAAGATAAGAAAGATTCTTGTTGAGCTAGCATTTTTTTAAAGATGAAATAGCTACAATTCAGCGATCAGGAACATTAAACACGGGGAACTATGGAAGACGATTCGACAGAATGACCAGAAAATATTGGTCTTTTTTATAATCTTTCTTCTGGAATTGTTTGAATCAGTTTTCTTTCAGACACGAGCCGTGCTTCCGTTTTCAAGTATCAAAAAAATCCCTATTTTAAAAAGATAGGGATTATAGTTGGTCTTGTATTTCTTAAAAGAGAAACTAACTAAAGTACATTCGTATGAATTTTTGTTATGAATGTTTTGACAGGAGGAACCATAGATTGGAGCTCAGTCGAGCACCTTCCATAAAATTAAGTATAGAGTAGAAATAGACTAGCAACTTCTATTCTGTGAGAAAGAAGCGGTAAAAAGTAAAGTACATTCGTATGAATTTTTGTTATGAACGTTTTGACAGGAGGAACCATAGATTGGAGCTCAGTCGAGCACGTTCCATAAAATTAACTATAGAGTAGAAAAAGACTAGCAACCTCTATTCTGTCAGAAAGAAGCGGTAAAAAGTAAAGTACATTCGTATGAATTTTTGTTATGAATGTTTTGACAGGAGGAACCATAGATTAGAGCTCAGTCGAGCACCTTCCATAAAATTAACTATAGAGTAGAAAAAGACTAGCAACCTCTATTCTGTGAGAAAGAAGCGGTAAAAAGTAAAGTACATTCGTATGAATTTTTGTTATGAATGTTTTGACAGGAGGAACCATAGATTGGAGCTCAGTCGAGCACCTTCCATAAAATTAACTATAGAGTAGAAAAAGACTAGCAACCTCTATTCTGTGAGAAAGAAGCGGTAAAAAGTAAAGTACATTCGTATGAATTTTTGTTATGAATGTTTTGACAGGAGGAACCATAGATTGGAGCTCAGTCGAGCACCTTCCATAAAATTAACTATAGAGTAGAAAAAGACTAGCAACCTCTATTCTGTGAGAAAGAAGCGGTAAAAAGTAAAGTACATTCGTATGAATTTTTGTTATGAATGTTTTGACAGGAGGAACCATAGATTGGAGCTCAGTCGAGCACCTTCCATAAAATTAACTATAGAGTAGAAAAAGACTAGCAACCTCTATTCTGTCAGAAAGAAGCGGTAAAAAGTAAAGTACATTCGTATGAATTTTTGTTATGAACGTTTTGACAGGAGGAACCATAGATTGGAGCTCAGTCGAGCACCTTCCATAAAATTAACTATAGAGTAGAAAAAGACTAGCAACCTCTATTCTGTGAGAAAGAAGCGGTAAAAAGTAAAGTACATTCGTATGAATTTTTGTTATGAATGTTTTGACAGGAGGAACCATAGATTGGAGCTCAGTCGAGCACCTTCCATAAAATTAAGTATAGAGTAGAAAAAGACTAGCAACCTCTATTCTGTGAGAAAGAAGCGGTAAAAAGTAAAGTACATTCGTATGAATTTTTGTTATGAACGTTTTGACAGGAGGAACCATAGATTGGAGCTCAGTCGAGCACCTTCCATAAAATTAACTATAGAGTAGAAAAAGACTAGCAACCTCTATTCTGTCAGAAAGAAGCGGTAAAAAGTAAAGTACATTCGTATGAATTTTTGTTATGAACGTTTTGACAGGAGGAACCATAGATTGGAGCTCAGTCGAGCACCTTCCATAAAATTAACTATAGAGTAGAAAAAGACTAGCAACTTCTATTCTGTGAGAAAGAAGCGGTAAAAAGTAAAGTACATTCGTATGAATTTTTGTTATGAATGTTTTGACAGGAGGAACCATAGATTGGAGCTCAGTCGAGCACGTTCCATAAAATTAACTATAGAGTAGAAAAAGACTAGCAACCTCTATTCTGTCAGAAAGAAGCGGTAAAAAGTAAAGTACATTCGTATGAATTTTTGTTATGAACGTTTTGACAGGAGGAACCATAGATTGGAGCTCAGTCGAGCACCTTCCATAAAATTAACTATAGAGTAGAAAAAGACTAGCAACCTCTATTCTGTGAGAAAGAAGCGGTAAAAAGTAAAGTACATTCGTATGAATTTTTGTTATGAATGTTTTGACAGGAGGAACCATAGATTGGAGCTCAGTCGAGCACTTTCCATAAAATTAACTATAGAGTAGAAAAAGACTAGCAACCTCTATTCTGTGAGAAAGAAGCGGTAAAAAGTAAAGTACATTCGTATGAATTTTTGTTATGAACGTTTTGACAGGAGGAACCATAGATTGGAGCTCAGTCGAGCACCTTCCATAAAATTAACTATAGAGTAGAAAAAGACTAGCAACCTCTATTCTGTCAGAAAGAAGCGGTAAAAAGTAAAGTACATTCGTATGAATTTTTGTTATGAACGTTTTGACAGGAGGAACCATAGATTGGAGCTCAGTCGAGCACCTTCCATAAAATTAACTATAGAGTAGAAAAAGACTAGCAACTTCTATTCTGTGAGAAAGAAGCGGTAAAAAGTAAAGTACATTCGTATGAATTTTTGTTATGAATGTTTTGACAGGAGGAACCATAGATTGGAGCTCAGTCGAGCACGTTCCATAAAATTAACTATAGAGTAGAAAAAGACTAGCAACCTCTATTCTGTCAGAAAGAAGCGGTAAAAAGTAAAGTACATTCGTATGAATTTTTGTTATGAACGTTTTGACAGGAGGAACCATAGATTGGAGCTCAGTCGAGCACCTTCCATAAAATTAACTATAGAGTAGAAAAAGACTAGCAACCTCTATTCTGTGAGAAAGAAGCGGTAAAAAGTAAAGTACATTCGTATGAATTTTTGTTATGAATGTTTTGACAGGAGGAACCATAGATTGGAGCTCAGTCGAGCACGTTCCATAAAATTAACTATAGAGTAGAAAAAGACTAGCAACCTCTATTCTGTGAGAAAGAAGCGGTAAAAAGTAAAGTACATTCGTATGAATTTTTGTTATGAATGTTTTGACAGGAGGAACCATAGATTGGAGCTCAGTCGAGCACGTTCCATAAAATTAACTATAGAGTAGAAAAAGACTAGCAACCTCTATTCTGTGAGAAAGAAGCGGTAAAAAGTAAAGTACATTCGTATGAATTTTTGTTATGAACGTTTTGACAGGAGGAACCATAGATTGGAGCTCAGTCGAGCACCTTCCATAAAATTAACTATAGAGTAGAAAAAGACTAGCAACCTCTATTCTGTGAGAAAGAAGCGGTAAAAAGTAAAGTACATTCGTATGAATTTTTGTAATGACTGTTTGACAGGAGGAACCATAGATTGGAGCTCAGTCGAGCACTTTCCATAAAATTAACTATAGAGTAGAAAAAGACTAGCAACCTCTATTCTGTGAGAAAGAAGCGGTAAAAAGTAAAGTACATTCGTATGAATTTTTGTAATGACTGTTTGACAGGAGGAACCATAGATTGGAGCTCAGTCGAGCACTTTCCATAAAATTAACTATAGAGTAGAAAAAGACTAGCAACCTCTATTCTGTGAGAAAGAAGCGGTAAAAAGTAAAGTACATTCGTATGAATTTTTGTTATGAACGTTTTGACAGGAGGAACCATAGATTGGAGCTCAGTCGAGCACTTTCCATAAAATTAACTATAGAGTAGAAAAAGACTAGCAACCTCTATTCTGTGAGAAAGAAGCGGTAAAAAGTAAAGTACATTCGTATGAATTTTTGTTATGAACGTTTTGACAGGAGGAACCATAGATTGGAGCTCAGTCGAGCACGTTCCATAAAATTAACTATAGAGTAGAAAAAGACTAGCAACCTCTATTCTGTCAGAAAGAAGCGGTAAAAAGTAAAGTACATTCGTATGAATTTTTGTTATGAACGTTTTGACAGGAGGAACCATAGATTGGAGCTCAGTCGAGCACCTTCCATAAAATTAACTATAGAGTAGAAAAAGACTAGCAACCTCTATTCTGTGAGAAAGAAGCGGTAAAAAGTAAAGTACATTCGTATGAATTTTTGTTATGAATGTTTTGACAGGAGGAACCATAGATTGGAGCTCAGTCGAGCACCTTCCATAAAATTAACTATAGAGTAGAAAAAGACTAGCAACCTCTATTCTGTGAGAAAGAAGCGGTAAAAAGTAAATTACATTCGTATGAATTTTTGTTATGAATGTTTTGACAGGAGGAACCATAGATTGGAGCTCAGTCGAGCACCTTCCATAAAATTAACTATAGAGTAGAAAAAGACTAGCAACCTCTATTCTGTGAGAAAGAAGCGGTAAAAGGTAAATTACATTCGTATGAATTTTTGTTATGAATGTTTTGACAGGAGGAACCATAGATTGGAGCTCAGTCGAGCACCTTCCATAAAATTAAGTATAGAGTAGAAAAAGACTAGCAACCTCTATTCTGTGAGAAAGAAGCGGTAAAAAGTAAATTACATTCGTATGAATTTTTGTTATGAATGTTTTGACAGGAGGAACCATAGATTGGAGCTCAGTCGAGCACTTTCCATAAAATTAACTATAGAGTAGAAAAAGACTAGCAACCACTATTCTGTGAGAAAGAAGCGGTAAAAAGTAAATTACATTCGTATGAATTTTTGTTATGAATGTTTTGACAGGAGGAACCATAGATTGGAGCTCAGTCGAGCACCTTCCATAAAATTAACTATAGAGTAGAAAAAGACTAGCAACCTCTATTCTGTGAGAAAGAAGCGGTAAAAAGTAAAGTACATTCGTATGAATTTTTGTTATGAATGTTTTGACAGGAGGAACCATAGATTGGAGCTCAGTCGAGCACATTCCATAAAATTAACTATAGAGTAGAAAAAGACTAGCAACCTCTATTCTGTGAGAAAGAAGCGGTAAAAGGTAAATTACATTCGTATGAATCAGAATGGCACAACTTTGTTGACCGGTTTGATTCTGTGTTCGACATTCTTACAGGAGGGACAACGTAATGGTTGCCAACATCCCTAAGTGAAAGTTGGTATTGTGGAATCGACTGGACTCGAACTTGGCACACCCAGGTCTTTAGCCCGTCTCGTTATCCACTTAACAACCGTCAACCCCCTAAAGTGAATAATAAATTCCTATGAATTAACACGGTACAACTTTGTTGACCGCTTTGATTATGTTGTCGGCATTCTTGCATGAGTGGTTGCCAACATTGCTAAGTTATAATGGTATTGTGGAATCGATTCTAAAGTGAATGGACAAATACATGGTTTTGTTAGTGTTAGTGTTAGGGTTTAGGTTTAGGGTTAGGGTTAGGGTTAAATTTAGAGTTAGAGTTAGGGTTAGTGTTAGAGTTAGGGTTAGGGTTAGTGTTAGTGTTAGGGTTTAGGGTTAGGGTTATGTTTAGGGTTAGGATTAGGGTTAGGGTTAGGGTTAATGTCAGGGTTAGGGTTAGGGTTAAATTTAGAGTTAGAGTTAGGGTTAGTGTTAGAGTTAGAGTTAGGGTTGGAGTTAGGGGTTGGGTTAGGGTTAGTGTTAGAGTTAGTGTTAGAGTTAGAGAAAGGTTCAGGTTTAGGTTAAGGTTTAGGTTTAGGTTTAGGTTTAGGTTTAGGTTTAGAGTAAGGGTTAGGGTTAGGGTTAGGGTTAGGGTTAGTGTTAGAGTTAGGGTTAAGGTTAGGGTTAGGGTTAGGGTTAGGGTGAGGGTGAGGGTTAGGGTTAGTGTTAGTGTTAGGGTTAGAGTTAGGGTTAGTGTTAGAGTTAGAGTTTGTGTTAGAGTTAGGGTTAGGTTTAGGTTTAGGTTTAGGTTTAGGTTTAGAGTTAGGGATAGGTTAGTGTTAGGGTTAGGGTTAGGGTTAGAGTTAGTGTTAGAGTTAGAGTCAGGGTTAGGGTTAGGGTTAGGGTTAGAGTTAGTTTTAGGTTTAGGTTTAGGTTTAGGTTTAGGTTTAGAGTTAGGGTTAGGTTTAGGTTTAGGTTTAGGTTTAAGTTTAGAGTAAGGGTTAGGGTTAGAGTTAGGGTTAGGGTTAGAGTTAGTGTTAGGGTTAGAGTTAGGGTTAGGGTTAGGGTTAGGGTTAGGGTTAGAGTAAGGGTTAGGTTAGTGTTAAGGTTAGGGTTAGGGTTAGGGTTAGAGTTAGTGTTAGGGTTAGAGTAAGTGTTAGGGTTAGGTTTAGGTTTAGGTTTAGGTTTAGGTTTAGGTTTATAGTTAGGCTTAAGGTTAGGTTAGTGTTAGGGTTAGGGTGAGGGTTTGAGTTAGTGTTAGGGTTAGGTTTAGGTTTAGAGTTAGGGTTAGGGTTAGGGTTAGGGTTAGTGTTAGTGTTAGGGTTAGGGTTAGTGTTAGAGTTAGTGTTAGTGTTAGAGTTAGGGTTAGGGTTAGGTTTAGGTTTAGGTTTAGGTTTAGGTTTAGAGTTTGGGTTAGGTTTAGAGTTAGGGATAGGTTAGTGTTAGGGTTAGGGTTAGGGTTAGGGTTAGGGTTAGAGTTAGTGTTAGGGTTAGAGTTAGGGTTAGGTTTAGGGTTAGATTTTGTATCAAATGAGATTGCAGAAATGATAAAGTGTAATAATTAGATTCGTGTCATTATGAAGTTTTCGAACGAATACAAAACGCAATAAATACCATTTCCCAAATTATAAAGTTATTTTTACGTAGCATTTTGCACGAAATAACTCGATTACACCTCGACGTAATGTTTCACAAAATGTGATACTTACCGACTCGTCTTGCAAATAAGCAAACAAGAATGTCTGACCTAATAGGCCATGCACTCTTGGCCAAACGCCAGTCCCTGTCGCATCTCCGCAGTTTTACACTCCGTGCTTGTTAAGCAAGTACTTCCACGAAATGTGCTCTAATGAACTGACTATACTCAACGAAAATACTCCCGACTATCCCGACTGGAAGCAAAATCCCACCACTTCACTGTAGAAGTAGATTTTCTTTCTTTTTTTCCCCTGATCGCTTATTTAATCGGACCGCTCTCCTTGAGAATGCCTTCCCTGCTCTCTGGTTCCCTGACCGTAACAACATGCACAAATTTAAAGGTAATGCGAGCGAACATTTTGCTGCTCAACCCCCTATCTACGTTGCCCTCATAATCTGAAGGTTTTGACTATATTATGCCATCTAATATCTCTTTAAATTACTCAAAAGAAACTGAAATTCGAGGAATACATATTAATTGTTGCTTGTATAGAAAGAGATACATTTCTAGCTTCTCTCTTTCTCTCTGGCTTTCTTTTCTTTCCCTCTCTCTCTCTCCCTCTCTCTCTCTCTCTCTCTCTCTCTATATATATATATATATATGTATATATACACATACACACACATATATATATATATATATATATATATACACACACACACATATATATATATATATATATATATATATATATATATATATATATGTGTGTGTGTGTGTGTGTGTGTGTGTGTAAGACTATTGACTGCGAATCAGTGGCGATTTGTGATTGGAGTTCGCACCCACCGACCGTCGTGAATTTACTCCTTACACTGAAGATTGTGTAAGCATGAAACATCGATATCTGTAGCTAAAAAATAATTAATATTTATTTATAAAATATTATATATATATGTATATATATATATATATATATATATATATATATATATATATATATAGGGAGAGAGAATATAGAAATACGTCTTCTGTGCGAAACGGGCTCTAAAGAAACAGAAAAAATGATCCTCCACTAGATTGCTAAGTCAATTTTTTACTCTCTCAAGTAACGAAAGTGTGTCTGAGCGACAACTATCAAGATGTGGAAGCAGTTTTCCATCTTAGGATTATCTGACTCATATATATCGACCATCATCAGGAGGCATCTCTTGTGTAAATGGTCTATAGTTCAAAACGTCCTTTGGTCAATACATTTGGCAAAGTATACATTATCCAAAAGGTCCGTTGTGCAAAACGTATGTTGTGTAAATGGTCTATAGTTCAAAACGTCCTTTGGTCAATACATTTGGCAAAGTATACATTATCCAAAAGGTCCGTTGTTCAAAACGTATGTTGTGTAAATGGTCTATAGTTCAAAACGTCCTTTGGTCAATACATTTGGCAAAGTATACATTATCCAAAAGGTCCGTTGTGCAAAACGTATGTTGTGTAAATGGTCTATAGTTCAAAACGTCCTTTAGTCAATACATTTGGCAAAGTATACATTATCCAAAAGGTCCATTGTGCAAAACGTATGTTGTGTAAATGGTCTCTAGTGCAAAACGTCCTTTGCTCAATACATTTGGCAAAGTATACATTATCCAAAAGGTCCGTTGTGCAAAACGTCCTTTGTGCAAAACGTATGTTGTGTAAATGGTCTATAGTTCAAAACGTCCTTTGGTCAATACATTTGGCAAAGTATACATTATCCAAAAGGTCCGTTGTGCAAAACGTATTTTTGCTAAAACGTCCTTTGTGCAAAACGTATGTTGTGTAAATGGTCTATAGTTCAAAACGTCCTTTGCTCAATACATTTGGCAAAGTATACATTATCCAAAAAGTCCGTTGTGCAAAACGTCCTTTGTGCAAAACGTATGTTGTGTAAATGGTCTATAGTTCAAAACGTCCTTTGGTCAATACATTTGGCAAAGTATACATTATCCAAAAGGTCCGTTGTGCAAAACGTATGTTGTGTAAATGGTCTATAGTTCAAAACGTCCTTTGGTCAATACATTTGGCAAAGTATACATTATCCAAAAGGTCCGTTGTGCAAAACGTATGTTGTGTAAATGGTCTATAGTTCAAAACGTCCTTTGGTCAATACATTTGGCAAAGTATACATTATCCAAAAGGTCCGTTGTGCAAAACGTCATTTGTGCAAAACGTATGTTGTGTAAATGGTCAATAGTTCAAAACCTCCTTTGGTCAATACATTTGGCAAAGTATGCATTATCCAAAAGGTCCGTTGTGCAAAACGTATGTTGTGTAAATGGTCTATAGTTCAAAACGTCCTTTGGTCAATACATTTGGCAAAGTATACATTATCCAAAAGGTCCGTTGTGCAAAACGTATGTTGTGAAAATGGTCTATAGTTCAAAACGTCCTTTGGTCAATACATTTAGCAAAGTATACATTATCCAAAAGGTCCGTTGTGCAAAACGTCCTTTGTGCAAAACGTATGTTGTGTAAATGGTCTATAGTTCAAAACGTCCTTTGGTCAATACATTTGGCAAAGTATACATTATCCAAAAGGCTCGTTGTGCAAAACGTCCTTTGTGCAAAACGTATGTTGTGTATATGGTCTATAGTTCAAAACGTCCTTTGGTCAATACATTTGGCAAAGTATACATTATCCAAAAGGTCCGTTGTGCAAAACGTCCGTTGTGCAAAACGTATGTTGTGTAAATGGTCTATAGTTCAAAACGTCCTTTGGTCAATACATTTGGCAAAGTATACATTATCCAAAAGGTCCGTTGTGCAAAACGTATGTTGTGTAAATGGTCTATAGTTCAAAACGTCCTTTGGTCAATACATTTGGCAAAGTATACATTATCCAAAAGGTCCGTTGTGCAAAACGTATGTTGTGTAAATGGTCTATAGTTCAAAACGTCCTTTGGTCAATACATTTGGCAAAGTATACATTATCCAAAAGGTCCGTTGTGCAAAACGTATGTTGTGTAAATGGTCTATAGTTCAAAACGTCCTTTGGTCAATACATTTGGCAAAGTATACATTATCCAAAAGGTCCGTTGTGCAAAACGTATTTTTGCTAAAACGTCCTTTGTGCAAAACGTATGTTGTGTAAATGGTCTATAGTTCAAAACGTCCTTTGCTCAATACATTTGGCAAAGTATACATTATCCAAAAGGTCCGTTGTGCAAAACGTCCTTTGTGCAAAACGTATGTTGTGTAAATGGTCTATAGTTCAAAACGTCCTTTGGTCAATACATTTGGCAAAGTATACATTATCCAAAAGGTCCGTTGTGCAAAACGTATGTTGTGTAAATGGTCTATAGTTCAAAACGTCCTTTGGTCAATACATTTGGCAAAGTATACATTATCCAAAAGGTCCGTTGTGCAAAACGTATGTTGTGTAAATGGTCTATAGTTCAAAACGTCCTTTGGTCAATACATTTGGCAAAGTATACATTATCCAAAAGGTCCGTTGTGCAAAACGTATGTTGTGTAAATGGTCTATAGTTCAAAACGTCCTTTGGTCAATACATTTGGCAAAGTATACATTATCCAAAAGGTCCGTTGTGCAAAACGTCCTTTGTGCAAAACGTATGTTGTGTAAATGGTCAATAGTTCAAAACCTCCTTTGGTCAATACATTTGGCAAAGTATACATTATCCAAAAGGTCCGTTGTGCAAAACGTATGTTGTGTAAATGGTCTATAGTTCAAAACGTCCTTTGGTCAATACATTTGGCAAAGTATACATTATCCAAAAGGTCCGTTGTGCAAAACGTATGTTGTGAAAATGGTCTATAGTTCAAAACGTCCTTTGGTCAATACATTTGGCAAAGTATACATTATCCAAAAGGTCCGTTGTGCAAAACGTCCTTTGTGCAAAACGTATGTTGTGTAAATGGTCTATAGTTCAAAACGTCCTTTGGTCAATACATTTGGCAAAGTATACATTATCCAAAAGGTCCGTTGTGCAAAACGTCCTTTGTGCAAAACGTATGTTGTGTAAATGGTCTATAGTTCAAAACGTCCTTTGGTCAATACATTTGGCAAAGTATACATTATCCAAAAGGTCCGTTGTGCAAAACGTATGTTGTGTAAATGGTCTATAGTTCAAAACGTCCTTTGGTCAATACATTTGGCAAAGTATACATTATCCAAAAGGTCCGTTGTGCAAAACGTATGTTGTGTAAATGGTCTATAGTTCAAAACGTCCTTTGGTCAATACATTTTGCAAAGTATACATTATCCAAAAGGTCCGTTGTGCAAAACGTCCTTTGTGCAAAACGTATGTTGTGTAAATGGTCTATAGTTCAAAACGTCCTTTGGTCAATACATTTGGCAAAGTATACATTATCCAAAAGGTCCGTTGTGCAAAACGTATGTTGTGTAAATGGTCTATAGTTCAAAACGTCCTTTGGTCAATACATTTGGCAAAGTATACATTATCCAAAAGGTCCGTTGTGCAAAACGTATGTTGTGTAAATGGTCTATAGTTCAAAACGTCCTTTAGTCAATACATTTGGCAAAGTATACATTATCCAAAAGGTCCGTTGTGCAAAACGTCCTTTGTGCAAAACGTATGTTGTGTAAATGGTCTATAGTTCAAAACGTCCTTTGGTCAATACATTTGGCAAAGTATACATTATCCAAAAGGTCCGTTGTGCAAAACGTATGTTGTGTAAATGGTCTATAGTTCAAAACGTCCTTTGGTCAATACATTTGGCAAAGTATACATTATCCAAAAGGTCCGTTGTGCAAAACGTATGTTGTGTAAATGGTCTATAGTGCAAAACGTCCTTTGGTCAATACATTTGGCAAAGTATACATTATCCAAAAGGTCCGTTGTGCAAAACGTCCTTTGTGCAAAACGTATGTTGTGTAAATGGTCTATAGTTCAAAACGTCCTTTGGTCAATACATTTGGCAAAGTATACATTATCCAAAAGGTCCGTTGTGCAAAACGTATGTTGTGTAAATGGTCTATAGTTCAAAACGTCCTTTGGTCAATACATTTGGCAAAGTATACATTATCCAAAAGGTCCGTTGTTCAAAACGTATGTTGTTTAAATGGTCTATAGTTCAAAACGTCCTTTGGTCAATACATTTGGCAAAGTATACATTATCCAAAAGGTCCGTTGTGCAAAACGTATGTTGTGTAAATGGTCTATAGTTCAAAACGTCCTTTGGTCAATACATTTGGCAAAGTATACATTATCCAAAAGGTCCGTTGTGCAAAACGTATGTTGTGTAAATGGTCTATAGTGCAAAACGTCCTTTGGTCAATACATTTGGCAATATATACATTATCCAAAAGGTCCGTTGTGCAAAACGTCCTTTGTGCAAAACGTATGTTGTGTAAATGGTCTATAGTTCAAAACGTCCTTTGGTCAATACATTTGGCAAAGTATACATTATCCAAAAGGTCCGTTGTTCAAAACGTATGTTGTGTAAATGGTCTATAGTTCAAAACGTCCTTTGGTCAATACATTTGGCAAAGTATACATTATCCAAAAGGTCCGTTGTGCAAAACGTATGTTGTGTAAATGGTCTATAGTTCAAAACGTCCTTTAGTCAATACATTTGGCAAAGTATACATTATCCAAAAGGTCCATTGTGCAAAGCGTATGTTGTGTAAATGGTCTATAGTGCAAAACGTCCTTTGCTCAATACATTTGGCAAAGTATACATTATCCAAAAGGTCCGTTGTGCAAAACGTCCTTTGTGCAAAACGTATGTTGTGTAAATGGTCTATAGTTCAAAACGTCCTTTGGTCAATACATTTGGCAAAGTATACATTATCCAAAAGGTCCGTTGTGCAAAACGTATTTTTGCTAAAACGTCCTTTGTGCAAAACGTATGTTGTGTAAATGGTCTATAGTTCAAAACGTCCTTTGCTCAATACATTTGGCAAAGTATACATTATCCAAAAGGTCCGTTGTGCAAAACGTCCTTTGTGCAAAACGTATGTTGTGTAAATGGTCTATAGTGCAAAACGTCCTTTGGTCAATACATTTGGCAAAGTATACATTATCCAAAAGGTCCGTTGTGCAAAACGTATGTTGTGTAAATGGTCTATAGTTCAAAACGTCCTTTGGTCAATACATTTGGCAAAGTATACATTATCCAAAAGGTCCGTTGTGCAAAACGTATGTTGTGTAAATGGTCTATAGTGCAAAACGTCCTTTGGTCAATACATTTGGCAAAGTATACATTATCCAAAAGGTCCGTTGTGCAAAACGTATGTTGTGTAAATGGTCTATAGTGCAAAACGTCCTTTGGTCAATACATTTGGCAAAGTATACATTATCCAAAAGGTCCATTGTGCAAAACGTATTTTGGCTAAAACGTCCTTTGTGCAAAACGTATGTTGTGTAAATGGTCTATAGTTCAAAACGTCTTTTGGTCAATACATTTGGCAAAGTATACATTATCCAAAAGGTCCATTGTGCAAAAGGTCCGTTGTGCAAAACGTCCTTTGTGCAAAACGTCTGTTTTGCAAAAGGTCCGTTATGAGAAGTGCCTTTTGGCCAAAACGTCCGTTCGCCTAAATATCCATGGTGCAAAAACAAGCCCTATCTATATACATGATTAAACCGTCCTCATAAGTCATCAAATTTTGTTTCCTTTCGTTCATCATTTTCAATCCTCTCATAATATTCTTCATCATTCAATTGACAACCCATCTATCTCATTAACACTTATCCTCGAGTGGATTTCGACCTTGATAAGTGGTAAGAGATTAGTAAAAAAAAAAAAAGAAAGCAAGTTTTATTTCACAAATATTTTTTCTCATAATCTGGGAATTTTATAATTAGTCACAAAATTTCTTTTTAAGAAAATGAATAACCAGATATTTAGAAACGTAGTTAATACGTTCGCTATACATCGATATGTTAAACTCCTTTCGGCAACTCTTAGTGGCGGTAGTTGCAAAATTTAATCAATTAAACATGTGTTTGCTTTTATAAATGAAGAAGAAAAAAACGTGATTTTGTTCAATTACTTTTCTATGTATTTTCTATATATCATTTTTTATGTATCTTCTATATATGATTTTTCTATACAGTTCAATTACTTTTCTATGTATTTTCTATATATCATTTTTTATGTATCTTCTATATATGATTTTTCTGTACAGTTCAATTACTTTTCTATGTATTTTCTATATATCATTTTTTATGTATCTTCTATATATGATTTTTCTATACAGTTCAATTACTTTTCTATGTATTTTCTATATATCATTTTTCTATGTATCTTCTATATATGATTTTTCTATACAGTTCAATTACTTTTCTATATATTTTCTATATATCATTTTTATGTGTCTTCTATATATGATTTTTCTATACAGTTCAATTACTTTTCTATGTATTTTCTATATATCATTTTTTATGTATCTTCTATATATGATTTTTCTATACAGTTCAATTACTTTTCTATGTATTTTCTATATATCATTTTTCTATGTATCTTCTATATATGATTTTTCTATACAGTTCAATTACTTTTCTATGTATTTTCTATATATCATTTTTCTATATCATTTAATCCTTTTTCTATGTATCTTCCATATATTATTTTTCTATACAGTGCAATTACTATTCTATATATTTTCTATTTATTATTTTTACTAGAAAATATATGCTCCCTCCGGTCG
The DNA here is from genome assembly GCA_963556195.1 of Sepiola atlantica. Taxonomy (NCBI): domain Eukaryota; kingdom Metazoa; phylum Mollusca; class Cephalopoda; order Sepiida; family Sepiolidae; genus Sepiola; species Sepiola atlantica. The sequence continues at coordinate 59,742,541 of OY744545.1, read as the reverse complement.
CATATTTTTGCTAGGCTGCCGCGTCAGAAATGAACGCTCACGCGTAAACCGATGGAGCCCCAGTCATATTTCTTGGGTTGTTAGACATTGATTTTCTTTGTTTATTACCAAGAATATTTTTAGTTGAAAATAAAGAAACAAAATTCGACCCTACCCCGATTTTTGTTTTACTCTCCTTCATAAATAGAAATATTTTTAGTTTAAAAAGAAAGAAAACACATTTTTTGGACCCCCTCCTCAATTTTTTTTATTTCACCCTCTCCCATAAATAGAAATATTTTTAGTTAAGAAAAGAAAACAAACATTTTTTTACCCCTCCCCCCACCGAATATTTTAATTTTTATTAATACATATAAATATTTTTAATTAAAAAGGGGGAAAAAGAAAAACCTAACCCTAACTCTAAACCCTAATTCTAACCCCCACTTTGACCTTGAACCTAACCCTAACGACGGGGTCAAAGTTAGCGCGGGTCCTAAAGTGAAAAAGCACCAAAAAAATCAAATACAGTGAACACGATTAGTTATGTAAATGCTCTCGGAAAGAAAATTTACCTAAATTAAATTCATTAAAATGTGTGTGTATGTGTTTGTTTAATAACCTCTTTTTAATTAAACAATTTGATTCTAAAATTAGTTGTATAGTTTTCCAGTAACATGTGTTAGTTTTTTTGTTGACAGAAAAGAAAAAATCACATCTTTTATTTTAATAAATAAAACATGGAATAATAAAAACAGTTTGTATATAAAAGCTTAACAGCATATAAGGTGAAATTGAAATCATAAATTCAGTTACGGTCGTGAAAAAAATAATAATATTAGATATGAAAGTATTAAAAAATCAAATACAGTAAACACGAATAGTTTTTTAATTCTCGAAAAGAGAAAGTTTACCTAAACTAAATTCGTTATAATGTGTGTGTGTGTGAAGGTTTTTAAATGGTAATTTTTAAATCAATTATTATTTTAATTAAACAATTTGATTCAGTGAATTTGTGTTTTAAAACATAATGGCTAATAAGATTAAGAAAATAAACAAACTCAGAACGTTTTAATAAGACCAATCAGAGTAAAAGTAGCACGGTAAATGCCAGCGTTTTGTTTACATTTTAAATAACGCGCTGACTTGCGTCCATACTGAATAATCGGAGGGAGGGAACCAATTCAATGGATCAACGCTGGCTGTTCAATCAGTTTCGTCATAGATATATTAACTACGTAACTGGTTTCATGCATGTATATACATAAATAATAAAAGTAATAATTATAATTTATAAGTAAGATTATTAGCGAGCAAAATAGCGTAGATACATGTGGAAATCTGAAGAAAACAATCATGAGTGTATATTTGCGAATACTGATTTATTAGAAATTTAAAAGCAATTAATTATGTAAATTAAGAAATGCGTATAGTGTTTACGGCGGTTTTTGTACTAGTATATAACGAAGCTGGCGGGCTAATTAAATAGTAATATTACTCTGATGGAGTTTCGGCTTCAGACCGGCAGATACATAATCTTCATTATTAATAGATATATTATTTAATCATTAATCTACCACTAAGTATTCTGTTTTAATTATATAACATACTTTAGTACAAAAATATTGGTAGTTTGGTTTGGTAGTTTTGTTTTACGGCATATCAACCCTTTTTGGGTTATTTAATGCCGAATCTAGTCTTGTTTTCTTCTCTTTTTTGTTTCTTTCCCCTTTTAATATCTGTTTCTATTTAACCCATAGTTGGGACCCTAACAGGTACTACCACTCCGGGTCAGGGTGGACCTGGGAGCAATGGTAATTAAGAGGAGGCTCCACATTCCCCAAAGTCCGTAAGCCGGATCTCACCATCGGATGTAGTTTAAGGTCATATCCAGGACCGGGAGTAGGGTAGGAAAAATAAAAATAAAAAAGGGGAGGGAGAAAGGGAGAGGGGCTGTTGTTTTTGTTTTTGGTTTTGTAGAACATAATTAAGTTTTACAAAAAAAAAAAAAAAAAAAAAAAACGTCAATGTAGGTGAATTTCGTCTCAGGGAGCCACAGGGCAGCCTGATCTGGTATCACCAGCAAAAATATTGTAATCTTAAAACTAATAGATTTCATTTAAATTAGACCCCTTAAAATGTTATCCTTAAATGCTTTATTTTTTATATTGGCTTGAAATCGAAGATACTGATAACTTATTCAGCGTGTGTGTCTATGCAACATCATATTAATACCTACTCACACTTGCCAAAAGACTCGTTACAGATGTTAAACGAGTTGCAGTTGCACACCTCTTCGTTGAATATTATTTTAAATAGGCATTTTGTTGGAATTTTTTCTTATTTGACGCAAAAAGAATTTTTGGGTCAATAAAAATAATTTTTTATCAAGAGTTTTCGTAATTATTTAATTAAATCACTTGAATTCATTAGTGTTAAGATCGACAAAACTATGTCACATATATAGGAAAAATAAGACAATAATATTTCAAATGAATACCACCAAAAATTAATATATTATTAACAGTTTAAAAATGGTTATGCAAATTAGGCATACAAAAAATAGCTTCTTTCCTCGTGCTGCTGGCCTCTGGAACTCCCTCCCTGCCCCCTGTTTCCCCGACAGTACTGACATGCAGAAATTTAAAACTAATGTAAACAGACATCTCGCTGCTCAGATCCCAACTTAAGCTGAACCAGTAATCCTTCTCCCCTTTTCCTTTTTCTCAGTAGCCCCTTACGTTCACAGTGGCGTCCTGCCTTGTTTGGAGTGAATCATGTAAAAAAAAAAAATAGTGTCGACAGGTCTTTGCTGTCTACTATATATGCACTATTTCAAATGCTTATTTTATATTATTTATTTAAAAAGAACAGTGAGGCGCTATGATGGTAATATAAGTTTGAACATTGAAAAGCAAAACAATCGCATGTATTCATTCAGATAAATATTCATCCTCCTCATCAACAAAAGCAACAATTAACACATGGTACATTTTTCGATAGGTTTTAACCATCGAATATCATGACTAAAGATAGGGACAATTTCTGATCCCTGAAGCGACACCAATAAACCAATAATAATAATAGGATGTGCGCGTGGGCAGTATTCTTCAACGCGCGTCACGTGCGTTGTTCTGTATTCGATTATGTTTTATATACATTTGTGGCGGCGAATACTGAAGGCGAGTTGGATCAAAGCCGAACGCTGTATATATCATTGCGTCTCCTGAGTCGCCTTTGGAATAACACCTGACAGGTCTCTTATTTACCCACACTCTGGTCCCTCAAGATATCATCATAGAGAACTTTATGCGGATTAAATACAGGGAAAGTATACCAGGATATTACTAGCATTAATTATTTTGATTCTCATCGGCTTTCGTATTGCTGTGAATTTGTTCTAATATACATCATATAATAATTGAGCTTGTGTGTTTGTATGTAATCGAACATTTTAGGAGAGTAGAAAGTGGACCTCGGGTTTACTTTCGGTGGCCTCGTAACTCTCGTTTCCATTATATTGTCTTTTAGTCCTCACATGCTATGAGCGATGTTTCTGACAAAGGTGGAAGAATTGCTGTTTTGATGGGTCAGAATCTATCTATATAACACTTATCTTTGGCTAGTTTTTGACCTTGAAGTAGTATTGTTTTAGCTCTTTATATTAAGTGGCTTCATGCCCTGCTTGGAGCGATTTCCATAAAAAATTGAGTTTTGGTGTTTTATGTAATCAAACCTTTTAGCAGAGTAGAAAGTGGACCTTGAGTTTACTTTCGGCAACGTCGTAACTCGGTTAAAATTACTTTTCAAATCAAGTTTTTTATTAAGGGCACACAGACCAAAACAATAACTTAAATTATTTTTTTTTAATAACTACCTAGTTCTATTCGCGTATTCAACACTGTTGAAGTAAATACTGAAAATCTATACATAAAATATCTTTTCTTTCAAAAATTTATAGATATATGAAATAATATATATGAAATAATATATATGAAATAATATATATATATCTATATATATATATATAGTTTTTTAGTTTATTTTTGTTAGTTGTTGAATTGCTTATTCTTTATTCCATTTTTATTTCTACATATTGTCTGAAACATTGTTTCTTTTTTTCCCATATATATATATATATATATATAAGTATAAATTTTTATTTATACAAACATTATCGGTTACATATGTGCATACATGTTTCGGTTGCACTCTCCCAAGAAAGTCAACCTCATCAGACCGAGAATCTTTCAGGAATGGATGTAACCGATAATGTTTGTATAAATAAAAATTTATACTTATAAACAGCTCTACTTGGTATTGAGCACTTTTTATAAACACTTGAGTTTCTACGGATTTACATTTACAGAAACCAATACATATACGATATATATATATATATATATATATATATATATATATATATATATCAATCCTATCGATTACGGAATAAAATTCCTTCTTCAGGGGTGACCAGTATTGAGTCATTTTCTTTTTTTTTTCATCAAAAAACAAGAATAAAGAAACTTATTTCTTTGTTAATTTGATAAACGTCTTTGATGGCACGACGCCACCGCCGTGCTGTTACTGATGGCGGCTAGGACTCAAAAACCGGTGTCGAACGAGAATTGCGTTGGCACGCTGTCAAGTAAAATGTGTGGTTTATCGTTCAAGTTTCCAAGTATTGCATGGAAAGTTAATAAAATTGAAATATAAGCCAAATAAGCAATACAAGATTAATATATATTTTTTTTTCTTACATTAATCCTATCGATTACGGAATAAAATTCCTTCTTCAGGGGTGACCAGTATTGAGTCATTTTTTTTTTCATCAACAAACAAGAATAAAGAAACTTATTTCTTTGTTAATTTGATAAACGTCTTTGATGGTACGACGCCACCGCCGTGCTGTTACTGATGGCGGCTAGGACTCAAAAACCGGTGTCGAACGAGAATTGCGTTGGCACGCTGTCAAGTAAAATGTGTGGTTTAAAAAAAAAAAATGACTCAATACTGGTCACCTCTGAAGAAGGAATTTTATTCCGTAATCGATAGGATTAATGTAAGAAAAAAAAAATTAATCTTGTATTGCTTATTTGGCTTATATTTCAATAAACCACACATTTTATATATATATATATATATATATATATATATATATATATATATATATATATATATATATATATTACACCTGTATTCTACTGAATATTAATTAATATTCAGTAGAATACAGTTTTTCAAGTTGATTATTTATTTATATAGCTAACTCATTGACCATTTCTATATGATTAACTTATATGTATATATGTATATATATATATATATATAAATATATATATACGTATATATATCAGTATAACCTTTTCTTATGAATTAATATATATATATATATATATATATATATATAATCTTTTGGTTAGGGCTAGATCCCTTATGTTTATTAGATATTTAGCTCTGCCTTTGACAAGATGCGGTAATTGACGTAAGACTATAATATTGTTTATGTAATTATATATATATATATATATATATATATATATATATATATATATATATATATATATATATATATATATATATATGCGTGTATGTGTGTCTGTGTTATAAACTAAAGAATGGTTTCTTTTTTATGTAGACATAAATATACAGCAAGAGATAAAGAATGTTACGCATACATATGTCTGTCTGCAATATTCGTATTTATATGGTGGGCATTTATATATATATATATATATATATATATATATATATATATATATTTATATTATTTACATTTCTATAAGATAACACAACTTAACAAGTAAATGTTCATCATATTCCTTTTTCTCTATCGTTTAAAGTGTTAATATTCGATCGATAAAATTGAATATGAACACTTTCAATAACAGAGAAAAAAACAACAGATATGACGAAAATAATGCACTATTAACTTTTATATACAAAAAATAGAGTTAAGTAAGGTTTTGAATTGGAGTGAAAACAAATTAGATAAATTAGATATTAGATAGATTAGATAAGCCCGGTGCTTTTTTGTCGCTTGACTGTGGGATATTATATACGAGTGAATCCTCTTCAGTAATATTTGTGATATTTTGTATATCATAAGAGTATATGTTCTCGATCTTGGCAGAAACAATTGTCTGTCAATAAAGTGTTTTTAAAGGAAGTGTGGAGTGTTTCTCTTAATAACTAAGTTTTAAAATGTTATATATATATATATTTCCCTCTCTTTCTCTCTCTATCTCTCTCTCTCTCTCTCTCTCTCTCTCTATATATATATATATATATATATATATATATATATATATATGAATAGATGAAAGGCTAAAATAATCCGACGGTATGAAATTAAAATGGAATAAGTGGAAGACCTAAAAAGCTCAACGTTTCGCTCAAATGTTATATGGGCTTTGTCAAGAGATATGGAATTGTACGCATACATATGCGTGTCTGTAATATGCGTATTTATATGGCGTGCATTTAAATATATATATACATATATATATATATATATATATATATATATATATATATATATATATATATATATATATATATATATATATATATATATATATATATATATATACAGGGTTAGCCAAAGGTAGGTGGACAGTAAAAACATTTGTTTGTGTAAGCGTAAAAGGCAGATTTCAAAGCTGTGTAAATCAAGAAAGAAAATGTGTTTTACTGTCCATATACTTTTAGCTCACCCTGTATATATATTTATATTTTTTAAATTTCTATAAGATAACACAACGTAACAAGTAAATGTTCATCATATTTCGTTTTTCTCTATCGTTTAAAGTGTTACTATTCGATCGATAACATTGAATATGAACACTTTCAACAACAGAGAAAAAACAACAGATATGAAAAAAATAATATACCATTAACTTTTATATACAAAAAAAAGAGTAAGTAAGTTTTTCTCTTTTAATTTGAGTGAAAAAAATAATATGATAAATTAGATAAGTGCCGGGTGCTTTTTTTTAGCTTGACTGTGGGATATTATACACAGATGAATCCTCTTCAGTAATATTTGTGATATTTTGTACATCATAAGAGTATATGTTCTTGATCTTGACAGAAACAATTGTCTGTCAATAAAGTGTTTTTAAAGGAAGTGTGGCGTGTTTCTCTTAATAACTAAGTTTAAAGACGTTCACTCTCTCTCTCTTTTTCTCTTCCCCCTTCCCTCTCTCTCTTCTCTTTCTCATTTCTCTTCTCTCTCTCTCTCTCTCTCTCTATATATATATATATATACATTAGATTTTGATGTGATATATATATATATATATTAGATTTTGATGTGAGATATATATATATATTAGATTTTAATGTGATATATATACATATATTATATATATATATATATTAGATTTTGATGTGAGATATATATATATATATATTAGATTTTAATGTGATATATATATATATATATATATATATATATATATATATATATATGAGATTTTAATGTGATATATATATATATATATATATATATAATTAATTTAACAATCATACAACGTCACAGCCCACACAAACCATAGACGCCACAAACCGGAAGTCCTAGACTCGGGTGTGGTATATGCTCCACTGCTAGGACCAAATGAGGGCGAAACTCGTGTCTAGGAATTCCGCTCTGTGTCTTTCATGGTCTGTGTGGACTGCGACGTTGTCTGATTGTGGATATAATTATATATATATATATATATATATATATATATATATGTTTATATATATGTATATATATATCAATGGAAATATTGAATTACTCACAACTCTCAAGTAGTATTTGTGTATTAGTTATGACTTTGATGTCATCATGAAGTTTTGATATCATTGACCTTTTAAACTAGATGTATAATACATCGTGTGGTATTATACACATACTTATAGAATCATTGACCACAGCGGTCCTGATACCATTGTATTTGACAAAGAACCTGACACCTACCAAATTATCAACATGGCAATTCATTGTGATCACAATGTGAAGAAGGAAATGTTATATTATAGATGGGGCCCGATATTTTTAGATACACTTAAATCAACTAGTGTGAATTATGACTGAGAGTCAAATGAAGACAATGAGTGCGGGTCAAGCTGACATGCACCGAATGGGGACCGTTATGAGTCAATCATGTTTTTGAAAGACCATAACAAAGTTACAAATTCGACGCCGACACAGGAAAATCTCGGGTCAGAAAAGGTCAGAAAACATGAGTGAAAGAAATGCTTTTTGCATGACTGTCGCACGTGTGGATCTGTGACGTCACTCCTTCTTCGTGAGAAACGAGAGTGTTTTAAATAGTACGCTTTGGGAGCTGAGTGCGTAGACATCACGATGTAGCCGCTCGTCCTGAAAGCAATCGGACCGATGAGAAAATGGGCTAAGAGTTGGATCTCGAATGATATCCAGAAGAAATCCCCGTGCATCGTCGCATCCCACAGCAAGAAGTATGAATGAAAATCGAGTAGACGAATGGATAAAGCCGTTCCGCAACCAACACGTCGAATAAAAAAATTCAATCTCTTTCTGAAGAAAAATTGTCTCCGAGTTTGTCTTCTGCCTGTCTATACAGATCAAAGACTACCAGAATCGATCACAACTAGAGACACAACGAAACCGCCGGCACAAATGGCTAACCCGACCAGATGACGAAAGAAAAAAATGTAAGGTAACTTTTTTGTGAATCACATTTTCGAGTTCTAAAATTATGAACTGAGAGAATCAAAACTGAAAGAAGAAGTAAACTATGTTTAAGGTGATCATGTTTAATTTGAAGTTAATTTGAAAACTGAAGAGACTAACTGTGACAATGTTCTAACGATAAAAGTGTTTTAAAGAGAAATGTGCTTAACGAACAATGTTTAATATAAGTAAAATCTGTTTAAAGAGAACAGTGTTTGATGTAAAATGTGTAAATGATAAAAATGTTTGGAAAGAAAAGATGTTTTAACGAGAAAAGAATTTAAAACACAATGTATATAAAGAACAATGTTTTAATAAGTAAAATACTTAAAAAGTAATGTTTAAAAGGACTGACAGTTTTAAGTGCCTTAGAAATGAGTGTTGAAAACGCTTGAAAAAGCTTCTAGACTTTTCATAAACTTTCGTATCGTTTTCGTGTTTCGGGAAGCGTGTAACAGACTTTGATTTTCAAGTGCTATGTAACAGAAAGAGGACATTGCCAAACGTTTCAAAGTTAACTAGAGAATTAGACAGGAAGACAGAGCAAATCTCAATTGTATTCTTCGTAACTGGGATCAATTAGTTACCTGAGAAAAGTAAATGGAGTCTTATCACTACAGCAGATTTGAGATCGTTACAGAATGTTTACTACTAGGCGAAACAGTTTTGTTGCCTCAGTGTGAAAACAGAAAGTATAGACACTGTGGATAAAGAGATGACACCGTAAATCAAATTCTACGTGGATGCAGATAGCTAGCTCAAAATGAAATATGAGATAGACATCGATTGGTTGGGAAGATAGTTAACTGGGAACTGTGGAAACGATAGGTAGACAAGTCGTACAGCCTCGGCTACATGGAAATACAATAGGAAATAATAACATACTAGCACGAAGACATAAAATAACCAGTAGAATAGTAGAGTTCACTGTCTCAGTTTTGAATGTGTAAAATGCACAACACAAAGTAAATACATGTACCTTGCGAGAGAGCGAACGAGGATATGGAGCATGAAAAATGAACTACCATCGTTGTAGAACTAATAGTGTAATCATAGCGTAAACATACTCAATACCGCATGCTTATTGACAGAGTATTTGGTGTCTCAAGCGGAGGAACGGTGTTTGTTCAGCTTGCAGAGGTGCCTGTTCTAATTCGGAGAGTAGAAAGTAGATTTTAGGGGTTACTTCTGGCAGCCTCTTAATTCACATTTAATGAGCGATGTTTCTGACAAAGGGGGAATAATTGCTGTTTTCTGGGTGGAATCTATCCATGTAACATTTATCGTTGGCTAGTTTGTTTTTTTTACCTTAAAGTAGTTTTTTGTAGCTATTTACATCAAGTGGCTTCAAGTCTTGTCTGGAGCGACTTCTATAAAACAACAAATACACGTCTGCAGTTCGGTAAAGAAACCAGGTATCCTCGTTACCTCTAAAAATAAAAAATCGTTACTTGTTTTAAACTTGAGATGTGATTTTGGATGGAGATAAAAACGTTTTGTTACAGCGGTGACCGAGACCACATCACGGTCAATGTCGAAATCAAGCCCCGAATTCGGACGAAGATGATGACGGGAACATTAGGGCCTGTGCAGTGAAGGCAAAGAAAACGCGAGGTCAGAATAGAAACATTTGCGAAATTACTGAGAGAAAAAACGAGAAAAAATGTTAATCAAAGGTTCATATCATACAAACCAATGGCCATAATAAAACATTTAAGAAAACCCCCGAGTGCTGAAACCAACCCACATATCCCGTTAACACGAACCACTCATAGGTAAGTTTAAACAGTGGCATCAACACCGATTAGTTCTACAGAAAATCGTCCTGGAAGGTCTGAGAGAAGTGAAATACTATGGAGAGAAAGCACCATCCAGACCTACACTAAAAAAGAGTACACACATATTAAGGTCTCATTGCGACTCAAATTTCAGATGAATTCAACGGATGATATAAGCAAGAATTTAAAGGCTGTTGCGAGAACGCAATGTGATTTGCAACGGTGATCGAGAGAAGCGGAGAGTATCGCAAATCTGGGGAGACTTTTGCCACTAAGTCTCCAGTAAATGTCACCTGATGTTTGCCAGTGCGCGATCACACAAGTCATCTGTGTTAACAGAGGTAAGATTTCTTGGGTACATATAGAAGAAATATTTTATAGCCAGACACAGATTCCCACGCCTCGGGTAATACACATGTAACAATCACCATTCACTCTTCAATACAGGTTTGAGCAGCATCTCAAGTATTTAACATGAAGACCGGAATTCATTTTACACATTAATTAATTTCAAAAATGAAACCATCACACAGAAGAAACAGAGGAAGAAATTAACATTTTAAAGTGTCGTCTTACTTGCATGCGCACGAGAGAGAGAGAGAGAGAGAGGGGGGGGGGGAGGGAGAGAGAGAGCAATATTGATATATACCCTGCCCTCAATGGAGTTAAAGTAGCCAATGAAAACTTCCACGTCTTCTCCGCTTGAAGTTTGTCACGTGTCAAATTTCTGTAGTCGCAGTGGTAACGTGGCAGCCGAAGTTCCAATCTTCTCGTATATCCGTCGTTTTTCTCTTTTTCTGATGAAGAGCTTTAGTAAACATAATCAATAAGGAAATACATTTAGGTCTTTTAAATTTCTTTAGGGGTTTATTCTTTCTTTATGGCATATATGTTTTCTTTCTTCTTTCTTGTGCCAGCTCCCTCAAAGCTGCAGCTCGGTCTTGGCAAGCCAGGTTCTCGTCTCGTCATCAAGGTCCGCTATGACCTGCTCGCCATTGGGTGGTTTGAAGAGCGGGCATTCCTCTATGACGTGCGTAACTGTCTGTTCTGGGTGACCACATTCACATGCAGCACCCTCTCTCAGGCCCCAGTCTCTCATTGTGGCAGAAAAACGGCCCACACCAGTTCTCAGGCGGTTCAGATTGGTCCATTGCCTTCGTGGCAGCTCAGCCCCTGGTATGTCGTCTTGGTCGGTGATGAACCTGTGCAGTCGGTGTTGGTCAGCCTGCTGCCAATCTTCCCTCCAGCGGTTCTTGGTCCACATCTGCTTTGAGGTAGTGTCTGGGACGGTTTCCAGAAGCTGATGCGCGTACTGGGAGAGTGCGTGGCGTGATTTTAGGCGTACTGGTGGAGGGGGTTTGCTCATGATGTCGTGAAGCAGATGTCTCTTGTCGATCTTGGCCTTGCGTGACAGTGCCAGGACATATATGTAAACGCATAAAACACAAAAGCCCCTCCCCATAGGGAGAGACAGACAGTAACTACCGAGGCCACCCGTGGACAAGTGTTAATGTGATTTCTATTTATCCCCCCCCTCCAGGAGATTAGACACAAGTGTCATGTGGGTTTGATGGAAGCGTTTTCAGTGGAATGACTTGGATTTGAACATGGCACACCCAGGTTCTCAGCCACTGTGCCATCCCCATTCTCCCTCTATCAGTTCAGTCGAGAAAAGAAATAGATTGCTTATTCATTAGACACGTAAGACTTAGGGGTATTATTGTCTCTGTGACGTCATCGCCAGTACACGTAGCTCTTACGATATCCACTTGTAAAATTCCATTCTACCTCATTTCAACCTTACGTTGAAATTTACAATACTAACATTATCTTTACACACCCGCATCTAAATATTATTGCAGTATGGAATGAATGACTATATGGTCGATGTTGCATCAAGTGGAGGATTACATTCCGTGCTAGCCTAGAGACTGCGTTGAGCAAAGCGTTAATCAACAAACAACCATCTAGTCGGCGCTGTTCACTAGAGCGTTTGTCGTCAGAATATCTTCAGAACGGGTTGACCACGCAGACATGATGTTGAATATCGAGTCTGGTGTATCGGAAATAGCATCTAGTAAAAATAAATAAAACCTATTCGACAAAGACACGGATCTTACCCCGGACGAAACAAAAAGCGGTTGATTGACACGGACACACAGCTGGCTAGAAAAATAAATATCTGGTGATTTGAAGCAGAAATTTTGCAAAGGTCATCCACAAATGTTAGCTGCAGACGAAAATACACCTGTTGCTAAATTAAAAATATAAGAGATAAAAATCACGTCCTCGTCGGGACTGTGTCTATATTGACGGCGAAGGAACCCCGCCCCCTCCAGAAGATGCAGTTATTATTGGGTGGGTGCGGGTGTCCCGAAATGGTATATAAACTTGCTCAAATTCAGATCAAGACAGTGTGGTGGCTAGCGAGTTTTAGAGATCAACCCCCGTCAATGTCCGTGCTTCCTCGAATTCTCCTTCTCAACAACTCTTTCACCGCAACCGAGCAATGAAAATAAATCATTGTTTACAAGTTTTCGTAAATCAACATAACATTGTATCGTAAATTTGTTTTAAAACTAAGTGAGCATTCATATAATCCGCAAACAGTAGAAATAAAGACCCTCGGCATTTGTTTAAAGCGAATTAGTTTTGCTTAAAAACTATTTTTTGCTAATAAAAACAATACGTGAATTCATTCATCATAGTTACTTACTCTCACATGCAAATGATAAGTAGCGTATTTTTTTTTCTACGAAATTTCGAAAATGTTTTTTTCGTACTAGCTATAAAGCGGTAGAAGTTAGGTAAAGATGGAAATTGACATATCCAGATATTGTACAAACGTCTATCGATAGAACGGGTATAAACTAGTTTTTTATAATTATTGTTATGAATTTAAGAACTGTTTTTCGCAAAATGTGTCCATTCAATCTACGAGTTAAGCGACGAAAACGTTTTTGTCGAACTCAAACGTGAAAACAAACCAAGATGGCGTCTTATAGAGATAAATGGACGCATCTATAATAATTAATAAGATACGTCCATTCGATCTGCAAATATAGCAGTGAAAGTGCGATTTCAAACGTAAGAATGACGCACTAACGAAGATGTTATTTTGTAGCCTCATCATCCTCTCAGTGGTCGTGCTACGGTAAAAAATCGTTGTACGCATAACTTAGTTGTGCTTCGGGTACATGTGTGATACGTCGTTGAGGACATTTGCCAGCGACCAAAACGCTATTTATCGTTGTCAGGTCGTGCCGATCCGAACGACAATATTTTTATCCGACGCTGATGTCCTTCCCGTAGTTTACTCTCTGACTCTTTTAATGATCTCTTCTATGTGCTTCAAATACTTTCGACCGGGAACCCTCTCAGCTGACGATCGGAATTGATTACATCCGCCTGTGCTATGCTCTTTCCATCGTTCCCCGGCACGCAGAAAGCTAACATCTAATTGTCATTGCGTCATTCGTCTGGTAAGTTCACTAGATCTGCGTTAACTTATAATTTTCATAGATAATATTGTCCGGCTGGTCTAGTTGTAATAAGTGAGTAGGGGGTCGAGTCAGTTTATAGTATCACAATTTTACATCGAAGCATAACAGAAGAACAGCCGACTGATGGCAAAGCGTTTCATAATATTAATCATCATTGCACTGAAAATATATTCATCTGGCTCATTCAAATACACGCAGAGATGACTGAAAATATTTTTCAAACCAAACTTAAAATTTGTACGAATATAGATATATTTTGTTCGTTTCGTGAATCGTGTCTTCAACTCTTTCATTCACGACATCTTTGGGTTAATTGTGTAATTGCTTAATGGTGACCCATACCCCAATCCTTCGCAACAATAATTTATAACAAACATTTTTGTTTATTTTTCTCATCCGCCGCTTATACCTATGTTAATTGCCTAAGTGGGCCTTGGTACATTTCCAACGACTTGACCGTTGTCCATATCGTATTCAAGCTAGAATTCACGTAACCAAAACTATGGTGTTCAGTAGTGGGCTTCTAGGTTAGTGTTTATTACTTCAGGATCGAAACCTGTTCAAATTTCGTGGACTCCGATGAACTAAGTGAGTAGAAAGTGACTAACTTTCGGTTTATTTTCGGCAACCTCGTAACTCTCGCTTTCCTTATTTTGTCCTTTAGTCCTCACATTCCACGAGTGATGTTTCTGACAAAGGGGGAATAATTGTTTTTTTCTAGGTTGGAATCTATCCATCTAACATTTATCGTTGGCTAATTTAGTATAGTATTTTTTTTAGCTTCTTACATCAAGTGGCTTTATGTCTTGTCTGGAGCGATTATTATAAAAATAAATAAATATTAATTCGTAAATGCCTAAAATGAAAAATAGGCTCGATAAATTTGACTAAAGTATTTATTAAATTATTTGTTACCATGGTTAAGTCAAAGGTATACGATTGTGGCGATAACCCAATGTGATTTGCAATGAAGCAGAGAGCATAAGTAACTACGATGAATGTATTCACGTATTTGTATAAGGACCCGTGACGCAGTAGATATAGTACTAAGTTAAATTCAGTTCTAAGGGATAGTCATGTGTAGGTTGAAGGTTCAATCCTCGGGGCGGGCGATACGAAGAATTGCGAATTACTGAAGACTTCACCTAGTCATGTCCGACGGAACGAGAGCATACTACCCCCGTGGATTAAATAAAGGGTTCCGTTCGAAATTCCGTCTAGACTCCCGAAGAGATACACCTGAAGAAGGCCGGAGGTTACAGCGGCCGAAACGTTGTTATGATAACACTCAAGATGAGAAATGTAGATCGAATAACCAAAATTATGCAAGGTTCTTGATTTACCTCTAATCTGTGCCCCCACCCCCACCCCCATCTGTAAAACATTCACAACAATATCTCGTCTTTCTATTTCTGAATTTTGAGATGAGGATTGATAGTTTGTATAATTTTGGTTATTCGGCGCCGAGGATATAGTACTAAGTTAAATTCAGTTCCAAGTGATAGTCATCTGAAGGTTGAAGGTTCAATCCTCGGTGCGGGCGATACGAAGAATTGCGAATTACTGAAGACTTCTCCCAGTCATGGCTGACGGAACAAGAGCATGCTAAATAAAGGGTTCTGTTCGAAATTCCGTCTAGATTCCCGAGTCTGACAGAAATATTCCCGAGTTCGAAGAGATACACCTGAAGAAGGCCGGAGGTTACAGCGGCCTAAACGTTGTGATGATAACACTCAAGATGAGAAATGTAGTCCGAATAACCAAAATTATACAACTTATCAATCCTCATCTCAAAAATTTAGAAATATAATATTTACGTATTGTTTTGATTGGAAAATATCATGAGAAATTATGTTTTTTAAGAAATAAATATTTCACTTTGAATTAATGTCGAATACCTCTTATGTCTATTGTGTGTTCTTTGCAGACCATCACAAAATGGTAACTTAGTTTTAAAAACTATTCATGCAATGTTTTATTAGTTATTATATCATTTTAATTTCTTTGAATTTATAAAACCTATATCCAATTGAAAAAAATCCTTTAGACTAACGTGAGATTCGAACTCGGGTGTTGACATAGCAAATCTACTACCTTCGTAATGTGTACTCTGCCTATTTCTTTTTTTCAACCAATCACATGTTTATATTTGTGTGCGAACAGACAAACTCCAAAAAACACAATTACGTTTAAATGGTATATAGATGAAAAATGCTTAAAATAAAAGAAATAGCTGGGATCAAATTGACTAAAGTCTTCATCGAATCAGTTGTCATCATCGAGACGCCAATGATAAAGAAATACCATTTAAAAACAAAACTTTCTTTAGCTGCAATATAAAAATGAGTACACACACATCTGACTATAAATGGCGACCAGCCAGGCATTATAATTAAACTTTAAGGAAAAGTAATCCAGTTTTTTGACATGACCATTCCATCTGACAGAATATATCCTTAACGGAGCAAAACAAGTTATACAAATAAATGCAAACTATGTGCTTCCATTATTTTGTATTCACTGGTTTCCAAACAACAAAAAAACACACTGTTTTGGCATCTATTTTATTCGGATTTAACTATTTCCCATATTACTATCAGATGAGGGTCTGTGACGTACGTCGCTGTCTTCGAAATAGGTAACGTAGCGTTCAAATCCTATCAAATTATCCAAATATAAATACAATAAGGAAGGGCACGGTGAGTACTTGAATATTAGCGAGGTTTATTACTACTCAAATTCCAGAAAAAAATCTATTAGTTGTTCTCAGCAAGAAATAAATGAGAAACGATTGTGATGATAACGTAATGTGTTTTACAACGGTTATTGAATTAGACGAAAGTACTGGAAATCTGGGGAGACTTAGTGTGGCTCAGGCTACGGGGAATAATACTTGTTACTACTAGTGTGTAATCACAGATAATTACTCGTGTGAAAAATCCTAATGATCGAGATAACAGAATTCACTTATGGAAAAGAAGCAGATGTTGAACACATCAACGAAAGTAAGAACGAGGACAAAACGAAATTACCACCCAAAATCAACGAATACTGGAAATAATAAAAATCAGAGACGGAAAAGATTAACAAACTCTTCCCACACACTTCAATTAACAAACTCTTCTCACATATTTCAAAATTACAGACCGAAAAGACTTAATATATGCTGGGGTCAAATTTTTGAAACACTGTCATAGATGAAACAACTAACTCTAGACTTCAATTTAAAATCAAGAACAAAGAAAATAGAAGCTAAAGCGGTTAATATGGGTTAGAATATTATACATCGATTGAAGAGACAAGTATCACCGAGGAGGAAGAAGAACAGCTGACAGAAAAAAACATGAAGAACTAAAAGAAAATATACTAGCAAAGGAAGGAAGACTGAGGGGTTACGAATACGCATCTCAACAGTACAGATTAAAACAGGACTTTTGAAAATAAATGAAAAGCATTTTACCAAAAGTAAAACAGAAGAATGGAAAAACTAAAACAAAGCGACCCGATATAGACAATGCATGTCTGGGAACGTATATGGGAAAAACAACAAAACCACAATAGAAATACTGAATGGCAGAAAAACATGGGAAACATCTTTTGAGGAAATATAAAAAAGAAGCATAAATAAAAAATAATAAACGACATTGAAACATGGTAAACTAGAAAGCACCTCAATACAATACGTGTTTAAAAATACTGGTTTAAAAAATTCAATATCCTACATGAAAGGCTGTGGCAAAACAATATGGTGTATAAACGAAACGAACATACCGGGTGCTCGAAAGCCGGAAGAGGGATAAATTGGCTGCAGATTGTGGTGTGTGCGTACTAAGCATATACATGGAATTTTCCAAGGAACTGAAGATCCTACGGGATATGAAAACTACGAATACAAATCAGCGTCGACCAACTAGGTAGAGTTCCATAAAATCCAAGGAAAGACTGTTACAAATTATCATACATAACACGACACGAATAGAAACAGTTGGCATATAAAAGAAAAACACCCAGGCGTATGGATAGCGAGCGACCCGCATTACTAACCAACCACAGGTAAGTATAAATAAAAAGAGCACTGGATCCAAACACAACTAGGAATATAGACGGATCTTATTAAGGCGAATTTCAATAAGCTTAGATCACTTTGATAAATATAGAAACACAACTATAAGATATCCGTCCCAGGACGGGGTAAATGAATTCCTCGAACAGAAATGTTATCCAACATATATATGTCCCGCTACAAAGATTAAAATCAACATATAATGCTACTAAACCCTATGCCTGGAATCCTTATTTCAATTTTGACTAAGATCCATCACATGATTTTTATTCTAGAAATGTTTAAAATTCAAGGCTTCAAGTTAACGAACTCCGGGATAAAGATGATTTCATCTCATCTGCAAGAGTCTTAAAAATAAATTTAAATTAAGAAATTCTTGCCTAATTGTGGATTAACTTTAATTTATTCATTCATCAACGTTTCGTCTTTATTGAAAGACTTCCTCAGGTTGGAGAACACAATGTAGAAAAGTCATACAGACTATTAATTTTGATTTGTCAGAAAATCATGATTTTCATTTTCTGCTTATTCGCATCTACAGCCATGCCGAAGCCTGGACACTTTCTGACAAATCAAAATTAATATTCTGTATGATTTTTCTACATTGTTTTCTTCAACCTGAAGAAGTCTTTCAATAAAGACGAAACGTTGATGAATGAATAAATAACATAGTTTTTGGCTTTCCTCTTTCATTTTTCATTACGTCGGATTATCTTATCCCAGATTTATTCATATATATATATATATATATATATATATATATATATATATATTAATACAACTGATGTTACTGCATTTAATCCATGTTTCTATGTGTTTACTTTTACTTTTTCTTGTTATTTCTCCTCCTCCCCTTTTCCTCATTTAAACGTCTTTGTCGCAATTGCTGCATAAAGATTCAAATTACACACGTGCCAAAAACTTCATGTTGTGCGTCATCTTCATTTTACTGTGTTTTGCTGTTATTCAATAAATTTAAAATCTTCATTGTTTCTGAAGACGTTCGTTGAACCGAACGAAACCGGTAAATCTTTCATTTTTGCTGATTTTTTTCCATGTATTTAATTTGTTTTTCCCTTTATCTTTTTCTTACCTATATGATAGAATCTTTCATGACTTGTTCTGAGTGTGTCAGAATGAGCGTGCATAAATTAGAGATATAGATAGAGATATATAGATACAGAGATAGATAGAGAGAGAGAGATAGAGAGAAAAAGATAGAGAGAGAAAGAGAAAGAGAGAAAGAGAAAGAGAGAGAAAGAGAGAGAGAAAGAGAGAGATAGAGAGAGAAAGAGATAGAGAGAGAGAAAGAGAGAGAGAGAGAAAGAGAGAGAGAGAGAAAGAGAGAAAGAGAAAGCGAGAGAAAGACAAAGAAAGAGAGAGAGACAGAAAGAGAGAGAGAAAGAGAGATAGAGAAATAGAGAGAGATATAGATAGAGATAGATGGATAGAGAGAGATAGAGAGATAGAGAGAAATATATATATATATATATATATATATATATATATATATATAGAGAGAGAGAGAGAGAGAGATAGAAGAAAAAAGAGTGATAAATATGCGACGATTGTCCAAATTTATTTCAAATTTCAATTGTTCAATGCAATGTATTCAGTAAATAACTAGTGTTTATTATTCTTTCCTTTAAGCCAAGGCTTTTCAAAGATCGAAATCTTATCATCAGAGGAGAAATACAGATGGATAAGTTGGCTTTCGAAAAAACCAAAGTTCAAATATTTGAAAAATATGAAAATTATTATTAAAGGAATTTTTGTTAAAAAAAAACGCAGTGAATGAAAAGAAAAGTTCCGTGAAAAATATATGCAGATTGTCCGGGTGGTATATATATATATATATATATATATATATATATATATATATATATATATATATATAGAGAGAGAGAGAGAGAGAGAGAGAGAGAGAGAGAGAGAGAGAAAGACAGAGAGAGATAGAGATATAGATAGAGAGATAGAGAGGGAGATAGAAGGAAATAGAGAGAGATAGAGATATAGCGATAGATAGATAGATAGATAGATAGAGAGAGAGAGAGAGAGAGAGATAGAAAGAGAGAGAGAGAAAGAAAGAGAGAAAGATATATAGATATATATACATAGAGAGTGAAGGCATAAACTGCTGGCGATACTTTTATTCTCCCGCCACATGATAAACATTGGTAGCTCATACATTATTACTTCGTCATAGACGTCTGCTTGACCAGTGTTTTTTTTTACCTTATCTCACAAACATACACCAGCGCAGAGACAACTTCAAGTAAAAACCTTCCATTTTCTATTTTCCCGTGTATCTTATATTTTTCATGGTTCCAATTACTGGATCATTCTTTTATCATTTTATTTTAATTTTGAATTAGTTCACACGACTCGTTTATTAAGAAGTAAACCTTAAATACTAAGTTTGAAGAACGCGTTCTCACCTAATAGTTTTCTACACTCTAACCCTAACCCTAACCCTAACCCTAACCCTCACCTAATAGTTTTCTACACTCTAACCCTAACCCTAACCCTAACCCTCACCTAATAGTTTTCTACACTCTAACCCTAACCCTCACCTAATAGTTTTCTACACTCTAACCCTAACCCTCACCTAATAGTTTTCTACACTCTAACCCTAACCCTAACCCTAACCCTAACCCTAACCCTCACCTAATAGTTTTCTACATCCTAACCCTAACCCTAACCCTAACCCTCACCTAATAGTTTTCTACACTCTAACCCTAACCCTAACCCTAACCCTAACCCTAACCCTCACCTAATAGTTTTCTACATCCTAACCCTAACCCTAACCCTAACCCTCACCTAATAGTTTTCTACACTCTAACCCTAACCCTAACCCTAACCCTCACCTAATAGTTTTCTACACCCTAACCCTAACCCTAACCCTCACCGAATAGTTTTCTACACTCTTCAAATATCAAATACGGAAACACCTGCTTTCATCGATTGCGCTTTGTTAATTATAATTCGACAGCAAAGAAAAAAATATGTCTCAAACGAAGTAGTTTTCTTCGCTACACTGGTTCCGTGATTTGTATGATATTTTTCTTGTCAGGGTGAAAAGGAAACACGTCGCTTGCTTGTAGCTTTAGATTATAAGAGACATAACGTGGTCATATATTTTCTCATTGTATACTAGCAAAATAGCTGTGCTTGGTCTAGTTTCTTGTAGAAAGCGATCATTTGTAGCGTTATAACTTTCATTAGTCCACAATTCGTGTTACATATTTAATGCTTGCTATGTTAAACTCTATTGTATCAGCTTACATGAATGAACTATTTTCTGTCGATCGACGAGAGTTGTGATTCGGCTTGGCGGTTGTGTGATTATCGCCTCTCCAACAGGTGCGCGTCTGCGTGTAACGAGATCTACGCGTGGTCGCTAAAGCCAGTTCACGTGATCGACATGAACACTCCAGCTCGACATTGTTTCCCAACCAGACCAGATGTGATCCTGCGTTCTCTGCCAGGCCAGTGGCAGAAAGAATCGACGAACTCCCGGATAAAGATTACTTCATCTCGTCTGCATTCACTCAACCCTATGTATTATCTTTTTAATTTTGTCCTCGTGTTTCTTCTACATAAAACTACCACCCATTGTGTAGTTCACGTCTCTTTCTCACGTCTAAAACTAGGCGTTTTCCCACCTAAACTATCATTATCCATTGAAGACGCTCGACTGAGCTCTAACCCTTTTGTTGATCCTTGTAAAACAGTCACAGTGTAGACTCGTCTTTTGACACGACGAAAAAAAAAATCCTTTCCTTTTTCCATCCGTGCTCTGTATGACACGGAATTCCCATGGATAGAGTTTCTTTGCAAGGGCAACCTGTCTGTGGAACACATGACTGTGGAGCTGATTCCCTGCTGTTTATAACGTCCTCAAATCTAATGTAAACAAATTATTGTCATAAACCACCCCATAAGTAATCAAACGTAGTTATACTATAGATCAATTTTAGTACTCCCATAGTGTTCCTCATATCTCGACTTATGATGATTATGTTTCTTTAACCGTTATTGTTGAGTGGCTCTTTGCTTTGTTAAGTGATGACACAATAGTAAAAACCATGTAAAAGGTGACGTGTGTGTGACTGAGCCATATAGAAGAAAGAAAGCGGATTCCTCTGTTTAGACAAGTAAGATGAAGGCATTCCAAATATAGTCAGTTGCAGTTTATGCACTATCTAAATAAAACATTCAGTTAAGAATATGATGCAATATATTGAATATCTATTATGTTGACTAGTTTTTTATAATGGTTATTTTCCGTTTAACTGTACTTATAATTGTTTAAGGACATGTACTCTTGTAAGATTAAAAAGCTAGAGCAGTCATGAACGCGGGTGGGGGGCAGAAGGAAGAAAAATATGGATGGACTATGATATCATCAGGGAGGGAGAATGAAATTGATTAATAATAGATCAGTTAGCGACTGGAAGCGAGTCGAACACATGTATTGAAATGGGTATGATTAAAAAGCATGAGTTTCTAGTTCTCTCTCTTCGTCGTCTATGCTGCATGAAGGACACTAAATAAAGGACCAACCGTCCAGTAATTGACTGTCATGGTTTTAGTTGTATACATTTAAAAGTGTGGTAAAGTTTATATTTTCTCAGAAAAAGCTTCCTTATATATATATAGTCTAAAGAAGCTTTGAGTCATTAAAAAAAAAAAAAAATTTTAAAAAAGTAAAATGCAGTTTAAATTCCCAGACAAACTAACTAAATCCAAGATATTGCAGACTTAACATTCGTTGGAAAATTAATAAATGAAAAAATAGAAGTAAAATAAAAATAAAAAAGAAAAAAGATAAAAGAAAAAAAGGGGGGTTAATTATCTAAGAGTGAAACAAAAACAGGAAACCTTAAGCGTCTAATATTAACACGGGGATCATCAGCTGTTTACCATGTAACTGTTTCGGAGATTTAAAAACAGGACAGTTTTAATATTCATGGCTCTCCAATGGTACTGATTATACGACCATTTCCCCAATAATCAAGTGTCGAAATAATTCAGCTTAAAATATCACTAATATATACATAAAAAAAAAATAATAATGATAAAATAATAATAATAATATATTACCCTTAAGACTACCGTATGATATAGTAATTTGCATATCAAATAACACATATATATATATATATATATACATATATATATATATATATATATATATATATATACATACATATATATATATACATATATATATATATATATATATATATATATATATACATACATATATATATATATATATATATATATACATACATATATATATATATATATATATATATATATACATACATATATATATATACATACATATATATATATACATACATATATATATATACATACATATATATATATATATATATATATATATATATATATATATATATATATATATATATATATATATATATATATATATATATACATATATATTATTAAAAATAACCGACAATTTTTGTCTGGTTATTTTAGTATTGATCCCTTCAATTTTCCGGATTAAAATCTTAATCTCGGAAGAAAATTGGCTGATGAAACTACCGTAATGTACATGTTGGTCCAGAGTACTTTCTGACCCGCCTGGGTCCATCGTCAGTGGAATAATGACAAACAGGTAAAGACCTGGAGTGAGATTTTATAATTAATTATGGCGGGAAACTTTAAATATGAAACTATATTTATTAGGTATTATAAGCATTTAGATTAAGATTTTAATCCGGAAAATTGAAGGGATCAATACTAAATTAACCAGACAAAAATTGTCGGTTATTTTTAATAATACGTGTCTTAAGGAAAAAATGCTGCCTCGATATACATATATATATATATATATATATATATATATATATATATATATATATATATATATATATATATATATATATGTGTGTGTGTGTGTGTGTGTGTGTATGTGTGTATGTGTGAGTAGGTGTATGCGTGTGTGTATTTATACAAGTCTTTAAAAAATCGATGGCATAACTTCAAGATTATGTTACATAAGTTTCATTGGTCTGTAAACATTTATTTTATGAGTTACAGGCCATTAAAACAAATACTTATCAAGAAGTCTTTATTGTAAACATCTACCACTTACAATGTGTGTGTCAGTGAACTAGTAATAAGCGATGGATAAATACTATCCCTGT
Source organism: Sepiola atlantica (assembly GCA_963556195.1). Taxonomy (NCBI): domain Eukaryota; kingdom Metazoa; phylum Mollusca; class Cephalopoda; order Sepiida; family Sepiolidae; genus Sepiola; species Sepiola atlantica. Next base: position 59,718,326 of record OY744545.1, on the reverse strand, counting down.
TACAGAACCACGTGTAAAATAATCCTGGGTCACGTGTTGCCAGGTAACCAAACAAAACCATGATCAGATGACACCAAACACGCAGGGGGCTCATTTAATAGCCAAAATGGGTCCCGGTCGGCATTTTACGAATGTCGGCCATTTCTTATTTCAGATAACAGAGTATTGATTTACTCCTCTCCAGGAGTTAGGCACAATGCCAGTTCTTATCTTACTCCTACAAGTAAGATGTGACCCAAGGTCGGGTCGGGAAAGTAGGGTTTAAAAATTGTCTAGGGAGCCTCGTCGGCATTCCCCGGTAGGGGCGCCTCAGACAGTACGCAATAAACTTACTCCTCCCCAAAGAGGGGAGGCGAAGCCTGGGAGGGTGGACTTCTAGAACTGCACAGGACAGACTCATAGACCGGCGTAAATCAAATCCCGAAGGCCAAGACAATTTTATTTACCTCCCCAGGAGGTTAGGCACAAGGCCAGGTTTATCTTACTCCCACAAGTAAGATGTGACCCAAGCTCGGGTCGGAAAGTGGGGTTTTAAAAGCCAGCGCCCGAGAAGGTGAGCACTCTGGCCATTAAAAATTGCCTGGGCAGCCCCGTCGGCATTCCCCGGTAGGGGCGCCTCAGAAAGTAAGCAATAAACTTACTCCTCCCCAAAGAGGGGAGGCGAAGTCTGGGAGGGTGGATCTCCTAGAACTGCACAGGACAGACCCATAGACCGGCGTAAATCAAGCCCCGAAGGCCAAGACAATACCAGTCTATGGTGTGCAGTATCTATCGGAACAGATACTACACTTTGATCTTAGCCAAACAGAGTAGAACATATCAAATACAACTACATACATCTAATCAGTATAAACGAAAGACCATGCAGAGGAGGATGAAATTAACCACAAAATGAAAATTAGACAACTTAATGGAGTCGTTTTACAAGATAAAGATACTATTTTATACATACTAGCAATAATATACCTACTTCGGTTCTATATGTTTGCTAGTATATATAATGCAAGTGTCCTATTTGCTAATAGAAAGCAAATAAATAATTCAATGGGGTACCCGATCGGCATCCTGCGAATGTTGGTTCCTTTTATTTCAGGTAAGAATAAAGCAAATTAAATAGAGGTCAATAACTATGACCAAGAGAAATAAAAGGGCGAAATGAGTCACGAATGGAATTTAGACTGGAGTACTATTAGTCTTGTAGCTGACGCACCAGATTTCCGTGACTTCGCGTCGGCAACGATCGGACAGGTCGCGGAAGCGCCCGAAAGCTGGCGAGTCGAGACGAAAACGAGGCTAAAACTGGCAAGCGCTTAATGGAAGACTTTCAAAGAAAAAATACATAGATAAAAAAAAAAACGAACAAACCGTAGCTAAAAAACTGTAAATAAATATATTTTTATTTTTTTGGTGGGAGAAATGAACCATTGTCAATCAAATGTGTAGATGTAAATGTTTTGATTCGTTTGTGAAAATAACGTTATTTTTTTGGGGGGAGGGGGGTAAATTTTGTCAATGTTTTTTTTTTAACATAAAACATAGAAAGAAAGAAAAATGTTATGCTTTTGAATTAGTCCTTCCGGAGATTCGACGACCTGACACAGCTGATAATAATTCATTGTTGTGACAATAGAACGCGATTATTGTTTTCTTCAAAATATTGTCGGCTGCTTGCTATAGCCTGCTTGGCGAATGAATGCTGCAACCTGATTGGTTAATACTTCGTCAGCTATCGGGCGCTTCCGAAACCTGCCCGATCATTGCCGACGCGAAGTCACGGAAATCTGGGACGTCAGCTATAAGAGTACCCTATTACAAAGAAAACCACACACAAAGAGGCTCCTTGCACATATAGAACATAATCCGGAAGTCATGCCATCGATTTTATAAACACCCTGTATATATTAATGACGTCCATGTTACATTGATGAATGCTAATCATACAGTTATTCTACGTTGGTCCGTTTTATTTTTTAATTATGTAACCAAGGCAACAAACACCGGATCGTTTGACTGTTTTACATGCGTTGAATTTCCATCGATTTTATGTTATAATGCGATGTTACAATTCTTCTATATTTTGAAAATAAAAGAGATGGAATCGCTCCAGACAGCCACATAAAACAACTTAAATTGGAACAGACCGCGTAAAACTTAAAAGTAATAAGACCAGGAAAATAGTAAATACAGACTCTGTGAACAAGGAGACGAAACAGTAAATGGTATAATAAGTGAATGCGACAAGCTGCCCATAAAATAACTTAAATTGGAACACACCGCGTAAAACTTAAAAGTAATAAGACCAGGAAAATAGTAAATATAGACTCTGTGAACAAGGAGACGAAACAGTAAATGGTATAATAAGTGAATGCGACAAGCTGCCCATAAAACAACTTAAATTGGAACAGACCGCGTAAAACTTAAAAGTAATAAGACCAGGAAAATAGTAAATACAGACTCTGTGAACAAGGAGACGAAACAGTAAATGGTATAATAAGTGAATGCGACAAGCTGCCCATAAAATAACTTAAATTGGAACAGACCGCGTAAAACTTAAAAGTAATAAGACCAGGAAAATAGTAAATACAGACTCTGTGAACAAGGAGACGAAACAGTAAATGGTATAATAAGTGAATGTGACAAGCTGCCCATAAAATAACTTAAATTGGAACAGACCGCGTAAAACTTAAAAGTAATAAGACCAGGAAAATAGTAAATATAGACTCTGTGAACAAGGAGACGAAACAGTAAATGGTATAATAAGTGAATGCGACAAGCTGCCCATAAAATAACTTAAATTGGAACAGACGGGGTAAAATTTAAAAGTAATAAGACCAGGAAAATAGTAAATACAGACTCTGTGAACAAGGAGACGAAACAGTAAATGGTATAATAAGTGAATGCGCCAAGCTGCCCATAAAATAACTTAAATTGGAACACACCGCGTAAAACTTAAAAGTAATAGGACCAGGAAAATAGTAAATATAGACTCTGTGAACAAGGAGACGAAACAGTAAATAAGTTAATGCGACAAGCTGCCCATAAAGGAACTTTAAAACAGACATGACTTGTTTTAGAAGAGGGGGGGTAGCGTACCGTGTAAACGATTAAAATATGTGCACTTAGACAAATTATCTTTCGTAATTTTTTTAGATAAGGATTGATGATTGGTATTATTTAGAGTATACAACTATTGTCATCTTCGATGTTATTCTCACCACGTTTCGGCCGATGTAACCTTACTATCCTCTTCAATTGTCGAATATATACATATTTATGTCGAACAAGACAATCTGTACGGAATTTCGAAAGGAACCCTTTGTTTAACCCACGGGGGTGTACAGCTCTCGTTTCGTCAGCCGTAACTCTTAATTATATTCTTATATTCTTATATTCTTTGTATCTTAATTATATTCTTATATTCTTATATTCTTAGTATCTTAATTATATTCTTATATTCTTATATTCTTAGTATCTTAATTATATTCTTATATTCTTATATTCTTAGTATCTTAATTATATTCTTATATTCTTATATTCTTAGTATCTTAATTATATTCTTATATTCTTATATTCTTTGTATCTTAATTATATTCTTATATTCTTAGTATCTTAATTATATTCTTATATTCTTATATTCTTATATTCTTAGTATCTTAATTATATTCTTATATTCTTATATTCTTAGTATTTAATTATATTCTTATATTCTTAGTATCTTAATTATATTCTTATATTCTTAGTATCTTAATTATATTCTTATATTCTTATATTCTTATATTCTTAGTATCTTAATTATATTCTTATATTCTTAGTATCGCCTTTATCTGTGGCGCAATTGGTGAAGTGCTAAGAATTAATCAGTTCTCAGTGACGGTTGAAGGTTCAATCCTCATTACAAGCGACATATAAAACTAATAGACAATATAAACACATGTAACAAATACTAACCGAGACCATTTTTGTAATATGAAAGTTATAACATTTTATGACATTGAAACAGAAACTCATACAAGCTTGAAGTAAATGCGTGATGATAATAATACCAAATATCAGTTACGCTTTCTTTTTTGTGGATTGCCGAAATAGGTCACTTAGTTCTCTCCCCCTCTCTCCTCCTCTCTCCCCCTCTCCCTTTCTTCCCCTGTCTTCATCTCTCCATTCCTCATCTTCATCTCTCTCTTCCCCCTCTTCATCTCTTCCCCCTCTTCATCTTTTTCTTCCCCCTCTTCATCTCTCTCTCCCCCCCCCCCTCTGCATCTCTCTCTCTTTCCCCCTCTCCCTCTCTCTCTTCCCTTCTCTCTCTCTCTTCCATTCTCTCTCTCTCTTCCCTTCTCACTCTCTTCCCTATCCCACTCGTTCTTCCCCTACTCCCTCTCTCTCTTCTCCTCCTCCTCTCTCTCTTCCCCCCTATCCCACTCTGTCTCCCCCCTCTCCCTCTCTCTCTTCCCCTCTCACTCTCTTTCTCTCTTCCCCCTATCCCACTCTGTCTTCTCCCTCTCGCTATCTCTTCCCTTCTCCCTCTCTCTCTCTCTTCCCCTCTTCATCTCTCTCTTCCCCTCTCACTCTCTCGCTTTTCCCCCTATCCCAATCTGTCTTCCCCTTCTCCCTCTCTCTTCCCCCTCCCCCTCTCTCTCTCTTCACCCTCTCCATCTCTTTCTTCCCCCCTCCCCCTCTCTCTCTTTTAAACGTTATCTATCGAATTTATGCAAATTTTCATTTTTTTGTTTTATTATGTAAGTAAAGTAAATTTACATCGTATTTTGATGTTATTATAATCTCTTGAATTTAGTTTTACTGGTTGTTTAAAATCAATAAATATTCATCATGACTTTGAAATTATATATGAAAAGAATCGTCTTTGGAATCGAAAATTAGATGGAAATCTTACCGATTCCAATACCCCAAAATATTTCCATTTTTCCGATTCCCAATTCTGATTGCAATTAATCTTCCCAGAACTAACGCACACATAAACACACACACACACACACACACACACACACACTCTCATATATATATATATATATATATATATATGACCGTCTGAGATTGTTATTTCCCTGCGCTGATGAGAGCCATAAGCTTGAAACAACGTCGTACGTAGGTAAAATATTAAAAAATATAATTTAATATTATAAGAAGCTCCTTTCAAGTAGTATTCAAAGTTGAGCACTATCGGTGAAATTAAAAATAGACATTCACCTGAAGCCCCAGTGCAATACTTCGACTCTGTCGTTGAGTTCTATCGTATGTCTAGATATTTATACTCGCCGCTTTCAGTGTAAATATCGCTTAATTTCACCGTAATCACGTGACAATCTCTCGTGGCTCCAAGGACTAAGTGAATGCTTACAGATTCAAGGTGTCTCTGTGAACCAGGTTCGTGCCCTGTGGCCGTCTGAGATTGTTATTTCGCAGTGCTGATGCAAACCGTAAACTTGAAATTACGTCATACGTAGGTAAAATATTAAAAAAAATATTTTAAAAAAATAATTTGATATTATTATAAGCCCCTTTCAAGTAAAGTTGAAAGTTGACAACTGTCGGAAAGATTAAAAATAAACATTCACCTAAAAGCCTCAGTGCAATACTCCGACTCTGTCGTTGAATACTATAGAATGTTTAGATACCCATGCTCGCCGTTTTCAGTGTAAATATCACGTGGCCTAGTGGGACTGGGTGAACGCTTACTGATTCAAGGTGTCTCTGTGAACCGAGTTCGCGCCCTATGACCGTCTGAGATTGTTATTTCCCTGCGCTGATGCGAGCCATAAGCTTGAAACGACGTTGAACGTAGGTAACATATAAAAAAACTAATATATATATATATATATATATATATATATAGTTCTTGTATCCTTATTCAAATTTTGATCAATATCTATTAAATAATTTTGATTGTAGAAAAATGTCTAACACTTGGGGCTGATGGTTATGGTTAGCGTTAGGGTTAGGATTAGGGTTAGGGTTAGGGTTAGCTAACTTCGAATATATAGCGATATAAGTGTTCTAATTTAGCTTCATACCTAGTTTTAAAATGAGCGGGAATTTTACGGGTTAGTGTTTGCTTCATATTAATGTGCATGCTCGTGTTTTTTTTTTTATATATAGTTTAATATATTAAAAACAACTCGATATATATATATATATATATATATATATATATATATATATATATATATATATATGTATGTGTGTGTGTGTGTGTGTGTTTGGTTAAACAGTAGCGACAGCTTCTGTTTATTTATTTTTTGATTCGTTCTTTCGATTGGTCACACGACCGATTTGGTATTGTTGTCCATGTTGTATAAAAAAATCGCCATATTTTCGCGTACGTTTTCGACCGACGTCAGTCATCTTCAGGCGGATGAATGAGTATGCAAATAGAAAGATTGGTGAATTTATTTAGAAAACGTTTTCAAAAAACATTTCAGTTTGCATACTCATTCATCCGCCTGAAGATGACCGACGTCGGTCGAAAACGTTCGCGAAAATATGGCGATTTTTTATACAACATGGACGACAATACCAAATCGGTGGTGAGACGAATCGAAAAAACGAATCAAAAAATAAATAAACAGAAGCTGTTGCTACTATTTAACCAAACATGCATAAGAGAAGGAATGCTGCCTAATTACACAAATATATATATATATATATATATATATATAGATATATATATATATATATATATATATATATATATACTGAAAAGAGAGGTAAATCTAAACAAAAATAAAGAAAAATCCTGATTCCATACACTACGTTGATGAATAAATTTATGACTTCCATTCAGTCTTAAGAGACAACGGATAACCCCTGTAAGGGTAGCTCCGCGTGTAATTGTTGAGTCGTCACTGCTTGATTCCAGTGGCAAAGAAAGGTGCAAGACGATTGTAAATAATGCCGAGATAAGTTGAGAGCACATACATGAATTATTTTTTATTTACACAGACATGTACAAAATCTGCAACACTGGCATGTCGATGGTATCGATCAACAGCTGTTATAAACTGAGATCTCATCAGGGAGAGTTAACATCCGATCTTTAACATCGATCGATGACATCGACAGGCCAATGTTGCAGATTTTGTGCATGTCTGTGTAAATAAAAATAATCATATTTAAAAGCTGTATTTGATATTGACCAATTTTTATAAACCCGGTTAAAATTCTTTCGATTACTATTCCTGTGGATGTTTACTTTGCCTGGATTATTATATATATATATATATATATATATATATATATATATATATATATATATATATATATATGATCATACAGCACCTGGTATTCCAAAATGGTCACCTATTTAGTACTGAGCAGTCTAAACATCACATAACTTCGGTGATACCAACAGAAATAGTTGTGTCAACGCGTCTTTGTCGTGGTTATAAATAAATATCTACTTGCAAATCATTGAATCCTTCAATATTTTCATTTGATCTATTTACTGTTGTGTCGTATCAAATAGTGTTTTTAACCAAATTGTATTGTCACCGCCTTAAAAATAATCAACTTCTTAAATACTATGCGCAATGCTCCAAGCTAACTACAACATCTTTCAAACTCTATATTTTCTTGACTATTTGTTAAGTAAGAGTATTGATTTACTCCTCTCCAGGAGTTAGGCACAAGGCCAGTTTTTATCTTACTCCCACAAGTAAGATGTGGCCCAAGGTCAGGTCGGGAAAGTGGGGTTTAAAAATTGCCTGGGCAGCCCCGTCGGCATTCCCCGGTAGGGGCGCCTCAGGCAGTAAGCAATAAACTTACTCCTCCCCAAAGAGGGGAGGCGAAGCCTGGGAGGGTGGACCTCCTAAAACTGCACAGGACAGACCCATAGACCGGCGTAAATCAAGCCCCGAAGACCAAGACAATGCCAGTCAATAGGGTGCAGTATCCATCGGAACAGATACTACACTTTGATCAACCGTTTATTTCTTGGCTTCCTAGCAGGCTATCTGAGGTTTGGTATGGCCTTCTCTCTCTCTCTCTCTCTCTCTCTCTCTCTCTCTCTCTCTATATATATATATATATATATATATATATATATATATATATATATATACACACATACATATATATATATATATATATATATTAATTTTAGATAAATAATATTAAATTATTTTATTATTTACACAGACATGTACAAAATCTGCAACATTGGCATGTCGATGTTATCGGTCAACAGCTGTTATAAACTGAGATATCATCAGGCAGAGTTAAACTTAATCTATTTTACAACAGCTGTTGATCGATAACATCGACATGCCAGTGTTGCAAATTTTGAACATGTCTGTGTAAATAAAAATAATCATATATATAAAAGTTGTATTTTATATTGAGCCCTTTTTATAATCCCGGTTGAAATACTTTGGATTACTATCCTGTGGATGTTTACCTTGCCTGGATTATATATATATATATATATATATATATATATATATATATATATATATATATATATATATATATAAATAAAAGAAGAGGGACAAACACGTACGAATGACAAATTTATTTCAACTTCGATTGATCAATGCAAGGTGTACTCGGTAAAAACATGTTTATTATTCTTTCCTTAAGCCAAGGCTTTTCAAAGATTAAAATCTTATCATCAGAGGAATTACATAGATAGATAATTTGGCAGTGGAAAAGCCAAAATTGAAAATTTGAAAACATATTATGTAATGGTGAGTTTTATATATATATATATATATATATATATATATATATATATATATATATATATATATATATATATATTCTCTCCAAATATGATCTGAGGTTAAGATCGGATTCTAACTCTGCCTTATGAGATCTCATTTTATAGTAACTGTTGATCGATAACATCGACATGCCAGTGTCACAGATTTTGTACATGTCTGTGTAAATAAAATTATCATATATAAAGCTCTATTTTGATATTGAGCACTTTTTATAAACCCGGTTAAAATTCTCTGGATTACCACCCTGTGGATATTTTTCTCCTGGATTATTACCATTATTATATATATATATATATATATATATATATATATATATATATATATATATATATATATATATATAAAATTATGATGTTTTTTATAGGTTGTATTTACTGAATTATCTACCCTGATTAAGCTAGTGACTTTTCCCCTTGAGGATCAAGTTACAGCAAGTCTATCCTTACTATTGTTACTATGTGTTTTTGTTTACACCCGCCCTAATAGACACGCCATTTCTTTCTAAATAAGTCAAGAGCTTTTTTTTACTACTAAGGTCACCACTTATTAAGGCCAAAAGCCACTCGAGGATAATGGTAAATGAGATTGAATGACCATTAGTTTAGAGACGAGGAAACTTGAGAAGATTAAGAATGTTTTTGTTTTGTTAATTTTAAGGAAATTGCTGCAGACAAGACATGAAGCCACTCGATGTTAGGAGCTAAAAATTTTTAAATAAATACTACTTCAAGGTCAAAAACTAGTCAACGATAAGTGTTAGTGTTGTGGGGTACAAATCACCCCTATTGAAGAACTAATGGAAGCAACCATCTATAATAAATACCATGGTTGCAAAGACTCAACAGAGGACATTCCTATCATGTTATACCGCATGGTAGGAATCCGGTCATCTCCTACCACATTTAGTGGCGTTACTGTATTGCTATGATATAAATACATTGTATATTTTAACCTGTCACAATTTGTGGTTGTTATCTTTGTGACCCCTAGCACGGGTCTACAACAGTTAGATGGATAGATTCCGACCCAGAAAACTGCATTAATTCCCCCTTTGTCAGAAACATTGCACGTGGAATGTGAGGACTAAAAGACAAAATAAGTGAAGCGAGTGTTACGAGGCTGCTGAAAGTAAAGCCAAGGTTGACTTTCTACTCTCCTTTGTTAGATGGATAGATTCCGACCCAGAAAACAGCATTAATTCCCCCTTTGTCAGAAACATCGGACGTGGAATGTGAGGACTAAAGGACAAAATAAGGAAAGCGAGAGTTACAAAGCTTCCGAAAGTAAACCCAACGTCCACTTTCTACTTTCCTTAATTGATAAAATAAAGTGAAGTCGAATATTTGTGAGCTGATTCCTGACATTGGATTTGAAGACGATCCTGTTGTAATCTGCATTGAAGCAGTCCCGTGGAAATGTGTTCTGCAGATGAGAAGCCTTTTCGAAGAATTCAGGTTGTAGAAATTCGACCTGTCGTTGATTAAAAGATTTTTTTGTTTTTTTACTTTTGTGTTAGTGATACGAGTTCTTGCTGTAAACGGCTTTAAAAAAGGACCCAAAGACTGGAGCTCAGTCGAGCACCTTCCATGAAGATAACGATAGAATAGAGACAGACAATCTCTTACTAGAGCCGATTCCATTTATATGCCTCCCCACGAGGACGGGGTATGACACATAGTTTACATGGGGAGATAAATTCAGTTCCCTTAAAATGGGAACTCAGAACCCGATCCAAAAATAACTGTACAGCCAAATCATAACTCTCTACAAGTATTATTTACTCCTCTCCAGGAGTTAGGCACAAGGCCAGTTTTATCCTACTCCCACAAGTAAGATGTGACCCAAGGTCGGGTCGGAAAGTGGGGGTTGAAAAGCCAGCGCTCGAGAGGTGAGCACTCTGACCATCAAAAATTGCCTGGGCAGCCCCGTCGGCATTCCCCGGTAGCGGCGCCTCAAGCAGTAAGCAATTAACTTACTCCTCCCCAAAGAGGGGAGGCAAAGCCTGGGAGGGTGGACCTCCTAGAACTGCACAGGACAATCCCATAGACCGGCGTAAATCAAGCCCCGAAGGCCAAGACAATACCAGTCTATGGGGTGCAGTATCCATCGGAACAGATACTACACTTTGATCTTAGCTGTGACAAACTCTAAACTCTTGTATTATATCTTGGAGGACACAATTCATTCCTATGATCTACCCAGATCCGTTTTATTTTTGACATCCCACTTCACCCCCACTCCCATCTAGAGACCGACCTTCTTGTTTTCAGAGCACCCAGAAAACAGTAGGCGGCCTATCAATTAGCAGAGAGTCGGGAGGAACCTTCTAATCGACATGTTTTTCTTTTTTTTTTTTTTTGAATATTTGTAAATGATGTTCCAGTTTTTACGATGATTTTTAAAAATTTCAAACAAATTGGGGATTTTATAAGTAAGATCAAACCACAGAGTGAAAGTGGTATTTTGGTGAGAGTGTCTAGCGGAGGGTTAGCCCAAGAATTGTTGACAAAGTTTGTATGACTATCGAGCCCCCCCTCTCTCCCTTAACGATATGGGTTTCATGCCTAAGACAAAGGATGAACTTTATGATTATTAAAGTGAAATATTTCTAAAATCAACAATCGTGCAATTTAAATGAAAAAAAAATTTTTTTTTTTTTGGCAAGCTTTCGTTGTAGAACAACTTTGTCAGGCGAGTCTGTCTTATAGTTTTTTCTCTCTTCTTTTCTTCCTCCTCATTTTGATGGTATTAACCCCGAGGGGTCGAATCACGATGTGAGCAGAAAGAGACGTCAAGTTCTTACATACGTTAGGATAAGTGTAGTCCTGGCGATGTTATGCGCAGATTGGCGTTTTTTTTTAAGTAAGGAAATTGACAACATCTTTGAAGCACGCATTAGTATGTATTAAAGTGAAACATTTTGAAAATTTAAATGAAAAATTCATTTATTTAATTTTTTTTTTGCAAGCTTTTGTTGTAGAACAACTTTGTCAGGCGAGACTGTCTTATATTTGTCTTTTTATGATTATTGTTTTTGTTTTAAATGTATATTTTTGGCAGAAACAAAGTAACTCTCTTGCAGTTGGAAAACTCAGAAAATAAGTTTTGAGTGAGTAAACATTTTAGAACGTATTTACTAATCGCCTCAAGAATATGTATTTAAAAAATTTTTTTAACTTAGTTTACGCCAAACAAGGCAAGATGCTACGGTAGACGTAAATAACTACTGAGAATTAGGGTGAAAGTTTTGGGGGGTCATCCTAAATTGGGAACTGTGCAGCAAGATGTTTGTTAACATCATTTTTAAATTTCTGCATGTCGGTACAATCGGGGAAACAGGGAGAAGTGGGGGAGTTCCAAAAGCCGGCAGCACGAAGAAAAGAAGCTGTTGGAGTAGAAGGAACTCTGGCATCTGGTGTACGGTATGACACAGGGTAGTTTTAATGAGACGAACACCAACGCTTTTTAACGGTCAGGGCAATTAAAAAAAAAGTCCCCTAAGTTTCCATACTCCCCCTCAATAGATAGGTGTCGGAAAGAAAACATGTCCGAAAATATCGATAACAAATCTACTATATATATTTATTTTTTTTTGTGTTTTTGTTGCTTTTACTTCAGACTTTATTTAAAAATTATATATTTTTCTAAGAAGACAAGCATTTTGATTGCTCACTTCAATAAACATTAGACTTTTGGGGCTGATATAGTAATCCATTTTTATTAGGCAGCTTTCGGAAAAATACTGAATAATAAAATATATATTTCATGGGCGCTTTAAGATGTGTTATTTTTAAGAGAATGTCTATATATATATATATATATATATATATATATATATATATATATATATATATATATATATAGTGTATTAGTATAATGGATATAGACAGTGTATTAGTATAATGGATATATACAGTGTATTAGTATAATGGATATATATGCAGTATATGAGTGTAATGGATATATACAGTGTATTAGTATAATGGATATATATATACAGTATATTAGTATAATGTATATATACAGTATATTAGTATAATGGATATATACAGTGTATTAGTATAATGGATATATACAGTGTATTAGTATAATGGATATATACAGAATATTAGTATAATGGATATATACAGTATATTAGTATAATGGATATATACAGTGTGTTAGTATGATGGATATATACAGTGTATTAGTATAATGGATATATACAGTGTATTAGTATAATGGATATATACAGTGTGTAAATACTAAATAATAATAGATAGAGTTCATCTTTTATGGGAGCTTTAAGGTGTGATAATCTATGGGAGCTTTAAGGTGATATATTTTCTGACAAAATCTGATCTTACTTAGAGTTTTACCGATGTGAACAATAATTAAAAATTAGGTCATGAAACGAAATTTTATAGACTTTTAAGCCTTATTTTGTTCTGCGTAAAATAAGATTTTTCATTCCTTTTTTCTTTTCTCGTATTGTTTTTTGTTTATCAAAATAGCAATGGAGCATATATATATATATATATATATATATATATATATATATATATATATATATATATATATATATATATATATATATATATATATATATATATATATATATATATATACAGTGATCCACAGACATACTGTTTAACTGTACCACAGTTTTTCAGTGTGGTTAGACGACGCTTCACCCCACTTAGCTGAGCTGCTGAAACCAAGTGCAATCTCAATGATAAATATTGACAATAGCTCGAGAGCTCCATTCGTTTACACGAAGTGCAATGCGTTAAAAGAAAGTGACAGTTGGCTATTTCACTTACCAGAGAGCTTACGCGAAGAGAGGGACATATATATATATATATATATATATATATAAATGCGAAAGTTTTTCCATCTATACTAATTATATTAACATCAAAATGGGTTATGCTTATTTTATTCTGTTATAAAATATAATATTTTAAAATGCCCTATATATAGTAATCTGCAAACGCCGACACACAGTTTTAGGTATTCCTAATTTACATATTTATTATTTAACCAATTTCTAATAAATTAACATTCTGTAATATACATGTGTAATTTTCGTTGTCATATTATTCTCATCTATATGTAATAGTTTCGTTGATAGTACAACGTCTGATGTCGATGTGACGCCGAGAACAGATACTACACTTTGATCGTAGCCAAAAGACGAAGGAACAATAAAATTACTGTTTTTATGACGAGACATTTTTAAATACATGAAAAGAAAAACTGATTCAATCTATCATCTTTTAATGGAGGTGGGTAGTATAGTGTCGGTAATGCTGTCATCAGACGGTCGTTCCAGTAATTACCCCCTTTTTTAAGGGGTTGGGGGTAATCGTCATATGTATTACATATTCCTTTGAGGGAACCAGAAATATAGTATCTTTTTTGTTGTCATAACCTGATCATTTTTAGGGGGTAGTGTTGTTGTTCTCATTATATCATTATGTATCAACTTCCTTTTTGATATAAAGAGGTAGTGTTCGTTTTTAATGATCCCATCCTCTCAGTAATTACCTCCTTCTTTTGCGGATCAGTATATGTTTGTTTATCAAGATACTATCTCTCTAGACTAGCACAAACATTTTGCTAGTATATATATATATATATATATATATATATATATATATATATATATATATATATATATATATATGCTAGTCTGAAAAACTACTTTCATCTTCGGTCCACGGAAGTATTTTAAAATGACCCTAATTCTCAAAATAACCTCCGAATAAGTGCGTTCCATTTACGATTAAACTAACCAACTTTCTATTTGATTTACTTCATTTTTAAACATATTTAACGCTGCCTTCACGAAACCATTTTTTCTATCTTTAAATCTACTTTCACCGGAGACTTTATCTACGGACATTCACCAACTGGACAGACTCCATATTTTACACGCACACTCTTACTCTCCATTACTTTATATTTTTTCAAATTTTGAACTTTGGCTTTTCCACTGCACACTTATCTATCTATGTAATTCCTGCGATGATAAGATTTTAATCTTTGAAAAGCCTCGGCTTAAAGAAAGAAAAATAAACATGTAGTACACTTTGCATTGGACAATCGAAGTTGAAACAGATTTATCATTCGTACATATTTATCTTTCTTCTTTCATTTATCTTTATATATATATATATATATATGTGTGTGTGTGTGTGTGTGTGTGTGTGTGTGTGCGTATATATATATATATATATATATATATATATATATATATATATATTTGTTATTGTTTATTATCCATGTACGTATACGTTTCGTCCTTAATAATCGGGACTCATCAGCATAGAGATATGACAATTCACTACCGGTCATGCGATTCGAAACTCCGGATTACAAGTATTTTGCAACTCAAATCCGACGCCTTAACCACACGGCCAATTCTGAACAGCGAATAAGCAGTGATAATTTTAACACTTTATATGGCGGCTTAACGTCTAGAGCGTTCTACTTTTTTAATGAAAGGAACGATGCATTTAAAGCTAGTGACGTCATGTTGTGTTAATACTACACTTACAGTGCTCTACTTTTTCTAGGAGCGACAAATAATAAATATCTTGCAACTCAAATCCGACGCCTTATATATATATATATATATATATATATATATATATATATATATATATATATATATTCCACTCTATAATAAAGGCCAATGTGTATTTATTGTATATGAATAAATATGCATCAGTCCTGTGACACAAACTTTAGCGAGTAAAATGTGTCATTTCAAATGTGATTGGAAGCGAGAAAGCAGATAACAAGTCAGACAACCCCCGTCACCTGAAATGAATTTGAAAAAAAGTCCCTCGCTCTATATCATAAGTCAACGGTTAGTATTTATTTCTTTAGGTCATCAGAAATGATAATAATACATTATATATGAAAAATTAAATTACTGACGTAATTCTATGATTTTATTTGAACATTGGTGCGAAGCATGATTTTATTTCCGTTATTTTTGACAGAGGGTGTACACTTATATATATATATATATATATATATATATATATATATATATATATATATATATATATATATATATATGTTGTTTGGCACAAGACAAATGAAACGGACCGTAAATGTTATGTCTTTTGGAAATATGAAAAAATAAAAAATAAAAGTAATAAACTAAAAACATGGTTAGTGGAATATAATATAAACCTGACACATATTTGCTCTGTTGTCACTAATTGACAATCATCGAGCTGAATCTTTTAAGGAGACTGCAAAGTAAAAGGGCACTGATAGTATATGCTTATACATATATTGTCATTAATAATAATTATATATATATATATATATATATATATATATATATATATATATGAAGTTGTAGTTCATCTCTGTATCTTGTTTGTTTGTTTGTTTGTTTGTTTGAGTAAAAATTCTCCTGTGGCTTTGTAGATTGACCCACATAACTATCTATATTCTTAGACTACATTAACGAGGATACATATATTTCATTTTGATCAAGAAGAGCAATCTCGTAGGATGTGCGTTCACGCCGGGCGTATTTTTTTATTGTATCTATAACAGATACTACACTTTGATCTTAGCCAAAAGATCTATAACATTGACTTTTATCGATAAACTTGTCGTTTATGCTTGTTTGTTAGTTTGGTCACGCAACCCCTCCCCACAGGCTCTGGAAGATTAACTACGAATATACTGTACTAAGAGTTTAATTTTTTTTAACAGTTGAATTGAGAAGATAGTTAAAGGGGAGATACCTAAGGAGGCATAACAAACAAATAATAATAATAATAATAATAATAATAATAATAATAATAATAATAATAATAATAATAATAATGATAATAATATATATATATATATATATATATATATATATAGTCTAAAGAAGCTTTGAGTTGTTTTAAACAAAACGACAAAAAAAAGGAAAATGCAGTTTAAATTCCCACATAAACTAACTAAATCCAAAATAGTGCAGACTTAACATTCGTTGGAAAATTCATAAATAAATAAAATATATAATAGTAAGTAAATAAAATAAAAAGGGGGATTAAGTATCTAACAGTGAAACAAAAACAGGAGACCTTAACGTAAGCATCTAATATTAACACGGGGATCATCAGCTGTTTACCATGTAACTGTTTCGGAGATTTAAAAACAGGACAGTTATAATTTGAATGGCTCTCCAATGGTACAGATAAAATATATATATATCGCACGGTAGTCTTAAGGGTAGTATATTATTATTATTTTGATTATAATTATTATTATTATTATTTATTTATGTATATATAAGTAACATTTAAAGCTGAATTATTTCGACACTTGATTGGGGAAATGGTAGTTTGATCTGTACCATTGGAGAGCCATGCATATAACTGTCCTGTTTTTAAATCTCCGAAACAGTTACATGGTAAACAGCTGATGATCCCCGTGTTAATATTAGACGCTTTCGTTAAGGTCTCCTGTTTTTGTTTCACTGTTAGATACTTAATCCCCCTTTTTATTTTATTTACTTACTATTATATATTATTTATTTATGAATTTTCCAATGAATGTTAAGTCTGCACTATTTTGGATTTAGTTAGTTTATGTGGGAATTTAAACTGCATTTTCCTTTTTTTTTGTCTTTTTGTTTAAAATAATATATATATATATATATATATATATATATATATATATATATATATATATATATATATATATATATATATATATATATAGTAATCCAGGTAGGGTAAAAATCCACAGGGTAGAAATCCAAAGGGAATCAAACCGGGTTTATAAAAAAGTGCTCAATAAAAATATAGAGCTGTATAGTGAATGCTTTTATTCAAACATGTACAAGGTCTGCTACACTGGCATGTCGATGTTATCGATCTACAGCTCTCATGAGACCTCAGCTCTTGAGAGCTGTAGATCGATAACATCGACATGCCAGTGTAGCAGACCTTGTACATGTTTGAATAAAAGCATTCACTATATATATATATATATATATATATATATATATATATATATATATATATATATATATATATATATATATATATTCAGAAACAACATTACTCGGATACTCGGATACTGGGATAAGCATATTTCATTCATATCAAAAAAAGTTAAACAATTAAGGGTCTTCGTTCGCGCTTCACATCCATAAAAAGGAAATATAACGTTTTACTGTCTTCTGTTTATAACTTGATGATTACATAACTTAAAACACGAATAGAAACGGTAATCAGAGGTTCAGGGCTAGGAGCAGGATTGCACAGAGATCTTGATTGATAACCGGGAAACGCCAGATGACCCTTAAGGGATTTAAAGAGTATAAATTTACCAAAATTATTTTAATTAATGTCACTAAACGTATACCAGTCTTGGATACTTCATCGACAGTCAGTCCGGCAGCGGTTTTGTTGCTGTCCGACTGAGGTATAGTCCTGTTCAGTCCTAGGGGGTCCACTTTCCCAAGTTTGACCAGCTCTTTGAGAAGGGGTTAGTTTATTGCTAATCGCTGAGGTGCCCCTACCGGGAAATGCCGATGGAACTGCTCAGGCATTTTTTATAGGTCAGAGTGCATTTCTCCTAGTGCACTGGCTTTTCAAAACCTGATCTGACCTTGTGTCTAACTTCCTAGATAGGAAGTAAACAAACACTTTACTTATACTTCCTTTCCATGTAATCGATTCCGAATATATCCCTGGGACCCACCCGAAAAATTGAACTTCATAAAATTTAAAAATAAGAAAAAGAAAATGGTAATGAGCTTTTATAGCCTGATGAGGAAGGAGGATATCGTTTTTGTGGTCCGATCCCTGGCAACACCAGGTCTACTGGATAATAAATAAAGTCACAAATTTGTACAATCAAAAGAAAACGAAAAACTGTATTTACCTTGGAAATTGTTTTGTAGAACTTTTCGGTAAAATCTTTGCGCGAAATCAGCTGTAGTAGTATATATCCGAGTTGAACGCAGATAGGCAGAACAAGTGTGGAGACATCCGAGAAAAAGTATGATAACCGAAATAAATATTTAAAACATGAACTAAAATCCTTTTTTTTTTTAAATTGATATAATAATAATCCAAAAACCAAAATAATAAAA
>OY744545.1:59689489-59694489 GCA_963556195.1 Sepiola atlantica | reverse complement strand
TGTAACACAAATTAAGGAGTGGTTCAACCGATTCAAAAATGGTCGCACATCAGCGGAGAGTGACCAGCGTTCTGGAAGGCGCCAAACTGCTCAAAGTACAGCTGTTGTTGAGAGGGTGCGAAAAAAAGAGATAATGCGGAACGCGACGGTGGAGATGAACACCATTTTAAAAGAAGACTTCCAGAAGTGTTTCCGGCAGTGGATGGATCGGTGGGTTCAGTGTGTGCAAGCACAAAGGGCCTACTTTGAAGGAGATTAGGGTCCCAACCCTATCGCGTATTTGAGTCGACATTTTTGAAACATTGGTTTACGTGAACCCCCACCCATCTCACAATGACGTCATTTCCGGAAGGATGAGTTAGCAATTTTAACAGAATTTGCCATTCCAAGTATGGTTTAAAAACAGGCTCGTTTCTGAATGAAATGTATTTAATTAATTGTATGGATAATTTTTATTAATATTACTTTATTGAAAAATATTGTAAATACATATGTAAATTTGAGAATAGCAGTTATAAGTGTATATTTGTAAATATTAATTTATTAGAAGTTTTAAAGAAAATGAATTATGTAAATTGCAAAACCCGCCTGTTGTCTGAGCGAGTTTTGGTAACAGTATATAAATTAGTTGAAAGAGTATTATGTTAAGATCAACCAGGGGTATTTACCCCGCCTAATAAACCGGTATTGTCCGGACCTTTGGGTCCTGATTTGCGCCGGTCTATTGGGGGTTGTCTGGTCCTGTGCAGTTCTAGGAGGTGCACCCTCCCAGGCTTCGCCTCCCCTCTTTGGGGAGGAATAAGTTTATTGCTTGCTGTCTGAGGCGCCTCTACCGGGGAATGCCGACGGGGCTGCCCAGACAATTTTTAAAAGGCCAGAGTGCTCACCTCTCGAGCGCTGGCTTATCTAATCCCACTTTCCCGACCTTGTGTCACATCTTACCTTGTGGGAGGTAGATAAATAAAATAAAGTAAGATTCTTGATACCTTGTGTGTTCGAATCGCAGTCTCGTCTTGACATTTCTTTATACTTTATTTATATGTCATCCAATGATATTTTATCTAAATTAAGTAATTAATAATGTCCCAACCTAATTCTAAAAGGTATACAAAGATTATAAACGCTGACTTGAAAAATTGAGTGAATTGTAATTACCCGCCCCTCCCCCTCTCTCTCTTTCTTACGTTTACAAAAATTCTCGCCGACGGACAAACAGACGGAACGCGACGTTGGAGATGAACACCGTTCCAAGAAGAAGACTTCCAGAGGTGTTTCCGGCAGTGGATGGATCGGTGGGTTAATTGTACGCAAGCACAAGGGGCCTACTTTGAAAGAGATTAGGGTCCCAACCCCATCACGTATTTTAAATATTTTTCTGACCTAAGGTCGGATACTTTTTAGACAGGCCTCGTAAATAAACGCTCTTTTCTGTATTTAGTATGTGCAGTAAAGCTAGAGTGACAGACGTATGATTCCCTTCTATTTTCCAACCGATGTAGGCAAATATTTCTCATCCGTTTTCATGCCTTTGTATGTAGTTTATAACATTTTAATCTGCTGTAAGTATATGAACGCATATGCCAGTAAAGATTTATTAGTAATATTTGATTTCAAAAAAGTATGTATGCGTACCCGTACATGACAAAATAACTGTCAAGGGGTCCACAAAGCTAAATAGGTTTGGAAAGCCTTCATTAAGATTAAAGAAAAAAAAGGCGTTTTTACGCTTTTAGTTTCAAGCGATAAAAAAAAAACGTTACAAATAGAAAAAAACAAAACAATTTAAACAATCGATGTTTATCTTCATGATTATAAATACATTTATTAAGCATTTCTAGTTCTATTATATGAAACAAAATTTTCAGATTAAAAAAAAAAAAATGTGTATGTAGTTCACGCCAAACAAGGCACACGGCCATTGTAGACGTTAGGGGCTACTGAGAATTATGGTGAGGGGTCATCCTAAGTTGAGAGTCGTGCAGCGAGATGTCTGTTTACATTAGTCGTAAATTTCTACATGTCGGTACAGTCGGGGAAACAGGGAGCAGGGAGGGAGTTCCAGAGGCCTGCAGCACGATGAAAGAAGCTATTGGAGTAGAAAGCTCTCCGGCATCTGGGGAGTCCGCAGTTAGTGGATGGGATGTAGCTGTATGTCAGAGTTTATCTAGTGTATTTATGTCGACCGGGGGGGGGGGTGACTAGAGCAGCAAGTTCATCGGAGCACAACCCATTTAAGTACTTGTAAAACAGGCACAAGGATGCAACATTGCGGCGATGGGACAGGAGCTGGAGCTTGGTGGATAGTGAGGGACCTATTAAGTTGGCGACTCTTTTTTGGACCTTGTCTAAGAGGGAGAGACTATTGGATGATACACCACCCCAGATGTGGCAACAGTACTCCATGCGTACATGAAATAAATGGATAACTGACGTTTCATTTAATTTATTGCAAGCATTCTATGTTACGCGCTTTCGCACCAGCAAGAATCCAATCTTGGTTCAAGAACAAACAACATAGGTATGCAACGGGTAACCATTTTTTTCTCTCGACGTCCTCATTGAATCCTCAGAACAAGATATTGGTACATTTTTTTTATATTTAAATAACAATTCATCCTGCTTTATTATATATATTTTTACTTTGCTTTTCAATTAAAAAAATATCTATATGTGTTACATTTTAAATTACTTTTACAAAAAGGAGAATGTGTTTCAAAAAATAAATAAGCAAATAAGTAGTTCAAATTAGGGGTGTAGAAAGTGACTAACATGGGTTTTCTTTCGGCTGCCTCGTAACTCTCGTTTTCGTTATGTTGTCCTTTAGTCCTCGCATTTCACGTGCGATGTTTCTGACAAAGAGGGAAGAATTGCTGTTTTCTAGGTCGGAATCTATCCATCTAAGACTTCTCGTTGGCTAGTTTTTTTTTGTACCTTGAAGCAGTATTCTCTTTTTTCAGCTCCTTATGTCAAGTGGCTTCATGCTTTGTCTGGAGCAATTTCCATAAAAATGTTTAAAAAAAATCATTCTCAATCCTCTCAAGTTTCTTCGTCTCTTAACTGACAGTATTTCAATTTCATTAACCCTTATCCTCGAGTGGCTTTTGGCTTTAATAAGTAGAGACCTTAGTGTTGGATAATGGCCCTGTTGGAACGAACGCATCTTGGAAATCGTTTGGTTTAACTTGCGCGATTTAGTGCGGGTGGACCCGTGCAGTCGGGTGCAAAATAGGGCTGTTCTCATGGTTGGAGCTCACAGACGTGACAGGGTCACCGCGTGACGAGACCTCATATCAGGGGTCAATGTGCACCTGCGATAGAGGCTCTGTGACGTCACGGGCCTTTTCGTGGGAAGCAGTTTTAGCAGTCTGGGTTTTGGAAGCGAACCTATCAAACGTGATTTTATGATGTAGTCTGCAACATAATTAGGGGGATTAATTTCCTAAGAAAATACAGGCACAATATCTCTTTTCCCCCTCCACGAATGGTTAAGGACTTAATTGATAAGTAATTTGCTCTCTCTCTCTCTCTCTCTCTCTCTCTCTCGACGTTAATGAATATCTCCCAGCTGACGCATAACTAACGCTTGAAATAAAACAGAAATTAGATTTAAAAGATTGTTTGTCTTCCGAGTTGATCATGGAGCTTTTGTGTTGACGCGGCGTGGTTCACGGAAGAAAAGAAGAAACAATTCAACCACTAGACGACGCACCCTCTACGCAGCGAGGAAAGATTGAGGGTGCGAGAATTATTAAAGGTATGAAAATTATATGATTTATGGTGTTAAAAATGACGCGTGATGAAACGAGAACTGCCACGGCCGTTCCGGGACGAGTGTACAAAACGAGTATCGCCGCGCCCCAAGCAGGGGGGGGGGCTATGCAACCTTAGTAGCAAACAAAAGCTCTTGACTTATTGAGAAATAAATGGTGTGTCTATCGAGGCGGGGGGGGGGGGGGACGAATAGTAACAACAACAATCTAAACATATTACGATGAGCAAGAACTAGCCGTAAAATATTGTTGGGAAAATCGAATACACAGTTCTTCATACGCTTCGGTATTTTAAAGTTATGAAACACACTTTCGAATTAAAAGCGAAAACTAGCGCTCTGAAAAGTAAACATATGAAAAAGTAAAACTTTGGAATATTCGATATTCTATTTAAGCAAGATTAGCAACGCGTGGGTAGGGAATTTAAGTTAATTATCTGATCACGTCGTTTATCTGATGTACGTGAACTCTAGGGCCACATAGAGTGAATGGTTCTGTGATGCCATGAATAATTATCTTTGGTCTTCTGTTGATCGAAGGCACCGCACGCTCGCTGCAGCTTGTCGATCATTGTTTTCCTGTTGCAGTTCCGATATGCTACCTACGCTGTGTCGTCAACAAACAGCACTACCTGAAATGTTATCCTGACCATGTCCACTTCACATTGAGACGCGACAAATTAAAATTTTGACCGTCCGACCTTTTAATAGAGGCAGACTATTTGCTAACCAAATTCGCATTTCAATATGACAGCGAAATAGATGTTGAACAGGATAGGGGCGAGCACACAACCCTCTTTTGCTTTATGTCGGGTTTCGAGATGTTCGCACTGTATTTTACTGCGACCTTAATGTTTAAAGTGAACGACTCAAAGAAGCGGTGCGACCGAGTGTTGCATAGCCCTCTGCTTGGGATCGCAGCGGTTCACGTTTACGATTTAGTCCCGGAAAGGGTCGTAGCAGTTCACGTTTACTATTTAGTCCCGGAAAGGGCCGCAGCGGTTCAAGTTTACTATTTAGTCCCGGAAAGGGTCGTAGCAGTTCACGTTTACTATTTAGTCCCGGAAAGGGCCGCAGCGGTTCACGTTTACTATTTAGTCCCAGAAAGGTCCGTAGCAGTTCACGTTTACTATTTAGTCCCGGAAAGGGCCGCAACGGTTCACGTTTACTATTTAGTTCCAGAAAGGGCCGTAGCAGTTCATGTTTACTATTTAGTCCCAGAAAGGGCCGT
>OY744545.1:59666989-59684489 GCA_963556195.1 Sepiola atlantica | reverse complement strand
AAGCCCTTCAAGAGCCTAATAAAGAAAGAATGGGTTACAGGGCTGACTACACAAAAAGTCTTAATCTAAACTGGTCAAGTGACTGACCAGAAATCGGTGTTTATATCGTCACTCATCACCATTTATTTGTTTTTGTATACTTTATGATATATAGTATATATATGAAGAGTTCGAATGCAAAACGCGATAAGCGCCATTTCCAATATTACAAAACTATCACTAAAAAAAGTGTTGTATTGCAACACTCGAACACGTCCCCAAATAATGTTTTCCATCATATGATACCCGCATAATTCTTCTTTTTTGCATTCAATTTAAACAAGCTTTTCATCAAAGTCTAGATTAGATATATTCGTGTTTTTATTGTTTAATATCTCAATTATTTAAAATTGGATTTATCGCGTTTTGCTTTCGAACCTTTCATATATATATATATATATATATATATATATATATATATATATATATATATATATATATATATATATATATATATATATATATAACTTCTTTGTAAAATGGTAGGAAAAATCCCAGCAGAGTGCTCGATTAATTAAGAATTAAAGTTAAAAATTAAGAGCATAATATTTATTTATTCTGGTACAGAAAAATTAGTACAACATTCGTACCGTCGGTTTCAAGCACGGAAGGTCTTACCCATCCGGCTCTCTTCAGCTTCTGTTGTCATCTGTATCGGAAATTTAAACAAACACACACAACACACTGAGCAAATAACGCGTCCCAACGAGAGTGTCATGTGACCTCACATTTCCAATACAGATGACAACAGAAGCTGAAGAGAGCCGGATAGGTAAGACCTTCCGTGCTTGAAACCGACGGTACGAATGTTGTACTAATTTTTCTGTACCAGAATAAATAAATATATATATATATGTATATATATATATATATATATATATATATATATATATATATATATATATATATATATATATATATATATATATATATATATATATATAGTAAGTTTTTGAAAGGCTGTGGGCAATGCAAATTCCGGGTAAGATGCAAGTTGTAAGGAACAAAAACAATAAATCGATCGAATACGAAATATGACTTACTATTTATTTTTCCTAAAATCTTACATAACAGCAACTGTGTTTTTAGCTGTTTGTGTGATGTCCGGGTGATTAAAAATCATTATTTAATATTTCGGGAAAAGAGATTTCCTTTTGTCAAAAATAATTAAACCAGAAGAAAAATTTCTCCGAATGTGCAGAGAATCTTACAAAACAAAATGGCTGCCAGATGTAGAACCGCAGCGAAAACAGTCTCGCAGGGAATGTAAAATAAATGTTATTTTAAGGTTATGTTACATATATGATTTGGTGTTCAAAAATATTTGTGTAATGTTGGTTAAGTGTATGGTGCTCGATAAACTGTTAGTTTTAATAATATATATATATAATTTTTTTTTCTTTTATAATTAAAAATTTTTTTTTTTTATTAAGTTTATATTTGATTATTTACTTACTTTTATTTCAGTGTGTTTTATCTTCATATTTTTATTTTTTATCTTTCTTTCGTATTTTTAAAATACGAAAGAAAGATAAAAAATAAAAATATTGTTTTTGTCCATTACAACTTGCATCTTACCCGGAATTTGCATTACCCACAGCCGTTCAAAAACTTACTACTACTATACCCAGCAATGCTTCAAGCAAACTACCATTCTCTACTATATATATATATATATATATATATATATATATATATATATATATATATATATATATATACAATAATAAATATTTAACACGACTCACTGCAGCTTTACAGTAAATCTGATCGTCAAAAGTGGGTGTCTATCCCACACGTCTGTATACACCCGAATGCGAGTTCAAGCTATATATATATATATATATATATATATATATATATATATATATATATATATATATATATATAGTATATATATTTTTATTTATAGAAAGATTATTGGTTACATATGTGCATACATGTTCCGGTTGTACTCTTCACAGAGATTCGACCTCTTCAGACCAAAGAAGACAGAGAAGTTAGATGGATTCGTAAAACTTTCCCTTTAAATAAATCTGTTTTTGGGGATAGACTATTCTTTATATAAATTAGTATCGGATTACGTACTTTACTTGTTAATTCTTTCAATTAGTTTCTATCTTTTTTAAAATCATTTTTATTACCTAAACTAATAAAAAGAGTAAACCTACCTAGGACGCCGTTTCGAGCTCATGCTCTTGTCAGTGTAGGAATGTGATAATTTCAGACGGTCGCAACTCGCGAACCCGGTTCACAGAGGCACCTTTGACTCCGCATGCATCCGCTCTATCCTCTAGGCTATAGGAAATTATCACGTGATACGTGAGTAATTAAGTTATATTTATGCCAAATACAGCACCGTGAACATCAAAACAATTTAGAGCATTCAAAGAATATATATATATATATATATATATATATATATATATATATATATATATATATATGTATATATGAATAAATAAATATACACGTCTCCACTAGCACATCCACTAAACAGAAACAATAACTTAATTTATAAAATTACCAAAGAACACAATCGCTAAATTAACGAATTTTTATTGAGAAACCGCTTGCAGCGTTTATCTAGTGAAGAAGGGAAACACTGTTATTTTTTTATAAATAATCATGCGTTGTCAAGTGTCGAACCGCTTTTCTTCTTTGTCGGAAGATACGCATTCTTGTTGAGTTTGCATGTTTATATGAAAAAAAATATCACAAATTCAGCAACAAAGGTCATTTAGAGCGAGGAACTAAGGAAGACGAATCTACGTGTTCATTCGCTTTTCAAAACTGCTCATCTTTAAATATGAGAAACCTTTTCAACCTCCAATGCGAGAGTCTATCCTTTTTTTTAACGCAGTTCACCCCAGACAAGACAGGCCGTCACTCTAGACGTAAGGGGCTACTGAGAAGAAAGAAAAGGGAGAAGGTTGGGGGGGGGGGTCAACCTAAATTGGGATCTGCACAGCGAGATGTCTGTTTACATTAGTTTTAAATTTCTGCATGTCAGTACCGTCGGGGAAACAGGGGACAGGGAGGGAGTTCCAGAGGCCAGCAGCACGAGGAAAGAAGATATTTGAGTAGAAATTCTTCCGGCATCTGGGGACCTCCACAGTGAATGGATGGGATTTAGTCGATTGTCGAGTTGGTGTAGTGAACTTACGACGAGGGGTCACCAGAGCAGCCAATTCATTGGAGCACAATCCATTGAAGTATTTGTAAAACAAGCACAAGGATGCTACATTGCGGCGATGGGACAGATACTGGAGCTTGGTTGACAGTGAGGGACCTATTAGGTTGGCGACTCTTTTTTGGACCTTGGGAGAGACTAGTAGATGATGCACCAGCCCAAATGTGGCAACAATACTCCATGCATGGGCGGTAGATGGCTTTGTAGAGGTACAGGATAATTTTAAACAACTCGGCTTAAAATTCACAGGCAACATGAATCGGCACTTTTTGGAGTATCGGAATCGGTACTGGTATCGGAATCGGAAAAATTTAAGCCTAATTTCTGATTCTAAAAACGATTGTTTTACGTTTTTTTTTGTTGTTGTCTTAAATTTAATGTTCTATTGCTGGTACTAATGATAAAATGATAAATATTTATTTATTTTAAACTACGTGAAAAACCCAAATCTATAGATTATAAGAAGGAATTGATGGAAAAATGGCACCGAAAGAAATGGCCGGTAAAAATGGCACACGTAAAAATGTCACGAGTGGATTAATAAGAGAAAAAATGGCACAAGTGAAACATCTAGATCAAAATCTCAAAAGCAGTTTATCAAAATCTTGCATAAAGGAAAAACATTAAGAATTTTATCGATTAAAAAGAAAATTATATCTACATTTAAAAATTGATAAAGACTCTCGCTAAATCGCCCCCCCCCCAATTCTTTTTTAATTCTACCGATTAGAGGATTTTAGAATAAAAATCGGAATCGGAATCGGGAATTGTATCGGAATCGGGAATTTAAAACAGAATCGCTAATTGTATCGGAATCGGGAAAAATATTGGAATCGTATGTTTATTAAAAATTCTAAGATTTGTATTTTTATTTTATGTAATGAATGTAACAAAATTGATTTATTGATTCATTGTTACTTGTTACTAACCTATAAACAAATATTTGATTTAAAGAATGAGATATACATATCTGGGGTCCATGATTGATAAATAGCTCTCAGGTGATTCCCAAGAAAAATAATGTTGGAAACCCCTATTCGACACATTTTCAAATGAAGAAATAGAGTTCCGATGTTATTTCCCTGTGCGTGACTCTTCAGCAATAACCCTTCGTCGCATAACTCTGACGTTGTAAGAACGTGGGGAGCACGGTGAGAACGTTCAGCCCAGTAAGATAGCTTATTGTAACGCTGAGTTAACGTCACGTCAACCTCGCACCAAAATCCACAAAGCTCCAGCCCCTATCCCATCGCCGCAATGTTGCTTTATTGTGCCTTTTTACAAGTACTTCAATCGATTGTGCTCTGATGAGCTTGCTGCTCTGGTACCCCCACAACGTAAATTCACTAGACTAACTCGACAATCTGCCAAATCCCATCCATACACTGTGGAGGTCCCCAGGTGCCGAAGAGATTTCTACTCCAAAAGCTTCTTTCCTCGTGCTGCTGGACTCTGGAACTCACTCCCTGCTCCCTGCTTTTTTGACGTTACTGACATGCAGAAATTTAAAACTAATGTAAACGGACATCTCGTTGCACAGCTCCTAGCTTAGGTTGACCCTACCAAACTTTCACTCTTTTTCTCAGTAGTCCCTTACGTCTACAGTGGCGACCTGCCTTGTTTTGGGTGAACTATGTTTGGTTTGGTATGGTTTGGTAGTTTTGTTTTACGGCATATCAACCCTTTTTGGGTTATTTAATGCCGAATCTGGTCATTATAGTAAAAGTTTTTATGCTTCAAGTTCTTTATATCTTCAAATGTTTAATCATCGTATTTGGTTTGGTAGTTTTGTTTTACGGCATATCAACCCTTTTTGGGTTATTTAATGCCGAATCTGGTCATTATAGTAAAAGATTTATGCTTCAAGTTCTAAAAATAAAATAAAAAAGGGGAGGGAGAAAGGGAGAGGGGCTGTTGTTTTTTTTTTTTGGTTTTGTAGAACATAATTAAGTTTTACAAAAAAAAAACAAAAAAAAAAAACGTCAATGTAGGTGAATTTCGTCTCAGGGAGCCACAGGGCAGCCTGATCTGGTATCACCAGATGTTATGCTATGTTTAAAAAAAATTTTTTTTTCTAAATACAACGTGATTTTGACGTTTTTAGTTGGGTTATCAGCAAATTCCAGCGATAATTATCACTGATTCGCGAACTTAACACACTCTTGGTGTCGCCCTATAATTACCGCTTTGTGCAAATACAAAACTAAAGTATCATGTTGATGAAAAATAATGTCGGCTCTGGTATTACTCATAATTGCTACTCATAATGTTGAAATAAATGCTTACTCAACGGTTTTAGTTATACAGGGTGGGCCAAAATAAGGGTCCTATCTTTAAATTTGAATAACTTGAATTTGAATAATTTCCACAAAATAAAAGTTAAACTCACCAAACTTTATGTGTGTGTAGACTGACCCTTCCGAGATTTTTTGAAATAAACAAAACAAATTTTAGCCGAAAAACACTTCTTAAAACTTACAAAAACTAAAGCATTGTTTTTTACACTGTTTTGAGTTTTTTAAGCAAAAATAATGTTTTCTAAATGAGGGTACGTTCCTTAGGGCTAATACGGCTCATGCTTGCTTCGGAAGGGGTCCTTTACTTATTCTAAAAAAAATCAAAAAAAAATCAATAAATAAAAAAGTTATGAATTTTTTAAAATAGGACCCTTATTTTTGCCCACCCTGTATATACTACCAGATTTTCCGTGACCCGTTGGGGCACAGTCTACTTTGATTCCAATTCGAAAATTAATAAACCGGTACTTATCTTGTAAGACATTATTCTTGCATGACTGAAAAAATAATTATCTTTACTTTTATATTATTATTATTATTAAGTACTCACTTGGGGTTCTCACACAGGTCATCATTAGTGACTGCTCACTGATAATAACCGATGGTGTTCCCTGAAGTTTGAGTGACAATAAGATTTTCCAGATTTCCAGTACTCTCTACCTTTTTCGATAGCCATTGCAAATTACTTTACCTTATAGCATCAGCCGCTTACCATTAATTTCTCGCTGGCAACGACCATTGGTCTTCCCTTGAATGTTGGTGGTAATAAACCTCTACAAGGTCCCAGTACTCTACCGTGGCCACCGAGAATTACTATACACGCCTGTTGGCTCGAAAATGACGTCTTTGCATTGCGTGTAAAACAATGGCCGTCGTATTAATAATAAGAAAGCATTTCGACTTCTCCATTCACTAAATAATCCATCAAAATTCAGGAAATCAACTAATTTTAATGGAATTTTCAGTATTTATCAATTAATGATCACGGAATATAATAAATCCATTACTTTATATGAAAGCTTGGTGCAAATGTATTATTTCCTGTAAACAAAAAACAGTTATCCAAAATATCAAAACATTTCGCCTTCTCCATTCACTAAATAATCCATCAAAATTCAGGAAATCAACCAATTTTAATGGAATTTTCAGTATTTATCAATTAATGATCACGGAATATGATAAATTTATTACTTAATTAGAAAGCTTGCTGCAAATGTATTATTTCCTGTAAACAAAAAACACATTTACTAAAGTTATCCAAAATATCAAAACATGTTGACAAAACGATATTGTAAATATTTAAAACAAAGCATTAGAAAACTTTAAAAATTGCATGTAAAAAAGAAAAGAAAGGAACACTAATCTTTATTCAATATAAATTTAAAGAAAATAATAATTCACGATCAAATACTGCAAAACACTGAATTATGAATTGCGAGAACAAACAATTAAATAAACTAACAAATTAAAAACAAACTATGAATAATGTTAAAAATGTAAACAAACAATAATAAAAACAAACGATAAGTTAGTTTTAAAAATGCAAACAAACGATAAATTAAAAAATAAAACAAAATAAATTCAAACAAATAATGTAAATACAAACAAAGTTACTAGTGCAGAAATATTTTTTAGTGCAGAATTATTATTTTTTAAGTCAAACTTATAGAAAATATTTAGTAGAATGTTTCTAATTTTCTTTTTCTGATTAACTTTTTCTTACTGATGTGATCATTTTTCATATCACAAAAAGTGTTCAGTATAGAATTGGAAGAACTCCAGATAATCATTCTTTCTATTTTGTGACTCTCATCACAAGAGTCAACATGAAAAAGAATATTAGCATTTTTTTAAATGAAAATAAAGGTCTGTATATGTTTAAAAAAACATATTAATTATTTCGTATATATTACGAAAAATGCCCGTGTTAATAAAATCATACCTCGAAGAAAAATTAATTTTGTTAATTAATGATATTATCATTGAATAAAGCATTGTTTAATCAATATTTTCACAAAAAATATAATTTCATAATATATTTCATGTGATTTACTATTTATTTTAATAACATCGTTCCAAATAGTTCGAAATGCCGTAAATGAAACTTTAAAAAAAATCTTAGTGAAAATGTATTATTTTTTGTAAACAAAATACACCATTACTAAAGGTACATTTTTATATATAAAAAAATCCATGAATGTTTTTTAATGCAAATTAAGATCTGTATATGTTTAAGATAAATTTTTTTTTTAACTATTTCTTATACATTACGAAAAATGCCCGTGTTTATTAACATTATTGTTCGAAGAAAAATTAATTTTGTTAATTAACGATATTATGATTGAATAAAGCATTGTTTAATCAATATTTTTTTTGTGAAATTATTGATTAAATATGCCGTTATTATTTAATTTATTTAATCTAAAAAAGTACAGAGAAAAAATAAAATATACTATACTTAAGACATCGAAAAGAGTAATAATAAAAAAAGGAACACTACTTTTTTATCAAATAATGAATAAGTAATTAAGACTTTTGATTTCTTATATAATTAACAAAAAGTCTAACTTACTACACTATATTTAGTCGGTGTAAACATATCTCGCTTTATTACGTGTATCCATATTTGCCGTAATTCTTTCTCTTTTCGAAATCCAAACACATGCAGTAGGCATTTTAACTTTGTGAATTATGAAATGAAATTTAAAAAGGCGCGAAATTAAGTAAACCAACCACAATGACGTCAGAGGGGGGCAAGAAGTTAGTTGCTTGGCCTTGTTAACTCTCGGTGGCCACGACTCTACGCACTTTTCCAGTGGAGGTCTGGTTAGTTTACTCCTTTCTCCCTTCCATCCTCCTTGATCCTTCATGACTGTTTTGTATGATATTGGCCACGGTTGAAACCATCACCTTTAGGGGGGGGGGGTAGTTTACGATATTTGTTGCAGTTTCAGTTCCCTTGGGTTCTTTCGATGGTTTTGTTTTTGTTTTGTTTTGTTTTTATTTTCAACTTGTATGTCACTGGTTAGGTTTCGAAGTTTATGTGTGTAGGTTTCCGCATTGGATGATTTTTCATTAGAATTTCAGGTGTTGTAATCCTTGCCGTCCGTTGTATAGTCTCAATCTTATCTTTTGATTCGAATTTCTCTGTCTTTATTCCAGTTTTTTTTTTCGGGACTGTTCCTAGTGCTCCTACGATTATCGGTATTATATTAACAATTTTTTACGTTCACTATCTCTTTCGGTTCTCTGGCAAGTTCCATGTATTTGCTTTGTTTTTCTGCCTCCTTAATCTTCACTCTGCGGTGTGCTGGGACGGCGAAATCGCGATTTGGCGGGATTTTTCCTTCTTATTGACTATTATGACATCCGGTCTCTTTACTTATCTGAGTTTATCTGTGTGTACCTCCATGTCTCAGAATATGTTTTGATTTTCTTTTTCCAGTGCTATCTCCGGTTTGTGTCTGAATCAATTTTATGCGTATTTAGAATACAGTCGTACTGCCTTCTCCACACAGTCGTGTCTGTTTTTGTATTCTTTCGGGGCTAGTTTGCTGCATTCACTTATTATGTGATTTACTGTTTATTCTCTTTGTTAACAAAGTCTACATTTGCTGTTTTCCTGGGTGTTGTCTACCTTAGCTTTGCTACAGTCAGTTATAATCGCATTGTATTGTGTTGCTGTAAGTTGTGATTCTGTTTTTCGGTTTAGATGTCTTTTTCGTAGCCATGTCCAGGTGTTTTCGTAAGTCCCCTCTCTTGTTATTCGTCCGTTGAGCTGTTTCTCTTCCCACTTTTCTTGTCTTGTTTCTCGTTTCTCTGTTCCCTGTGTTGTTCATCTTGCTGTGCTGATTAGCTTTCTGTGTTCTGGGTTATGTATTTTTAAAAAATTTCTTGTGTTATTCACACAATCTACCATATTTACCAGTCCTTGTCCCTTATCTTTCCTTTTCACATAGAATTATCCAATATCATCCTTCGGGTGTAGTGCATTGTGCATGGCCATTATTTTCCTCGTTTTCTGTTCAAGATGCCTTAGATCTTCCTCATGGCAGCTTATGAATGGTATAGAATATCTTACTACTAATACTGCCCTGATGTTTATTCCCTTTACTAGATTCCTGCTGTATAGTTGATTTTTATGATTTTCGTGTTCTTATCAGGTTTCTTTTCCAATCTTCTCCTTCATCTCTGTTTATCTCATGGTGTCTGATTCCAGAATTCCCAAATATGTATAGGTATCATGTACGCCAAGTGTCCTCATCTCCTCTTTGTTTAGGCACCCATACTGATCTATACATGTTAGGTCTTTGTTTAGGCACCCATACTGATCTATACAAGTTAGGTCTTTGTTTAGGCACCCATACTGATCTATACAAGTTAGGTCTTTGTTTAGGCACCCATACTGATCTATACAAGTTAGGTCTTTGTTTAGGCACCCATACTGATCTATACAAGTTAGGTCTTTGTTAAGGCACCCATACTTATCTATACAAGTCAGGTCTCAACAACAGGCTCTCTGTTCTGTCTTATCAGCAACAGTGCACATGTTAAATACCTTTTGTTTAATAATCCTACGTCAGTTCTGATGTTAACAGCTGTGACTGATTCACTATCACTACTTTCTCGGACTATACTATTATTTGTCTGGTTATGCTACTTGACCTACTTACGTTATGGACAAATAATGTTTTCGGTTTGTTGTGTTCTTTCTTAAATAATTATTTATTCTTGAAACCCGTCTGCAGACGATCCGGGTTCAAAACATGCGTCCACACCAATAAAATTACAGCGAAACCCTTGCTTCACAATTGATACCCCATGCAGACACCCTTACAGGGGGTACCACTTGCATCTTTTCCAAGAAACAATCTCCAAGGTCGACATTTATTAAAATAGTAAACTACGACTCGCTAATATATGCTACCCCCTCTGGTTGAATTTTTTGCTATCCTGCGAGAGTGGCATCATTGACGCAGGAACATATACTACACTGCTCTCTCCAAAAAGAGCAGGTAATTACTGGGAGAATGGTATCATGACGAACAAACATATACTACACAACCCCTAAAATGGAGGTAATTCATGGAAATATTATTTCAGAACAAATACTACACTCACTCCTTAAAAGGAGGAGGTGATGTCCAGAATGATGACATCATGACCACAGATCATATACTGCACTATCCCTATTAATAATTAAACTGGAGTAGTTTTTTGGAGAAATGGAAAAAGTAGAGATCATTTTAGTAATTCATTACAACAAAAAGTGATTTTTATAAATATTTGCATATAGGTTCTATTTATCTACCTCCCACAAGGTAAGATGTGACACAAGGTCGGGAAAGTGGGAAAGAACCAGCGCTCGAGAATTTGAGCATTCTGGCTGTTTAAAAATTGTCTGGGCAGCCCCGTCGGCATTCCCCGGTAGGGGCGCTTCAGACAGTAAGCAATAAACTTACTCCTCCCCAAAGAGGGGAGGCAAAGCCTGGGAAGGTGCACCTCCTAGAACTGCACAGGACCGACAACCCCCAATAGACCGGCGTAAATCCAGACCCAAAGGCCCGAATTATACCGGTTTATTAGGCGGGGTAAAAACCCCTAGTTTGCATATAGGTATTGCAATTAGATTGTGCTAGTGTTCAGGAGGGATGGAGAACGCTTATATGTTATTTCAGCCATCCGTAAGTATAACAGGCTGATTTTCATACGTACATGTTTATGCATGAGGGTGGGTAATGTAAGCTACACGAAGTTTAATTTAGTTTTATGCAGATGAGGTAAAGAGAAGGTGGAATTCTATCGTGTGAATTATGATACGTCCGATTTGACATCAATTAATGAGGATGGCACGGTGACTGAGGACCTGGGTGTGTCGGGTTCGAATCTAGTTCGTTCCACAAAACACTATCATCAAAACCCACACCTGACCTTGTGTTTAACCTACTGGAGAGCAGGTAAATAAAAAGAA
The DNA here is from genome assembly GCA_963556195.1 of Sepiola atlantica. Taxonomy (NCBI): domain Eukaryota; kingdom Metazoa; phylum Mollusca; class Cephalopoda; order Sepiida; family Sepiolidae; genus Sepiola; species Sepiola atlantica. The sequence continues at coordinate 59,672,989 of OY744545.1, read as the reverse complement.
TATTTAAGTTTCAAGAGTCAGCCATAAAATACACTCCAGGTAATGTGGTAAAAGAGCAATCGCTCATAGATTCTTCATACTTTTTAAAAATATATATATTCTTAAAATTTTAGTTTTTTTTAATATTTTAAAGAATTTTAAAAATATTTCAAATTTGCATAAAATTCTATCCATAGTCATTAAACACCTATTATGCAAAATGCCCTGAATTTTAATTTCTTCTTAAGTATTAATAATAGTAATTTGACATCTATTATTTACTATTTCTGTTTCCTTGATAGATAAAAAAGCGTTATCAATACATCTTGTCTTCAAGTGCAACAATTAACAACCATAGTTGTAATATTGTTGTCGCGGATCTTTGGTGTCCTACATTTATATTTTGAGCATATGGTTATAATGATCAGACGATCAAGTTTTTTGTTCTGAAGAGAAAACATGCAGTAGACTATGGTATTATTCGACCCATTTAAAGGGCTTGTGACTTACCAGTACTCAAATAATCAATCGGATTCGTTTCAAGTCAAGTTCGAAAAAGAGGACGAGACTACGCCATACCTTGCCACGTGACGCCGCAGCTACGTGTAAGCATCACATAAGAGTCTTTCTGAAAACTTTAATATACAACATAATAAATCGAACGGTCCTGGGTATGACCTTAAAAGACAGCCAGTGGTGAGGCCTCCATTTGGGAGCTTTGGGGAATGTGAAGTTACCCCTTAGTTGTCATTGCTCCCAGGTCCACTCTGGCCCGGAGTGGTAGTACCTGTAAGTGCTCCATCTATGGGTCAAATAGAACCTACTTGCGCTACCAAATCAAGCTGTCTGAAGTTATTGACTTCCTGACTCAAAATGCACCAAACATTGATGTGTTAATTGTTTTTTTTCTTTTGCAAAACTCAAGCATGTTTTGCAGAATCCAAAACAAAAAACAACAATTTCTCTCCCTTCTTCTTCTTTCTCCTCTCTTTCTCCCCCATGCACTCAACCAAGCACCGTGAATGGATGCTTGAACATATAAAGAACTTGAAGCGTGGAAACGTTCACCAAAATGACCGGATTCGGCATTGAATGACCTGAAAGGGGTCGATATACCTTGAAACAAAAATAAACATGATTAAACATTTGAAGATATAAAGAACTTGAAGCATAAAAACCTTCACCAAAACGACCTGATTCGGCATTAAATGACCTGAAAAGGGTCGATATGCCGTGAAACAAAAACAACCAAACACAAAAACTATGATTAAACATTTGAACATATAAAGTACTTGAAGCATAAAAACCATCACCAAAATGACCAGATTCGGCATTAAATAACCCGAAAAGGGTTGATATGTCGTAAAACAAAGCAACCAAACAACCAACCAATAATGGAACACAATGTAAGAGCATGGAAGGTATGAAGCCGAATGTATGTAGGTAGCTATTACTAGCTGTTTATGATTTTATCATTAAAAGCAGAGATAAGATACACCCAGTCTATGTATTAACAGACCTAGACACGTAGGCACCGCGTTAGAGTTGTCAGATCACTTCTATACGTTTGTCATATCTTTACATTCTCCCGCTGCATGTTACTCTAGTGCATAATCGAAGTTTTGCTTAACAGCAGGTAGATGACACGCGCATATGTTTCTGGCCTCCGGCACTTAACATTCAATCGCTAAGTAAATCGCTAAGTGCCAACGACAAATGTGATCCAGGATAAAGTATAAAATCACTGAAATGAATTCCCCTGACGTGCGCGTGAATATCCACACAGTTTAGTGCAATAACACCGTTGAGTATATTGTATGGAGGACAAATGGGATAACTGTGTTGTATATTGGTGTTACATTGAAGGGGACAGAAAATAGGAAAAATATTTTTTTGCAATTTCTAGACTTCAGAATTGACATATATAGAAATAAAGAGATAAACAACGGATGTGTTAATAAACATGATAATAGTACAATGTAATTCGTTTAGAAGCGAAGTGAACACACGTGTTAAAATGTACCTCTTTAAATAGTCATTAGTAGACTCTCTCTGCCCGAAAAATGTACCTGTGACAATAAAATATATAAAATATCTACCCGTTATTTATTTGGAATTAAAAACGATCCGACTAGGGAGACGAAACCAAGGAATCACCATATTGAAACAGAACAGTACACGCAAACCAGCTAAGTGAATCTTTTTAAGGTGACTATTTATGAAGGCCAATAGCCACTCAGAAGTAAAGATCAATGAGATGGAAACATGACCAGTCGAAAGATGCGGAACAATCAATGGAATAAACAAAAATTTATCATCTAAAAGACTGTTTATGACAAGAATCTGTTTACATTGGGTTTGAAAACGACTATTCTGTAATCTGCAGGGATGTAGTACCGCGGGAATGTTTTCCACAAACAAAAATCCCTTGTAAAGAAGCTCTCTCAGAAATAATGGAAAGTCTTTTTTCCGTTGTGGTAGCATGACGAGTTCATACTGTGAATGTCTTACGAGTAGGAATCAGAGATTGGAGCTCAGCCGAGCACATTCCATGGAAATAACGATTGAGTAGAGAGAGACTGGTAACATATCTGCTGTGAGAAGAGATCAGACGTCAGTAGATTTTGAAATCGATTTCGTACTCTGACAAGCAGGAAAGAATCCTCTGGGCAGCACCTTCCCAGATATGGTTCAAAAGCGTATCTGTAATTTGATTGACCTTAACCCTTTCTTCTTCTCTGTACGATCTCCATCACAGACGTGATGTTGCTAGTCTCAGTCTTTTCTATAAATAATATCATGTGATGTGTTTTTCAGAGATCTCTGATCTATTTCCTGCTTCCTTTGTTCCAGCTCGTTTGACTCGTTGGTCTAGTGGTCTTTATTAACTCGCTGTTCTTATATCTCGTTATAATACATATTCTTATTTAAGTAGCTTCTTTCAAAGAACTGAATGCTTGTGGAACTATTTTCCTGTTGACTGCTTTTCTGGTGCTTATAGCCTTGGTCTTTTCAATACTAAGATTAATTGGCATCTCCTGTCTTTGCGATAACCATATTTCGTTCTTGTTAGCTCCTTACATCATAGTGTCTTCATGCCCTGTCTGGAGTGATTTACATAAAAAAGTCGTCCAAAACTGTTCTCTTTCAGTGAAATAATTCTACGCATCGTGAGACGGGTAATCTACTTATTTATACAAACATCCTAGTTTACTGTGGCTCATGGGCTGAACTGCATACCTTTTTAAATACATATCTAACCATTATTTCTTTAGTACAACAGAACGATACATTCTATTTCAATGCACAATTTTCCCTCGTTGAATTGTCTTATCAAATGAATGGTTTCTTAGAATGTTAAGTGATCGTAACCCGAAAATGAGGCCACGTCTTTTAACGCCAGTCCTTTCGAAGAGAGTGGATCATCTTCTATATCTCGATCACTCGGCCCTCGTGTTTTCAAGTTGGTTTTGCCTATGTGCTTTCAACCCCTTTATATCTATTAAGTACTACGGGTATTTTGTGACATCGTGTGTATTGAACTTGTATAACGATATTCATTTTGTGACATCGTGTGTATTGAACTTGTATAACGATATTCATTTTGTGACATCGTGTGTATTGAACTTGTATAACGATATTCATTTTGTGACATCGTGTGTATTGAACTTGTATAACGATATTCATTTTGTGACATCGTGTGTATTGAACTTGTATAACGATATTCATTTTGTGACATCGCGTGTATTGAACTTGTATAACGATATTCATTTTGTGACATCGTGTGTATTGAACTTGTATAACGATATTCATTTTGTGACATCGCGTGTATTGAACTTGTATAACGATATTCATTTTGTGACATCGTGTGTATTGAACTTGTATAACGATATTCATTTTGTGACATCGTGTGTATTGAACTTGTATAACGATATTCATTTTGTGACATCGTGTGTATTGAACTTGTATAACGATATTCATTTTGTGACATCGTGTGTATTGAACTTGTATAACGATATTCATTTTGTGACATCGCGTGTATTGAACTTGTATAACGATATTCATTTTGTGACATCGTGTGTATTGAACTTGTATAACGATATTCATTTTGTGACATCGTGTGTATTGAACTTGTATAACGATATTCATTTTGTGACATCGTGTGTATTGAACTTGTATAACGATATTCATTTTGTGACATCGTGTGTATTGAACTTGTATAACGATATTCATTTTGTGACATCGTGTGTATTGAACTTGTATAACGATATTCATATTATATTTTTCTGCAATGAGAAATGACGACCAAGCGCCAAAAGGCGAATTTAAAACTTTGCCACGATCTTTTTAAAATACATTTTTTACTCATCTCGGAAGGCCGGAAAGTACATCGGCCGAGCGGTTAATCTGTAATTGCAAAATACCATCGACAAAACCAAATGAAGGATGAAGTATAAAATCAGTGGAATGTAATCTCTCGATTTCCACATGAATATTCACGGATCAGTACATTAAGATTCCAGCCTCCCGGATATCCGCTTCTCGAATGGCATACGCGTGAATAATACGATATTCCCATAAATTGATGTGTGAAATATCATTTCTATGTTCGTTGATTTGTGTACGCAAGTTTGAAAAACGGTCTTTTTCCAATAGGTTCCCCAGTTATGTTACTCAGCAAAACAATTCGACGAGACTGCCTCCTAGTTAACTACAACATGTTCGTTTTCAAGCCCAATATTAATACATTCTTGTTGAGCAGTCTTCTTAAATAATTAAATTCCTCCCAGTTTCAACGATCGCTAGCAATCCTTACGGTGCTGTCTTACCGTCTATCTAACAAACGACTGTAATCTCTCTTGTTGGTAAATCTGTTAATACTAAGCCTCTTTCTGATGTCTTCATTTATTCGTCGATCTCGCAAAGTTCCTCCAAGGATTAGTTTAAATCCATTTTATTTTAATGACATTGAGTAAAATCCATTGTATGTCCAGCAATAGGAAATATCAATGCATCTTAATGTCTTAACTTCAGGGGAACTACTGACCTAAGAAACACGACCGTATCGTTTTTTTCAGGGGTGTTGATATGCCTTTTCTCATCCATATTATTTCTTTTAGACGTCGAATTGCAGTGGTTGCTATTTTTTATTCTGCTAATGTCAGATAAGGATCTTGGAACTACTGACCCAAGAAACACAAAATCATAATTTTTTCAACTGTTCTAACATCTTTTGAAGTATTATCTCAAGATAAAACAAATATTTTGCATCATCATCATCATCATCATCATCATCATCATCAGCAGCAGCAGCAGCAGCAGCAGCAGCAGCAGCAGCCGTGCATGTGTGGTCCCCCTATGTATGTGACTCGATGTGGCGAGTGTAAAATGCAATAAATTTGGGCAATTTGGGGCATTTTTTACCCCCCCCCCTTTGATCCGCTGGGGGCGCGAAGCAGAATTTTTCTGAGGTCAAGGATGCGCATTTTATATCCAGAGCAATTGACTCTACATTTTGGCCGAGTTTCAGAAAAATTGAATGGATGGATCAAACGTTATGGGAGAAAAGGGTCATTTTTGCCATGTTAGGGGGCTTTTGACCCCCTGGGGGCGCGAACCAGATTTTTCCAAGGTCAGCGATACTTATTTTCTATTAGGAACAATTGCCTCCACATTTTGGCCAAGTTTCAGAGAAATTGAATGGATGGATCAAACGTTATGGGAGAAAAGGGTCATTTTTTGCCATTTCGGGGCCTTTTGAACCCCTGGTAGGGGCTAACCAGATTTATTTTCAAAAATCGGAGAATGTCACTTTCTAACCTGACCAAAGTTACAACTTCATGCAAAATTTCAGAGTAATTCAATGGATGGTTGCGGAGAAAAATCCGGACGGACGGACGGACGGACGTACGGACGGACGATCGGACGGACGGATGGATACGCCTCAAAACATAGGTGCCTCGATTTTTTAAATCGGGGGACCAAAAAATATTTTGCATTTGGATGGAAGCAACGAACATG
>OY744545.1:59659489-59664489 GCA_963556195.1 Sepiola atlantica | reverse complement strand
GCCAGATCGTGTCATACGTATATTTGAGATTGCTCCGACGCTGGACATGTCAGAGGACGCTAAAATACATACTTTGATGAATCTTTTATTTATTTTTATGTTTTTACCTGTCTCAGATTTGAAGGAAAAAATATACTTGTTTCAAAACTAACAAAGAGAAAAATATCGAGAGATTAGGGAAAAAAACACGTGTTTATATCAGTTAACTGAAGTTTATTTCGTATTTTTCACATGTCTCCAGACTGACGCATACATGACAGAATATATATTATTCATCAAAACACTATCGGTCCATTCACATTAGCTACCGCGATCTAGCAGACGGTTTATACATTCGTAAGTAGCTATAGTTTGTAGTATATACAACCACAAGATATAATTCGCACTTCATCAGATGATATGATAAAGTGAAGACACACTCAGCTAAATAAGCTATCGAATGAGACAGAAACACTACTAAAACTCTTATAAGATTGGAATAGTCCATTTTAAACAAAAGGAAATATCGCTACACGTACTAATACTATTAAATCTGTAAGAGAGAGAAACAAGGGGGAGGTATAGCGAGGAGAAAGAAACTAATTATGGATTTTGTCTTTTTATTTTTTTTAAAATTTAACTGCCTTTGCAAACTCACATTTTCCTAATTACAAATAGGGGTGGGACGTAATGGGTGAAAATTTCAGATTCAGGCGAGTAGTATTTTTTTGTGTTCATTTATACATAAATAACACTAAACAATCAAACATTTTGAAAGTTTTGCAAAATTCAGAAGGTGCAGGCCAATAGTTTTTGGCTATTTTACATTCATGAAAACCCTTTCACAGCCTGAAAATGGTCCTAAATTAAAGTACTATATCAGATTTAACCATCTATATCCATTCATAGCTTTTGATGATGTTTTAGGACCTGCAATGTCGCATGAAACCACTTTTTCACCGAAAAATGATGGATTTTCAGTCCCGTGGAGCCCTAACGGCTATTTTTGGCCTGCACCTTCTGAATTTTGCAAAATTTTCAAAATGTTTGATTGTCTAGTGTTATTTATGTATAAATGAACACAAAAAAATACTACTCGCATGAATCTGAAATTTTCACCCATTACGTCCCACCCCTACTAAAACGTATTGATTGGAATGTTCTTCTCCCCCTGATTTCTATATTAATATATAGCTACAGCGACCCGGCGTTAGCCGGGATAAAAAGAAAAAAAATGGCTGAGTTTAATTTTTAAATTTCTAATCGTATTGCGTAACAATGGAGTCTCTTTTTTATTGTTTAAAAATAACGTGTTTTTATATGTATTTTTAAAGAAGTCAAGGGGAATAACCGATGATATGATTGCCTCGCTTTGAATTATAATAATTTACGGGAATTGAGGGGGAAATCTACACAATAGACACCTCTTAGCCAGAATAATATTTTTAGAAAAGAAACTATCGCGAAACAAAATATAGTCATACAAATAATATAGTAGACAGATGAAACGATATAAAAAGCTAGTTCGAATCAAATATCGATATGTCAGAGGTATTGTTATTTGGATCTGACTTTGAACATTCGGAAAGATAACTTCATATGTTAGATTTTAATGAGGCTCTACTCTACGGCTTGCCTTTGTTCGTAGCTTGTTCTTCTACGAATTTAAAACTAAATTATATATAAGCCAAAATTGTAGACTTCACATTTAGTGGTCTTTGTCGCCAGGACAATCATCTTAACAATCATATTTATTATTATTATTATTATTATTATTATTATTATTATTATTAGTTTAACTATCTTGAATATTAGTGGAACTTATATAATTTTATATACATGCATTTTTCGTCTTTCTCTGTAAAGATATCATATGTTTATGAAATAAGTGGTCTTTGTCGCCAAGACAATCATCTAAACAGTCATAATAATAATAATAATAATAATAATAATAATAATAATAATAATAATAATAATAATAAAAATAATAATAATTATTATTATTATTATTATTACTATCTTGAATATTGGTAAAAACTAATATAATTTGATGTACATACATTTTTCGTCTTTCTCTGTAAATATATCACATGTTTATGAAATAAGTGGAATATGTTGATATTTTCACTTTTACAAAAGGAAATATCGCTACACGTACTAATACTATTAAATCTGTAAGAGAGAGAGAAACAAGGGGGAGGTATAGCGAGGAGAAAGAAACTAATTATGGATTTTGTCTTTTTATTTTTTTAAATTTAACTGCCTTTGCAAACTCACATTTTCCTAATTACAAATAGGGGTGGGACGTAATGGGTGAACATTTCAGATTCATGCTAGTAGTATTTTTTTGTGTTCATTTATACATATATAACACTAAACAATCAAACATTTTGAAAATTTTGCAAAATTCAGAAAGTGCAGGCCAATAGTTTTTGGCTATTTTACATTCATGAAAACCCTTGCACATCCTGAAAATGGTCCTAAATTAAAGTACTATATCAGATTTAACCATCTATATCCATTCATAGCTTTTGAGGATGTTTTAGGACCTGCAATGTCGCATGAAACCACTTTTTCACCGAAAAATGATGGATTTTCAGTCCCGTGGAGCCCTAACGGCTATTTTTGGTCTGCACCTTCTGAATTTTGCAAAATTTTCAAAATGTTTGATTGTCTAGTGTTATTTATGTATAAATGAACACAAAACAATACTACTCGCATGAATCTGAAATTTTCACCCATTACGTCCCACCCCTACTAAAACGTATTGATTGGAATGTTCTTCTCCCCCTGATTTCTATATTAATATACATTTACAACGACCCGGCGTTAGCCGGGATACAAAGAAAAAAATGGCTGAGTTTAATTTTTAAATTTCTAATCGTTTTGCGTAACAATGGAGTCTCTTTTTTTATTGTTTAAAAATAACGTGTTTTTATATGTATTTTTAAAGAAGTCAAGGGGAATAACCGATGATATGATTGCATCCCGTTTGAATTATAATAATATACGCGAATTGAGGGGAAAATCTACACAATAAATATTTCTTAGCCAGAATAAATTTTTCAGAAGGGAAACTATCGCGAAACAAAATATAGTCATACAAATAATATAGTAGACATATGAAACGATATAAAAAACTTATTCGAATCAAATATCGATATGTCAGGCGTATTGTTATTTGGATCTGACTGGGAACATTCGGAAATATTGAATATTGGTGGTACTTATATAATTTGATATGCATGCATTTTTCGTCTTCTCTGTAAAGATATCATATGTTTATGAAATAAGTGGTCTTTGTCGCCAAGACAATCATCTAAACAATCATATTAATAATAATAATAATAATAATAATAATAATAATAATAATAATAATAATAATAATAATAATAATAATAATAATTATTATTATTATTATTATTATTTTTACTATCTTGAATATTGGTAGAAACTAGTATAATTTGATGCACATGCATTTTTCGTCTTTCTCTGTAAATATATCACATGTTTATGAAATAAGTGGAATATGTTGATATTTTCACTGAACCTCTATTTGTGACCGTTTGTATCAAGCGCTGAAGTGGTGACATATTGGAATTCATGTAAAGAAACAAGTGAATAAAAACACTTCCTAAACTGTCGGAAATTTTCGTACGTCTAACCGCTGTTGATCTTGAATTCTAAGAACTGTTATAAATAATGTTGCAAACTTTACTGGGTTGGTGCCCGACGACCGTCTGAAAGTGTCACTTCCTACACTGATTAGAGGAAAAGCTTGAAACGCCAGCGTATTTAGGTTAAAATTATTTAATATTTTTTTAATAATAATAATATATATATATATATATATATATATATATATATATATATATATATATCAGTCAAATATTTTTGAAAATCAACACATGGTGCAGTTTAAATGAAAAAATCATTTATTTAATTTTTTTTGAAAGCTTTCGTTGTAAAACAACTTTGTCAGGCGAGACTGTCTCATAGTTTGTTTCTTCTTCTTCTTCTTCTTCTTCTTCTTCATTTAGATGGTATTAACCCCGAGGGGTCGAATCACGTAGAATAAATAACTTAGAAAGACTGACGAGATGTTTGGGAATTTGTTCTCTACAATATATACAGTATTTCAAAAGACTATGTTGTATTACTGATTTAATTAAAAACGAGCTATTTTGATGATTTATAAATTAAAAAGCTAGCAAATATATGCGACCGGAGGGAGCATTGTTTTGCTAGGCTGCCGCGTCATAAATGAACGCTCACCTGTAAACCGATGGAGCCCCAGTCATATTTCTTGGGTGGTTAGACATTGATTTTCTTTGTTTCCGACCAAGAATATTCTTAGTTAAAAATAAAGAAAACAAAATTCGACCCCCCAATTTCGTTTTATCCTCTCCCATACATATAAATATTTTTTAATTAAAAAAAACAAAAAAAAATTCCCCCCCATTTTTTTTACATATATAGAAATATTTTTAGTTAAGAAAAGAAAAGAAAAAATGTTACACCTCCCCCCAAAAAAACCTTTTTACCCTCCCCCATACATAAGAATATATTTAGTTATAAAATAATTTAAAAACCTGAGCCCCCCCCCCATGAAAATTGTTTTTACCCTCCCCTATACATAGTTAAAAAAGTAAAAAAAAATTGGAGACGCCTCGGTCATATCAAAGAACTCATGTTTAAATATACTATCGAAGGCGCCTACGTCATATCAAAGAACCAGTTTTGTTATTCTTCCAAAATTGTTACCGATTTAGTAATGGCCGAGATATTTGTTGCTTTACTTCAATTTACAAGAAAACACCTTGTCTAAACAACGTAATGAAAATAAAGAATGATAATGTGAAAAAATCCTCTCACAATGACGTCACTTCCGGAAGGACCGAAAGGATGAGTCAGCAATTTATTTTTCCAAAATGGTCACCCATTTAGTAATGGCTGGGATATTCCTTGCTTAACTTCAATTTACAAGAAAAGACCTTGTCTTAACAACGTAATGAAAATAA
>OY744545.1:59624489-59654489 GCA_963556195.1 Sepiola atlantica | reverse complement strand
GTGATCTTATTAATAGCATCACATATGAAATCAATGGTAACATTTTAAAATTCTTAACGTAATGCGATTTTGTTCTGTTATGCCAATATCAATGGAGCATGGAGAGATGGATTCACAAACGATCGGATAGTCGAAGGTATTTCAAGAAATTCCGTGGTGAAGATGAGAGCCTTGAAGATGAAGGACGGTCGTGTAATCCTGACAATGAACAATTGCAAGCACTTGTTGAGCAAAATCCACGTCAGAGTGTCAAAAAATGTCTCAGACACTTGCTGTAAGCACTGCAATAGTTTCACGTCATTTACAGAGTATTGGAAAGGTGAAAATAATTTTAATGAATAAATGTATGTTTCTGAAATCGGACATTACTTTTGTAACGACCTGATTGATCTATTTCTAATGGAGATTTCGTATCTGTCTGTCTGAATTCGAAACTATACTATAACTTTTATTCAAAATGGAGATTTGACAGAAACTATACTATAACTTTTATTCAAAATGGAGATTTGACAGAAACTATACTATAACTTTTATTCAAAATGGAAATTTGACAGAAACTATACTATAACTTTTATTCAAAATGGAGATTTGACAGAAACTATACTATAACTATCTGTCAATGTTAAGTTTAGTTTACTATACTAATTGAGACTAATGTGCTATATTTCACTACTAAAATTCGGGGAGTAGTCTAGTATAAATTCTGTTGTCACGATACCATCCTTCTAGTCGTTGCCTCCTCTTGAGGAGAGGGGATGTAGTGTAGTATCTATTCTATTATTAGATTATCCTCTCAGTAATTATATCATCTTTTGAAGATGCAGTGTAGTATAGTTTCACTCGTCATAATACTATTGTCCCAGACATTACCTTGTTTTTTAGGGAATAGTGTAGTATCTGTTCTGTCGTCATGATACAATCCTGGCAGTAAATATCCCCTTATGGGGCTAGTGTAGTATCTGTTCTGTCGTCATGATACAATCCTGGCAGTAAATATCCCCTTATGGGGCTAGTGTAGTATCTGTTCTGTCGTCATTATACAATCCTGGCAGTAAATATCCCCTTATGGGGCTAGTGTAGTATCTGATCTGTCGTCATGATACAATCATCGTAGTAAATATCCCCTTATGGGGCTAGTGTAGTGTATGCTTACTCGTCATATAGTCTAACATAAATATGCACCTCTTCTACCATATGTTGGTACTCATATAGCTGACGCACCGTGTTTCCGTGACTTCGCGTTGGCAACGTTCCGGCAGGTTACGGAGGCACCCGAGTGTATACGAGGCGAAAACTGCCAAACGCTTAATTGAAGACTGATAGCCGATAAATTATGACGAAGAAAATCAAACTAAAATACATATATAAAAATAAAGAACGAACACACTATAGCTAAACAACTTTTAGTAATTAGATGTTTACTTTTGTTTGTTTCTTTTGTCAAAGGAACAATTGTTAATAAACTGTTTTTAAATAAAATGTTGTTTTTTTGTTTGTGCACCGGAAAGTTTCAAATGATGATTTTGTTCGATTTGTTAAGCAAATATTATTTATTTTTTTTATTTTTTTTCAATGTTTTTTTTTTTTTACATTTTTAGTCAATTTTTTCTTGTTTACATAAACACCGCAACAACCTTTTTTAAGACAATTATTTTTGTTTTCTTTTCTTATTTTAACGAAAACAAACTGTTTATGAGCAAATGTTTCGTCAACTCTCGGGCGCTGCCGTGACTTGCCCGAACGTCGACCCCGCGAACTCACGGAAACATGGTGCGTCAGCTATAAGCGTACCGATATTTTTGGTAATTATTGTAATGTTGATATTTCATACATGACTACTGATAAAAAGGGGGAAACGTTTATAAGCAACTGCACATTAGACTCGGTTATGTGTCTTTTTCATTGCGACAGTTTTTCTTTTCATTTTGCTTCGTGTTTCTTTACATAAAACCAACACACGCAATAACGGTTTTGTGCGACGTTTTTCTCTCTGCTCGTGTCCGGAGGCTTCACTCGCAGGCGTTGTTCACACAAAAGTTATGTCTAAAAATAGACTCTTGGAACATCTAGAAACTGGTTGGAACTCAATAACTATAGCCACTGTCAAAATGTATGCTAGCAAGAACACAAGCTTTCATCAAGGCTAAAGAAGGTAAGAAAATTATTTAATTATGTTGTGGTATCACCCCGATAAGTGTATAATACTTTGACTGTAATCCACTCAGCGTAGCAGAAGTTTAAAAAGTGACATTGAATTACTTTAATATAACCTAATTCTTATTTATAACATATGCATTGGTCTTATTTTAGTTATTGTGTCCATTTGAAGACATAGCAGTTTGATATCTGTCTAATTTTTTAGAAAGAGTAATGTCCAAGGGTGTATACAATATTTAAACTTATTTCCTTATTACTACCACATATTTTGACTTATTTCCTTGTTTTTATCACATATTTCCAGTACGTCTAAAAATGACTCTGGTGGTGAGGCCCCTACTTACGAGCTTTGAATAGTATTCCTATTTACTTGCTTCCCTAAGAGGGCATAGTTAGACACAAGGTCGGTTTTTAATATGAGGAAAATCCAGCTCTCCCAAAAGGGGCACCCTGAATTGGAACAAAAATAAAAATTGCCTCAGTCTTAAACGACTTCTCCTTCACTGACTGAGGACAGAATAGACTTAGCTTAGCATCAGAACAGATACTACACTTTGTTCCTAGCCAAAGACAGTGTTTTGAGAGTGTTGAATTACCCTTTATTTATTATTACTCCCAGGTCCACTCTGACCCTGAGTGGTAGTATATGTTAGGGTCCTATTTATATGCGTAAAATAGAGTTTGTCCGGACATGATGCTAATCCGCGTCGGATACCCTTGAGCAATGTGTTCGCCTCTACCCCTCTCCATAATCTATATTCCATAGCAGTTTCTAACTTTTTTCTGCCTAGCTTATTCAAACCTAATAAATTAGTTTCTGTACCTTATATATATATATATATATATATATATATATATATATATATATATATATATATATATGTATATATATATATATATATATATATATATATATATATATATATATATATAAATATAAATTCCCGAAACAGTTTTTCATGGTAAACAACTGGTGATCCCTTAAAAATGTAAAATCTTGGAAGCAAACTAATATAGTGACTGTAATGAGTAAATTGACTTAGAAGAAAAGTAATTTTCCACCGAAGGACTTGGGACTAAAAGTGTTTTTTTATTTTTTATTTTTCCATATAGTTTTAATGGTTGTAAAACTTCCAAGACTATATATTCTATTCCAGAAGCTTCTTTCCAAGAACCGCAGGCTTGTGGAACTTATATCCTGCTGACTGTTTTCCTCCTTCCTATAGCCTTCGCCTTTTCAAGACTCGAGCCAATAGACATATCCTGTCTTTGCAATGATCATATTTCGTTCTTGTTAGCTCTTTACATCAAGTGGCTTCATATCTTGTCTCGAGCGATTTCCATGAAAAAGAAAAATTAAGTTTACAATTTTACAACATAATTTAATGGTTGAGTTGTATACGAATGAAGCGAAATACCGTATAGATAATAGTTAATGTTGTAATAAAATGAATGTAGGAGGGGGAGGGATACATAATGCCTTGTATGTGTGTGTTTTTGTCTTTTATTTTAAATTCACAATGTAAAACCCATCGCAACGGCCAGAAGGAAATTGTCTTAAAAGAGTTGGAATATGCTTTTTAACTTAAATGCTAATTTTCTATCCACGATCTAAATTAAAAGCGTAAATAGAATTATATATAATGATACAATGCAAATAATCATTAAATTAAAAAAACAATAAAAAAGAATAATAAATTAATGAGATGTCCTTTTAGAAAGCAATATGCAAATTAGTTAAACTTTATACATCGATCGAATAGATATGCCTAGTATATGATGAAGTTCTTAATCTGTTAGGTTACATACAGATTTGCGATAAATGTCCGAAATTTTTCAATACAAATAAAACTGGACAGATCGAAACTGGTAAGTGGTGTGAGATTCAACCTGGCTGCAAAAAAGGGTACTTATGCAGTTTACGGAGCGTGCTGAAATAATAAGGTTATGATTTAGAAAGCCATTCTTAATATGGGAAGGTGGAGGGTTGATTAACTATTCTGTTTATTAAATTGTTAGGTGAAAGTACAGAATAGTTAATCAACCTCCACCTCCCCATGTTAAGAATGGCTTTCTAAATTATAACGTTATTATTTCAGCCCGGTCCGAAAACTTCATAAGTACCCTTTTTAAAATTTATTTTCTTACTAATTCTCTGGATTTTCCTTATGGGTTATGGTTACAGCAAAAAAAGAGTTTCAATTATCTCCCCTTTCAACTGACTCTTCTAAAATGAAAATGAAAATTTCAAATGTCACAAGAATACAGAACCACCGAGAAATGTGTAAAAACAACAATTTTATGACAGTTACCAACTTTTCCTCATTCTATTAATGAACATTTAATATTTCTATTTAAAAACAAACAAACTAGGTACTTATATAGAGAACGACCCGTGTTGAAATAATAACGTTATAATTTAGAAAGCCATTCTTTATATGGGAAGGTGGGTTAGGGTTGATTAACTATTCTCTACTTTCACCTAACAATTCAATAAACAGAATCGTTAATCAACTCCCTATGTTGCGAACGGCTTTCTAAATTTTTTTTTTTTCAGCTAAGTCCGTAAACTGCATAGGTACTTTCTTTTATATTTATTTTCTTACCAATTCTCTGGAGTTTCCTCATAGGTTATAGTTAGAACGAAACAAAAGCAGTTTGAATTATCTCGCCTTTGAAGTTACTCTTCTAAATTAAAGATGAAAATGTCGTCTGCCCCAAATAATACAGAAGCACCAATTATTCAATTACTGGAAACTAGACCAATGTGATGGAATAAAACAGGTGACTGAGAAATATTTAGCTGTGTTTCACCGAGCAGATCACGTGACGGGTTAGAAAAACAGTTTTTTTTTAAAAAATAGTGAACCATTTAAGTAAGAAAAAAAATAAATAAATAAAAACACTACGCTTGTACTCTGCTGCATGAATGATGATTTTATCCAATTCTTTCGGGTAGTTACGCCCTCTTTTACATCGAGATGTAGGGGAGGGAGTCATGTGAACTCAAAGGAAAAGGAAAACTTCGGGTCGCCCACGACTATAGCCGAGCACCTTATTTTAATATACAAGTGCAGACGTACTAAAAAAACTTTCTCATTATAAAAAAAAAAAACGCAAGAACATGGCTGATGTCTATATGGTAATTAATTTGTCTAGATACAGGCGATAGTGTAATCCGTGTATCGTGATCGATTTTAGATTGTCTCCTAGCATGACGCGCGCACTCCTATTTCGATAATATGTACATGAGATTTCCGATGATATCTTAAACGTTTGGCGACGTCCTCTGAATATTGACAATCGGTATCCGTTTTTGCTAATGTGATTTTTATCATCGATATATTTTATTTAGATTGAACTGTCCCCATTCTAATATTTCCGACGTTTTTCTCATTTCTGTTTAATCATTCACGATTCTTTAACAAGGCGACATCCTATTAAATAACTACTCATTTTATGCAAATCAAAAATAAATCGTAACGTTTATATAACTGGGTTACACTGCACACACACACACATATATATATATACATATATAAACAAATATTAAATTATTAATACCTACAGACGCTAGCGTTTCAAGCTTATTGCTCTCATCAGTGCACGAAAGTAACAATTTCAGACGGTCGGGAGGCGCGAACCTGGTTCACAGAGTCAGCCTAGAATCTGCAAGCAGTCGCCATATTCCACTCGGCCAACGGAAACTGTCACGTAATTAAAGGAAATTATGATCTATATGTACCTAGAAGCGGGCACAGATAGGAGACTAGTTGAGAGTGTTCGACGAACGTATTCGGAACTTTGTATTAGAGCTTTTTGACAGTCTATTTAAACATCCACAAGAGTGCTCAACTTTAATTCTTAAAGGGGCTTAGTATAATATTTATAAACAAATATTAAATTATATATATTCTGTGTGCAGCATTTTCTCATTTATGAAAAGATTGTTAAAAATAACAGAATTCGTCCGTTCTTCCTAAGGAAATCGTAAGGCTGACGATTTCCTACGGGGATAAAACGCGGAAGCCTCTGTTTAGCTTAATTGCCATAAATATTATTTTCATAACTTACTATATATATATATATATATATATATATATATATATATATATATATATATATATATATAAAGTACAAGTAAAGGCGAACTCTCGTAAAGTCGAGCACTTTCGGGGATGTTAAAAATAGACTGTCAAAAATCTCTAATGCCAAGTACCGAATATGTTCGTCGAACACTCTCGACTTGTCTTCTATATGTGCCCGCTTCTAGGTACATATATATCTTAATTTCCCTTTAATCACGTGACAGTTTCCGGTGGTCGATTAGATATGGCAACTGCTGACATATTCTAGGCTGATTCTGTGAACCGGGTTCGCGCCTCCCGACCATCTTACTTCCTTACACTGATGAGAGCAATAAGCTTAAAACGCTCGCGTCTTTAGGTTTAAATAAATATATATATATATATATATATATAAAAGGGAAATGAAAAAGGAAAAAAAATCAAGAGATATTTTTTATATATTCATTAACGTTTCGTCTTTATTGTAAGACTTCCTCAGGAAACGTTGATGAATATATAAAAATTATCACTTGGGTTTTCCTTTTTCATTTCCCATTACGTCGGATTACCTTCATCCTTCCCTTCTTATATATATATATATATATATATATATATATATATATATATATATATATATATATATATATATATATATATATATATTATACGTACATGAAAGTAATCCATGGACACGTGTTTCTGGCTCACAGCCGTCATCAGCATGGCTAACTTAGACAGAGGTCGAACCTTCGAAATTGATGTCTATAGTCCAGTGTTCTACCACTGGACCAAGACACTCCGTCTAGAAATATGTACGATTTTTATCACCTAAATATTTGATGTATCTTTATGTAATTATTTTTATTGGTGATTGTAGCGTTCGTTGTTATTTTGCTTACTATTATTTCGATTGTCTCACTTTCCTAAGTGATTAAGATGCAGAAAATTGCATTATTAGTCGCCCTTAACTTCATAGGACGTATCTTTTCCGTTAATATATATATATATATATATATATATATATATATATATATATATATATATATATCATTAAAACGATGCATTCGTGTAGCAATATTGCAGTACGAGGTGTTCTCCAGAATAATAGCCATGATTCTTCCTAGATTTCGATTTCATCTAAGAAAACCAAAAATAAGGATGCGCAGGCGCAGGAGTGCTATCACAATTGTTTGTTCGTGTCAGTAATCCTACTGATATTTTCGTTATTCCTCTTATTTCGTGCTTTATTGCTGGAGTTGCGTTATTTGTTGCCGAGTTTGTTTATACTCTGATTGGCTGTTTTACTTTCTTCGTTCGATCTGTCGTCGCATTGTTTATTTGGCTTGTTACTGTCGAGTCGAATGTCAGCTGTCTTGTAAGTTAGAGTTTAATCCGTAGGGAGATTAATGGCAGTCTTATACAGGGTGGGCCAAAATAAAGGTCCTATCTTTAAATTTTAATAACTTGAATTTGAATAACTTCCACAAAATAAAAGTTAAACTCACCAAACTTTATGTGTGTGTAGACTGACCCTTCCGAGATTTTTTGAAATAAACAAAACAAATTTTAGCCGAAAAACACTTCTTAAAACTTACAAAAACTAAAGTATTGTTTTTTACACTGTTTTGAGTTTTTTAAGCAAAAATAATGTTTTCTAAATGAGGGTACGTTCCTTAGGGCTAATACGGCTCATGCTTGCTTCGGAAGGGGTCCTTTACTTATTCTAAAAAAATAATTTTTTTAAATCAATAAATAAAAAAGTTATGAATTTTTAAAAATAGGACCCTTATTTTTGCCCACCCTGTAGAATACCAGTCTTCATTCACGAGTTGGACGATTTTGTTTTATTTTTTTTATCAAAGACCTTTCCATTGTTCAATTTGAAACTATGATCACTATCAATGCTATGCATCGACTTTTGCAGCCGATGGCGCCATACACTCTGGTTTCTCAGGCGTTTTGATGTTTCTCTCACGTAATTAGAACGAGAGTACGTTTAAAAAAAAATAATTCTATCAAAAGACATTTTCTACGAAAAAGATAAGCAGCAATAATTAACTGATTTTTTTTTCGTTTGTTTGGTATTTTTTTCTGCATTAGTTTTGGAATATTTTCAATCGGGCAGTCGATTGATATACCGCTTGCCGGTGGTATTCCCTCCCTGCTACCTGTTTCCGCCACTATACTAATATGCAGAAATGTATATGTAATGTGAACAAACATCTTGCTGTACAACTTCTCATTTAAAATGCCCCCTACAAACATGGCTCCTAGCAAAGTAGCCCCTTGCGTCTCAGTGACGATATGCCTTGTTTGGAGTGAATACAATTTTAAAAAAAAATAATACATGCTTAACATTTCATTCAAATCGCATCAATCGTTGATTTAAAAAATGGATGCATATATTTGTTAGGCGATTGTATCATCAATTGCGTGTATTTTGGCGGTAATCTCAATTCAACTGATATTATTTTGAATATTAATCATTCATACGTTATAAATGCTTCATAACGTTACGTTTTGTTTTATTCTATTTTCAAATTTCAAATTCAAACTTTAAGATTATAATCGTGAAAACAAAACCTATCTTCATGGAATAACATTTTTAATTATATTTTAAGATATGTTTCAACTTTCAATATGAAGAATACCTGGAAATTCTTGAATATTATCAATCGGTCAGTCGTTTGATATTTCTTATCTATACGATTGTCACTCAAAAGCCGTTAAACGAAACACAGAATGATCGCCATATTTATGTTTGCAATACACTGTGACGTTTTATAAAACTATAATAACAACTTCAGATGTATGTCTTAAGTTCTGGAGCAGGTGGAGCCTATATAAAGGTGACAAGTATGAATCAAATAGTAAAGAAAGAAGCCATTGGAATTCTAGAAGATGTGTAATTTAAATATACGATATTAATTACAAGCTATGAGAACATGGTATGCGTACTTGCTGGTGGGTATCCTTCTCATGAAACTTTGAGAGTTCGTATTCTAGTGATACAATCTTAGAGTGGATTTCTTATTCAAGGGAGATAATTTTTGACTGAAGAATTTATATTACAGGTGAGGCAATATTAAACTGAAGATTTTATACAATTGATATGATCTTACTGGGGCATACGTGGTCAAGGGAGACAATTTTAAACTGAGGAGTTCGTATTCAAACGAGACAATCTTAGGATAGAGTTCTTATTCAAGGAAGATAATCTTAAATACGTCAAGTTAGATAAGAGTTTGGAGAGTTCTTATGCAATGGAGATTAAGAATATCCTTACAGCTTTCTAATTCAATGGAGACAATCTTACACTGGAGAGTTTAATGTTAGAATAGAGTTGTCTTTATTCAACGGAGATAAACTTCCTTTTGTTTAAGATCTAAGTGCAGTATATATTCTTATTTCACGCTTCATCTATTTCGCTTTCTGTCAGTAAATGAAGAAATCTTTTAAGACTGAGGATATTTTTATTTTTGTCCCGATCTAGAGTGCCCCTTTTGGAAGCAGGATTTTTACCACGTTATAAACACAGTGTAATAAGGATCAGTGTCCCTAATGACGATGGCCTAAACAGAGCTGAAAGGGAGAAAATAACAAAATATCAAGGTATAATGTATGATATGAAAACAAACTGGAACCTCAAAGAGATCTACATCATTTCAGTTGTCATAAGAGCCATTGGACTCATGGAGAAGAACTTGAAAAAAGTATTTGGCAAGTATACCTGGTGAACCAAGTGCAAGACAAATCTAAACAACTGCACTCAAGGGATCAGCCAGAATCCTTAAAAGAGCTCTCGGTTGGAGTCTGTAAATAGCGAGTGATTGTATGGCATTTGGAAGAATGCCCGTTCTCAGCAAATGAAAGAAAATTAAAAGAAAAAGAACAAAAAGAAAAAAAAAAACAGAGACGGTTGTTGCATAGTCAAATACATTCGAATTAGCTTCAGTATTCAAAAAACCGAGTC
The DNA here is from genome assembly GCA_963556195.1 of Sepiola atlantica. NCBI lineage: Eukaryota > Metazoa > Mollusca > Cephalopoda > Sepiida > Sepiolidae > Sepiola > Sepiola atlantica. The sequence continues at coordinate 59,644,292 of OY744545.1, read as the reverse complement.
TGAAAAAATAGGTTAAAATTCCGTGAGCCATTTACCGATAACACATATCTCAGACATGGTGTAGAGGTTTAATGTTGAATTAATTTGGGCTGCAAAATTCCAGCGGGACAGGCACCACAAAGTAAAATGACCATCGGTGAGGTCGTCAAAACATCGCAATCTCTTATCAACCAGTTGATACCATTTACCGTTTGGTTTTGAGTGATAGATCTCTTACTATAAGCAGATGGACATCTGCACTTATCTACTAATAGAGGTGTTAACGACTAAATCTGTTCTAACTTAACCGGCGGTGAATGCGAGGGCACCTGATTATGGCGTTTAACATTATTAACAGAAATGTAAAAATATTTTTTTCAGAAGTCTGGTAACACTACTGAAAGAAGAAAATTTTGATCTGATTTTGCACTTTAAACATCAGCTTAAAGTCAAAATCAGATGTCATCGGAAACAATTGTATTCTGCACTATTTTAATACAGGTGAATACACGCCGCGAGCTTATGTGTGTGTTAAATAATGAAGGTAGTGGTGGTTGCAGATACAGACGACACTTTTAGAGATGGTGGCAGTAGAAGAGGAAGTCGCATGATGTTACTTCTGTTGTGATCATATCCGAGCCTCTCGGTTCCTGACGCTTGAAGTAGACGGTTGCGTGAAAAGTCTCTCGCAAAACCCCAAACGGTAAGACATGAACCAGTAGCGAAGATATAAGTATGTTTCTCCAGTGATTCTCTCTCTCTCTCTCTCTCTCTCTCTCTCTCTTTTCTCTCCCATATAACAAGAAACCGCCCGTCTGTCTGTTTATTGAATAATATTTATTATTGGAAAATCCAAGTACAGCCTTCGGTTCGATCTAGATCACTACGACCTACGGAAGTAAATGGTAGACGCCGGCCAGCCGGGACAAGCAGAGAGCTGATACAACGAAGGTAAGCAGAAATGAAACAGGTCCGATAAAGAGAAATGAACATCGGACGATCGCAAATGTAACATTTGGAGGAACCCAGTTTGAGTATGTGTTCCATGCCTAGGCATGGTGCACGCCGACCTGAGGTCATATCAGACTCCATCCTAGTTAGCAAAGTCTCTCAGCTAGTGTTACAAATCAGTCCTGCCTCACACACAAACACATTTTCACCACTTAGAAATTGTCTTGCTTCTTTTCGGTTTTGAACTAAACCCGGAAAACACTGAGCCTCTCATACCTAGATAGATATGAAGTTAAGAGCGACTAATAATGCAATCAGGCCGTTGACCGCATCCATCGAAAGGTATATATATATATATATATGTGTATCTTGGCAGCATCTTTTCTTTTATACAAGTATCATTAAAAATAACGGACATCTTGTGTCTGGTTTTTTTTCTAAGATCCTTTCCGTTTTTCTGATTAGGTTCTTAGTTTCAGACGGAAACTGGCTGATAAAATTGCCATAGCTTCCCAAAGCGCTTTCGGACCCTTCCAGGTCCATCGTCAGTGGAGCAATGTTAACCAGGCATAGAATATATAGTCACTCCTAGGTCTATGCCTGGTTAACATTGCTCCACTGACGATGGACCTGGAAGGGTCCGAAAGCGCTTTGGGAAGCTATGGCAATTTTATCAGCCAGTTTCCGTCTGAAACTAAGAACCTAATCAGAAAAACGGAAAGGATCTTAGAAAAATTAACCAGACACAAGATGTCCGTTATTTTTAATGATACTTGTATAAAAGAAAAGATGCTGCCAAGATACACACATATATATATATATATATATATATATATACCTTTCGATGGATGCGGTCAACGGCCTGATTGCATTATTAGTCGCTCTTAACTTCATAGAACGTATTTTTTTCCGTTAATATATATTTTTATTTATTTTATACGTGTTTTATACGTATAAAATAAATAAAAGTGTATATTAATGGAAAAAATATGTCCTATTAAGTTAAGGGCGACTAATAATGAAATTTTCTGCATCCTAACCACTTAGGAAAGTGAGACAATCGAAATAATAGTAAGCAAAATAACAACGAACGCTACAATCACCAATAAAAATAATTACATAAAAATACATTAAATATTTAGGTGATAAAAATCGTACATATTTCTAGACGGAGCGTCTTTGTCCAGTGGTAGAACGCTGGACTACAGACATCAATATCGAAGGTTCGATCTCTGTCTAAGTTAGCCCTGCTGATGAGGCCTATGAGCCAGAAACACTTATATATATATATAAAGATAAATTAAAGAATAAATTAAAGAAAAAAGATAAATATGTACGAATGACAAATGTATTTCAACTTCGATTGTTCGATGCAAGGTGTACTCGGTAAAAACATGTTTATTTTTCTTTGCTTAAGCCAAGGCTTTTCAAAGATTAAAATCTTATCATCAGTGGAATTACATAGATAGGCCCTTTTTTCCATCTTTAAATCTCCTTTCACCTGTCATGTTATCTACGGACATTCATCAACTGAACAGACTCCATATATTCATACGCAAACTCTTACTTTCTATTCCTTTATATTTTTCAAATTTTGAATTTTAGCTCTTCCACTGCCAACTTATCTATCTATGTAATTCCTCTGATGATAAGATTTTAATCTTTGACAAGCCTTGGCTTAAGGTAAGAATAATAAAGATGTTTTATCGAGTACACCTGTCATTGAACAATCGAAGTGGAAATACATTTGTTATTCGTACATATTTATCTCTGTTCTTTCATTTATCTTTATAATTGCTCTATCTCGTATATTGAGCTTAAACTATCTCACTATAGGTTCTATCCTCTAAAACTATACTTTTAGTTTCATATTTTATTATATATATATATATATATATATATATATATATATATATATATAGGAAAAACATTATCAAAATATGTTATTCATACATAAACAACTTAGATCAAATGATCGGCATGCACAGCAATAAAATAAACGTTACTCGAAATAAAACTCCTTTTAAACTATGTTATTTGCGTGGTAATTTCAAAATAAAAAAGGTTGTATACAAGGCAAACGGTATTTTTTTATATCCCCGAATCAGTTAATGGAATTTCTTACCAACTAAAATTTAAAAAAAAGACAACCGCATTTGATTTTTAAACTTATGTTGGAAAATAATTAAGGTAACTAGCAATTTTAAAGGAAGATGGAATTGGTTTGTGCAAGAAAAAGATTGAGGTAATCAGATTGAAGGAAAAGGACATTTTATTAAATTAAAAAAATGAGGTAGCGTACATATGCAGTCCTACAAGTAGATTCAAATTCGTGCAAACGTTCATTTGTACATGGGTGTGTATCCGAACGTTTAATTGATGTAGAAATATTTATTTGGACGTTTTATACAAGTGTGTATATACATAATTTAGTATTCTTTTAATATATACATATAATATTATAATGTAGTATAATATATTGCGTGCATATTTTTAGTATCGATTTTAACAGTGTTAAATAGTGCGTAGTGTTTTGTATTAATGAGAAAATATATGCATTGCCTGTAAGCTACATAGAAACGTGAGTATTTCATTCCCGAAGGTAATCGTCAAGTAAAATGGGTTTATGTATGGTAACGATTGCTGTTATATCTAAGTAGTGTTCACAGTAGCTACCTAACCAATCGGATTCGTTGGCATTATTATCACTGGGAAAACTTTTTTTAAACAAAAGCTCGGCAGCTGTTTTTTTTGGGAGAGGTGTGGTCGAACCTCATTCTTACGTAGAGCAACATGTGATCTTACTCTAACACGTGAGGACAAAAATAACTTTTTTGATTTATTTATTCTGTCACCCGCACGCGGTTTCAGTTTATTATTTTAGTGACCATGTGCATATTTATAAAGTTTTGTTCATATATTTAGTTAATTTTATTGATTTTTATCTATTTAATTTTCTTTATATATTTAATTGTTTATAGTTATCCTAAAAAAATCTTAATTATGTGTCTACAATTAGTTGCTGTTTGCATTATTACCAAATGCATTTTCCTTATCCATTAGCAAAATAACAAATCTTTTGTTTACAAAGAGGCAATTAATCTTAGATGTACATGGCTGTGTGGAAAATTTAATGACACAAAATTGATAGTTAGAAGTTAACATTATACATTTGCGCACAAAACCACGCACAACCACTCACAATTTGCCCTCCCCCTCACACACACACACACACACACACACACACACATATATATATATATATATATATATATATATATATATATATATATACATATATATATATATACATAATTATTTTAATTAAAATCGACTTCGAAAACTTCTTCAAAGAAGTTTTCTCAAATAAATTTTAATTTAAAACTTGCGAAAACATAGAAGCTCAATATACTTCCTACAATAAAACAGAGCCTTATATCAGTATATATATATATATATATATACAACACCCACAGTATATATATAAATATATATATATACAACACACACACGCACACACACACACATATATATATATATATATATATATATACATTCATAATTATTTTAATTAAAATCGACTTAGAAAACTTCTTAAAAGAAGCTTTCCTAATAAATTTTAATTTCAAACTTGCGAAAACATAGTAGCTCAATATACTTCCTACAATAAAACAGAGCTTCATATCAATATATATTTTATTTGTGCATATAGTGAGATTAAAGTTGAATTATTTCTACATTTGATTATTGGGGAAGTGGTCATTTGATCATTACCACTGGAGAGCCATGAATTATATAACTGTCCTGTTTTTAAATCTCCGAAACAGTTACATGGTAAACAGCTGATGATCCCCGTTTAATATTTCACGCCCAAGTTAAGGTCCCCTGTTTTTGTTTCACTGTTAGATACTCGAATCCCCTTTTGTTATTTGTGAATTTTCCAGCGGTAAGTCAGCTTATGCGAGTGCTAAGTCTGCGATATCTTGGATTTAGTTAGTATCCCTGGGAATTTAAACTGAATTTTTTTTTCTTTCGTGTAAAATGACTCAAAGCTTCTTTAGACTATATATATATATATATATATATATATATATATATATATATATATATATATATATATGTATCATGATACAAAATGAAACAATAAAATGAGGTGCCATTCAAATGTTATTATAATTCAAAGTTCAAGCAAAGTATCTAAACGCCCTTAACCTATGAGTTTTCAAAGATAATTCTTCTCCTCAGAGGACCATTACCGCAGTGATATTACTGCAGGTAATAAAATTACACTTTGAAAATACATAAAAATATATACACAAATACATAAATTTATATAGCATCAAATATATCAACTCAAAAACATACTTTTTTGTTAAATCTATATGATGCATCCAAGTCAAACAATTCAAAAACATATTGAGGAAAGGTATCCAGGAGGTTGACTGAAGATTGATCCAGGTAATGAGCGACAGTCCAAAAAACGAAAAAATTGAATAGTTTGAAAAAATTTAAAAAGTTATCTTTTGTACAGATTGATCAATTAATCGTACAGAAAATCAGTACAACATCAGTACCATTGGTTTCAAGCTCAAAATGTGTTACACTTCCCGGCTATCTTCAGCTTATGTTGTCACTTGGTAAAGAAAATGGATGATATCGTATTAGTCACGCTTTGATACGTTATTTGCTTTAGAGGGTTAAATTAGTGTCGTCTAAATATTGTTTTAGAGGAAAGATATGTAGGATTAAAAAGCTTAATAAAGTCCAGAAAAAGAGAAGGGACAAACATATATAAAACAAAAAACGCGAACAACAAAGTACTATTTTAGGGGTGGGGGATAATGTTAAACGAGCAAAATAGTGTCCTAAACAAAGCACAGAAGAAAATGTAGAAGTACTCCCCACGGGAGTTTTAAAGTTCAACCCCCCAGGAATGTCACAAGTCACACTTATCCAAGATCTTCACTGATCTTTGGATAGAAAAGCTATCAGCAGAATTCAAGGAGCAAGTGTTCAGAAATCTTATATGTGGAAGTCTCACTTGGCGCTATGCAATCTTTACATAGGATATGTGTTACACAGGAGAAACAACACCGGTTGTCACTATAAATAGTGCGATTCACCAGAGACACAGGGATAACAAAGCACAGTCTTGTAACTGTCTAGCCAAGTGCTAGTCACTTTCTTACTTTGTTAATACACTTGTTAAACCAACCCTCGACTTGACTTCCTTTATGTATTATTTACTGTTGGACAACTTCACAACAATATGTATTCGCTATCCCAGCGGTAGTGTGCTATATTCGCAATCAACAACAGGTTGGGTGGTGCAATTTCAGGAAGCTATTGTTTTCGTCTATTTCGTCTTCCTTTTCATAGCTCACAGCGCATACGGTTATCGTGACGGGTTACTCGACCGGCAACAGATTACTCGTCGGCTGACAGTAACTCTCTGGTCCATTCGTCGACTCGCTTTTTATATCTCCTCCACCGATATGCGTGGGCGGGAGTGTGTATTGAAAATTTCTTTGAGTTAGCAGGTGACGACACTTTGCACTGATTTGGGGTCACGGCACTCGTGGACGTTAAAAGATGACACCATTTGTTTGACCGGCGTTTAACTTCTCTTTGTCTAGGGGTTTATGATGGGGGAGAGGGTGTTTAAAACCGGAAATAAGTATTGAAAGGAAGCGATAATTCGCCCTTTCATGTGAGGTTTATACGTTCGTAAATTTTTTAAGGGTTGAGAGCCCCCTAGGCTTCGTGGTCCGATTTCTGGTCGGTTAAGTTCAGGACGGGGCAGGGTTTCGCTAATTGGACACAAAATTCGCTTCGCATCAGTGCAAGAATAGATGTCGGTCTAACTGGATACAGCATTCCTTCCGCTCTGACTCTTTGGGTTCAAAGGACAAATATAAAAGACACAGGATTTGATAGATTTGGCTTGCCTTGATTTAATATTTATGAAATACATATTATTTTCTTCTAATTTCGATTCAACCAGCCTCTATGTGTTACAATATATATATATATATATATATATATATATATATATATATATATATAGAGAGAGAGAGAGAGAGAGAGAGAGAGAGAGAGATACAGGGTGTCTCAAAAAAATGTACTCACTCGTAGAATGACGAGAAAACTTTTATTTATGAACATAGAGTGAAATGAAATAGCATCGAATACATGAGACAGATGTAATTGAAGAATCATGTTCGCAAATGTTCAAACTGATGACCATTATTGTTCAAACAAAGCTGATAACGCGCACCATTTACAAACACCTTACAGCACATAACATCTCCAAAGATAATTTTAGAAATATCTTAACCGGTAGTACATCCATCCTTGCTGTGTCATTTTGCGGTATTCGCCTCCCCATAATGGAAGCATTGTTCATTCAATTTAAAAAGCCCAACATCAACCATGCTCGTTATGAGGGGTGCGAAGGCGTGTTGAAATGCTGTTGAATGTTTTTAATGTTTTTAATCACATGGAAACGTCTTCTTAAATAAATTCACCAATTTTATTTTGCATTGATCAATCATCCGCCTGATGACGACCAATGATGATCGAAAACGTTCGCGTCAAATATGGAGAGTTCCTACACTCCTTGGTTAATAGTACAACATCTATCGTTCAACGAATAGAAAGATTGGATCAGAAAAGGAATAAACAGAATTTGGCACTCCCGTTCACTCAGATATGTATAAAAGAAGGATTGTTGCCTAATTATACAATATATATATATATATATATATATATATATATATATATATATATATATATATATGTATGTATACATATATATATATATGTATATATATATATATATATATATATATATATATATATATATATATATATATATATATATATATATATATATAAATGTATTAGATTTTTCATGTGAGATGATAAATATAATTATTTCCAGTATCAGACAACGCCGCAAGTCACAGAAACCATTAAAGTCACACACCGGAAGTCCTATACTGTGTTAGTTAATACACGACTTTGTATGTGGTGTGGTGGCTTAGGTGGCAGAGTACTCGCCTCGCATTCAAATGACTCGGGTTTCGAATCCTGAGTTCCGATATGTTGTGCTGGTAGACCCAAGAGAAATTCGAGCGTAAGACTTCCGGTCTGTGACTTTCCTGGTTTCTGTGGGCTTCGGGGTTGTCTGATGGTAGAAATAATTATATATATCATCTCACATAAAGAATCTAATACACACAGACATATATACATAAACACACACACACATATATATATATATACATATATATATATATATATATATATATATATATATATGTAAAAGAGTAAGGCTACCAACAGTTGTAAAAGTTTTTTTTAAACATTTATTATTTTGTTATTTTATCATTTTATAATTTTATATAACGCGTTTCAAGCGGTGGTCTACTCTCATCAGTAATGTAAATCCATGTAAATATGTAAATGGATTTTCATATCTGATGAGACCAGACCACCGCTCGAAACGCGTTATATAACATTATAAAATTATAAAATAACAAAACTATTAATGTTGAAAAAACTATTTTACAAATGTTGATAGCCTTACTCCTTTACATATATACTTTTCTCTCGCTGGAACTGCACTAATACTGTACTACCCTCTTTTCTTTCTCTCTCTCTCTCTATATATATATAAATATATATATATATATATATAAATTTTGGTACTTGCTTGAAACCGACTGTACGAATGTTGTACTAATTTTTCTGTACCAAAATAAATAAATATTACGTTCTTAATTTTTGATTTTTAATTTTAATTTTCAATTTATCGAGCACTCTGCTGGGATTTTTCAAGTTTTATATATATATATATATATATATATATATATATATATATATATATATATATACTTTATTTTTTTTACTATTTCATGTATTCACATAAAATGTTATAAGGAAATATAATTTTTTATGTATCAATTTTCAGTATTTACTTCAACAGTGCTCGATACGTAAGTAGAGCTAGGTAGTAAGCAATGAAAATATATTTATGGCAATTAAGCTACACAGAGGCTCCCACGTTTCCTCCCCGGGGATGAAACGCGGACGCGTCTGTGTAGCTGAATTGCCATAAATATATTTTCATAGCTTACTATATATATATATATATATATATATATATATATATATATATATATATATATATATATATAACTTCTTTGTAAAATGGTAGGAAAAATCCCAGCAGAGTGCTCGATTAATTAAGAATTAAAGTTAAAAATTAAGAGCATAATGTTTATTTATTCTGGTACAGAAAAATGAGTACAACATTCGTACCGTCGATTTCAAGCACGGAAGGTCTTACCCATCCGGCTCTCTTCAGCTTCTGTTGTCATCTCCAGACAACAGAAGCTGAAGAGAGCCGGATGGGTAAGACCTACCGTGCTTGAAACCGACGGTACGAATGTTGTACTAATTTTTCTGTACCAGAATAAATAAATAATATATATATATATATATATATATATATATATATATATATATATATATATATAAATGTGTCTGTGTGTGTGTATTTCTGGGTCTCTTTCTCTATCTCTATCTCTCTCTCTCTCTCTCTATATATATATATATATATATATATATATATATATATATATATATATATATATATATATATACTGTAGAGCAAGATACACCTCGTGCTTGGAATTATAATAAATATATTTAGCGTAGGAATGAGAAACTTTGTGATATTTGGTCCTTTCTTCCTTTCTGCTGGACGACATACGAACGATTCGGGTGTTAGATGGTATCTTTGGATAAAAGCCGATGTGTTTACAAGTAGATTCTACTCGAGATGCTTATTTCTTTCCCCCCTCTCGTCCTTTAAAAGGCGAATCACTTTCATCTCTCTCCGTTATAGACTTGGAACTGTGCACGCGTTTGACGGTAATCACTTCAGAACGCAGACGCAAACATTCTCGATGATAATCAGAAACCAATAAGCAAATGAAAGTGAATTTTACGTAGTATTAAAAGGATATTCGCTTTTTTTTCCTCTCTCCGTGTATTCATACCAAAAATTGCTGTGGCCAGTGGAAATTTCACGGATTTCTTCAAATTCTATATCTATTGTAATTAAAAGCGATTCAATCAATGAAAACAGACTGACTTTAAGAGATAGGAATATATAACACAAAAATAAAATAAAAGGGAATTTTAAAACCTTTACATCGTTTGAAAATGGATTTTATTTATTTATAAAATGTTTGACACAAGTTTACAGTATAGCAGATTTTCCTTGTAGAATAAGATGTGGCATGGGGAAGGATGAGGGTCGGGTGTCCTCTTCTTCAAACTATTTTCAATCACCAAAATACCACATTTACTCTTTGGTTCAATCCTACTTAACATAAACCCTAATGGTTTGACGTTTTCATTTACAAAAAATATATGTAAAACATTTATCGGTTAGGTTGGTTTTGTTAAAAAAACAACAGAGATTGCTAGAAAAATAACATGCTTAGTGTGATGGTTAGTAGGACCCTCCCCAATCTATCTAGATGTCCGTTATTTTTAATGATACTTATTTTTAATGATACTTGTATATATATATATATATATATATATATATATATATATATATATATGGATAAAAATCACGATATATCATGAAATTATATGTATATATATATATATATATATATATGTATAGATAGATAGATAGATAGATAGATAGATAGATAGATACAACTCAATAAAGGTGGAACACTTTAGTGGAAGAAAATAATGGTCTCTACTTAGCGTGACATAATACCGTTTCGTTAAGAGGATTGAGTTTTCTTGGTTACCATATATTTTCTGTCAATCTCAGTAGCGAGTTCATTAGCGCATATGGGAATATATTTGACACCGGTGATCATGGAATGTAGTAATCTGGCGTCCAGGTTTCGAGTCTTGAAGTCGATGTACACACTACGCCTAGCCACACCGATTTGCTGTGAATCGACGAAAAAGCCGTCTGTACATGAATATATATATATATATATTTTTATGAGAGTCTTAAGAATCGTAGGGTTCTGCTTTTGGGGGGGGGGGATTTATCTTCCTACCACAGCGGTAAGATGTGACACAAGTCGAGAAAGTGGGATTTGAAAAGCCAGCGCTCGAAAAGATGAGCACTCTGGCCTACAAAAAAATGCCTGGGCAGCCCTGTCGGCATTCCCCGGTAGGGGCGCCTCAGGCAGTAAGCGATAAACTTACTTTACCCCAAAGAGAGGAGGCAAAGCCTGGGAGTGTGGATATCCGAGAACTGCACAGGACAAACCCACAGACCGGCAGAATCAAGGCCTGAAGGCCAAGACGGTACCCATCTATAGTGTGTACTATCCATAGGAACAGATACTACACTTTGATCTTGGGCAAAACGCCAAGATGCATTTTGTAGGGTCCTTCTTTTTATTTACCTTCCCAGGAGGTTAGGCACAAGGCCAGTTGTATCTTACTCCCACAAGGTAAAATGTGACCCAAAGTCGGGTCTAGACAGTGGGACTTGAAAAGCCAGCGCCCGAGCAGGTGAGAACTCTGGCCATTAAAAATTGCCTGGGCAACCCCGTCGGCATTCCACGGTAGGGGCGCTTCAGGCAGTAAGCGATAAACTTACTCCATCCCAAAGAGGGGAGGCAACGCCTGGGAGGGTGGATATCCTAGAACTGCACAGGACAAACCCACAGACCGGCAGAATCAAGGCTTGACTGCCAAGACGGTACCCATCTATAGTGTGTACTATCCATCGGAACAGATACTACACTTTGATCTCAGCCAAAAGGCCGAGAAGCATTTTGTAGGGTCCTTCTTGATATTTATCTACCTTCCACAGCGGTAAAATGTGAAAAAAGGTCGGAAAAGTGGGATTTGATAAGCCAGTACCCGAGAAGGTGAGCACTCTGACCATTTAAAAATTGCCTGGGCAGCCCCGTCGGCATTCCCCGGTAGGGGCGCCTCATGCAGTAAGCAATAAACTTACTCCTCCCCAAAGAGGAGAGGCAAAGCCTGGGAGGGTGGACCTCCTAGAACTGCACAGGACCAATCTCGTACCGTATCCATCGGAACAGATACTACACTTTGATCTTGGCTAAAAGGCTAAGAAGCATTTTGTAGGGTCCTTCTTATTATAGCGGTTAAAGGAAATTATGTTGTTGGAAATACGTACTTTGATGCTGATCACCGTAGATCCTATATATGTGTGGAGCTTAGATTGTAAGGTTTGAGTTGATGCAATTAGTTCTGCAAGTCACAAAAGTATGGTTGGAGATGGTAGTATCGCTTGTAGGATTACTATTCAAAGTGCTTTTTAATTTGTCCTTATAAACGGCTTAATGACTTTTATAATTCTCTAAATATATTTGAAGCTAATTTGGATTACTTGAAAGGCTGGCTTAATTAATCCTCTGAAGGGAGATGATCCATTGTTTTAAGTCAACCTTAAGGCACTTAGTTTGACACATTAAGAAAATTATACAGACGTTCAGTCATATATTTTTTTTCTTATTCCTTTTAAAACGTTAACACATTTTATATTTGAATTAAATATTTTAATAGGTGTCTCAAAATATAATAATTAAAGTATAGGTATAGATAAAACAATGGCCTTCTTACCAACGGGTTCGAACTCATAACCATGAGGTGTGTAAGTAAACGGCGTTAACATCTTTGCCTTGTAGCTTAGCTTCGCGATTGAGACGTGTAAATACGGTTTAAAAAAAACTTGAGGCAGTAATTACATCTAAAGTGTTCAACCAAGTGGATGGAACTATAGCGTTATTGACAAGGCGATATAATTATCTTGTCCCAACCAATCCATCTATCAAGGGGGCTTACACTTATAATTAAATAGATAGAATATCTATTGGGGGTGAGTGTGATTAATCTCTAAGACAAATCCTCCATTGTAAACAACGTAACGCTCTTTTTCTTTTAAATATATAATTTCTCCTTTTTTTTATACATTCTCCCCTTTTAAAAACCTACAACAAAGTTCTCGTTAAGTATGATGAATATATTTTTCTCTTTTTTTGTTTATTTTACTTTAGTCAAAGTTCTCAGAAATCAAGGGGCCCCTAACCTAGGGCTAACACTTGATCTCTATATAGAATACATAGATTTTCGAATATTCTATTAAAATTCTCCTTTATTTCTCAAACGTTTAGTTAGTAAAGATATTAAGAACATTAATTCACCTGTTAACTATGTTATAGTATATATCTCTTGTGGTCTCTTAGTCTTACCGGATTCCAGAACAAGAATTCATCTAGTCTGGTGGAGTATCCAGCTACGTGGTGTTACTTGAGATTACATTACAAGCATAAGATGCAGCATTACTCGCATGAACAAGTGTATAGTTATGCTGAGTGGATCTTATTTGTGCAATATATATATATATATATATATATATATATATACATATATATATATGTAGATATACAAGTGATTTATATATATATATATATATATATATAAGTGATATAAATATAAGAAGTGTATGTAGTTTGCTTGAAGCATTGTTAACTTGTATATAGAAATGTGATACTTAGAAGGCAATATCATGCAGAGGTGTGACGGATAGACACAAGTTGGAGCAAACAAAACATATAATGGTGGACCAAGTTAAATAGCTTCACCCATAATACAATGTATATATACACATATTTTTTTCACAAACACACATATATCTGTCTATCTATACAATGTTACAATGTTATGTAATACCTGTATCAAGATGGCCTGGTGGAAACTCCGTATGATGTAATATTTCGGGAACTCTTCACTTCGTCAGAACCGTGTTCAACTCAAGTTCAAGCGTGCATATGAAGGATATATATATATATATATATATATATATAAACAATAATATTTTTATAAATAAATATTAATTATTTAAATACCTAGAGACATTGATGTTTCATGCTAACGCAATCCTCAGTCTAGGAACTTATTCTCAACGGTCGGTAGGCGCGAACACAAATCGCCACTAATTCGTAGTCGGGGATCATATCCAAACGGCCATCGCCAATTAGTTAGTAAATATAGAGGAACTTTAACTGTAAATAGCGAAAATAAGCGGCTATTTACCAGGCAGTTAGAGTGATCTACGAAACGTCGTCTGGATCGTGCATATAGCTATTTGTACTGCTTGTTATTAAAGCAGTACTAATATAATATATATATATATATATATATATATATATATATATATATATATATATATATATATATATATAACTTCTTTGTAAAATGGTAGGAAAAATCCCAGCAGAGTGCTCGATTAATTAAGAATTAAAGTTAAAAATTAAGAGCATAATATTTATTTATTCTGGTACAGAAAAATTAGTACGACATTCGTACCGTCGGTTTCAAGAGATGTCAACAGAAGCTGAAGAGAGCCGGATGGGTAAGACCTTCCGTGCTTGAAACCGACGGTACGAATGTTGTACTAATTTTTCTGTACCAGAATAAATAAATATATATATATATATATATATATATATATATATATATATATATATACAGGGTGGGCCAAAATAAGGGTCCTATCTTTAAATTTGAATAACTTGAATTTGAATAACTTCCACAAAATAAAAGTTAAACTCACCAAACTTTATGTGTGTGTAGACTGACCCTTCCGAGATTTTTTGAAATAAACAAAACAAATTTTAGCCGAAAAACACTTCTTAAAACTCACAAAAACTAAAGTATTGTTTTTTACACTGTTTTGAGTTTTTTAAGCAAAAATAATGTTTTCTAAATGAGGGTACGGTCCTTAGGGCTAATACGGCTCATGCTTGCTTCGGAAGGGGTCCTTTACTTATTCTAAAAAATAAAAAAAATCAATAAATAATAAAGTTATGAATTTTTAAAAATAGGACCCTTATTTTTGCCCACCCTGTATATATATATATATATATATATATATATATATATATATATATATATATATATATATATATATATATATTATAGTGGTAATGGTATATATAGCTATATAAGTTATATATATATATATATATATATATATATATATATATATATATATATATATATATATGTGTGTGTGTGTGTGTGTGTGTATATATATATATAGATAGATATATATGTGTATGTGATAGATATATACATATGTTTCTCTATATAGTTTGAAGAATATGCATGCGTTAAGTAAACAACCCTGTACACGTCAGCCTCCAATCACTTCAATCGCTTTTACCGGTATTTTCTTACAGGACATGAATATGCTAAGACGTTTACGACTGAGAGAGAGAGAGAGTCAGTCGGAAATGATCGGCATCAAAGGGTGAGGGGGGAAATAATCTCGCGGTCATTGCGTTTAATTTAAAAAGATGGATAAGTAAGACAGCGGCGAACAATGGACGGATTAAGAATGATTAATGTTTTTCCCCCTTCATACGATGACCCAAACTGAACAGCCAGAAACGCTGGCACAGTTCAGTGCGATTCGGACGTACACGAAAGTGACAAGGCTGAGACGAACACAGAAGTCTGCCAGTGGCGTGGGCCAGCCATTAGCGAAACGATAAGCATTTTACTCAATCAAGTTACCGATGATGATGATGATGATGATGATGATGATGATGATGATGATGATGATGATGATGATGATGATGATGATGATGATGATGGTGGTGGTGGTGGTGGTGGTGGTGGTGGTGATGATGATGATGATGATGATGATGATGATGCTGCTGCTGATGATGATGATGATGATGATGCTACTGATGATGATGATGATGATGATGATGATGATGCTGCTGCTGCTGATGATGATGATGATGATGATGATGATGATGATGATGATGATGATGATGATGATGATGATGATGATGATGATGATGATGATGATGATGATGATATCTCTATAGTAGAAGTAGAACGTACGTGTCACCGGCTCGTTTCAATAATCACGTATGCATATTGCATAGCCGTCCCGGAATGGGCCGTGGCAGTTCTCGCTCCGTATAACCGTCCCGGAATGGGCCGTGGCAGTTCTCGCTTAAACAACTGGTCATTTTTAACACCAAAAATGTATATGTTGCATACCTTTTAATTTCTCGTACCTTCTCTCTTTCCTCGTCGCGTGGAGGGGTGTGTCGTCTCGATGTCGTCTAGTGGTTGAGTTATTTCTTCTTTCTTTTTGGAAATATATATATATATATATATATATATATATATATATATATATATATGTGTGTGTGTGTGTGTGTGTGTGTGTGTGTGTGTGTGTTTGTATAGGGTACTGTTATATTTGGGCTGGTGAATTTCTGTCCCATTTGAGGGTTCTTGATAAGGTGCAGAAACGTATCTGTAATTTGATTGGCCCCAACCTATCTTTTTCTCTGCAATCTCTCTATAACAAACGTGATGTTGCTAGTCTCAGTCATTTCTATAGATACTATTGTGGCATGTGTTCTTCAGAATTATGTAATCTACCCACCGCTTCTTTTGTTCCAGCTCGTTTGACTCGTTGGTCAAGGGGTCTCCATCAATTCGCTATTTTGATACCTCATTTGAGCCGATATATTTGATGCTTTATATACCTTTATGTATTTATATATATATTTTTTATATATTTTCAAAGTTTAATTTTTATTACCTGCAGTAATGTCATTGCGGTAATGGTCCTCTGAGGAGATTTTCTTTGAAAACTCATGAGTTAAGGACTTTAAAGAACTTTGTCTGAACATTGAACTGTAATAAAATTTGATTCGCACCTTATTCTATTCTTTCACTTTATTGCTATTAATGCTCTATCCAGTATATTGAGCTTTATTTGTATCCGGATGATCACTAATTAAAGATATTAGTTGCCTATTATATCTTTTGTTGTATTACCTTATGTATATATATATATATATATATATATATATATATATATATATATATATATATATAAATCCACGTACACATGTGTTTCACGGTCTACAGATCGTCAGCGTGGTTTTATCAAGATTCTACCCCACGACAATATTCTCAGTAGTCTAGAATTTTGTATCGCTCTTAAATAGTTTAAAATGTTGTTTTTGTTTTTGGCGATAGCGACAGCTGTTATAAACGCTATCATTTATTTTTTCAATTAACTTCCTAAGTGATGTGAGTTCTATATATGTAAAGGGAGGAAATTGTCAACACTTTAGAAGTGAATAAAAAATAACTATGCTAGCGTTTAGAACAGCTGTCATTCTTGTCAAAAAGCAACAACATTTTAGAAACTACGTTTCAATGTGTCTGCTATAATTTAAGGAATGCATGCACTAACTTCGCCCTCTCTTTTTGACTTGTTGTGTAAATGAATGTGTTCGTATGCTATTCAATTGATGTTGTCTATATTGCCTTTGATTTAGTGGCTATACCCGGTTCTGAAGATGAGATCAGATAGTAATAATAAAAATTCATGATCTCTGAAACGATCGTACACTCTTCTATTGTTTGTTGATTTCTTGGGACACGAATTTACCATTTAAAAATACATAGATATATGTTAAACATACATACATACATACATACATACATATAAATATATATATATATATAGTTCCGCTCGAGCGTTGAACACTGTAGACGGCAATGACACTCTTCCGCGTCCTGGGTGAGTGTATATTAATTTCAATTCTGTCAGTTTCTCGCGATCGCGTAGTCCTGGGCGTTAGTCTCGTGATTATAGCCTAAATCTACTGCGTTCGCACCTATGCGACTGCTTGCAACCGCCACTCCTACACTGATGGGGGTAAATGAGCCAGAAACGACGTCGTTAGTAGGTAAAAAACACACTTTAATAATATGAAACTAAAAGTAGACATTTATAGAATTGAACCTCTAGTGAAATCGTGTAAGCTCAATATACGAGATAGAGCAATTATAAAGATAAATGAATGAAATCTTATAGATTGATTCAACCGTCAATTTATGAATCTATGTAACTCCTCTGATGATAAGATTTTAATCTTTGAAAAGCCTGGCTTAAGGAAAGAAAAATTAACATGCTTTTATAGAGTACACCTGGCATTGAACAATCGAAGATGAAATAGATTTGTCATCCGTACATCTTTATCTCTATTCCTTCATTTATTCCCCTTCTCTCTGTATGTCTGTCTGTCTGTCTGCCCCTCTCTCTCCTTCTCTCTCTCTCTCTCTCTCTCTCTCTATATATATATATATATATATATATAACTATTTTGTGTATTCACATAAGATTTTATAAGAAGATATAACATTTTATGTATCAATTTTCAGTATTTACTTCAACAGTGCTCAATAAGTAGAGCTAGGTAGTAAGTTATGAAAATATATTTATGGCAATTAAGCTACATATATATATATATATATATATATATATATATATATATATATATATATATATATATATATATATATATATGAGAAAGGAAGGATGAAGGTAATCCGACGTAATGGGAAATGAAAAAGGAAAAACCAAAAAGGATGTTTTTTTTCTATATTCATCAACGTTTCGTCTTTATTTGTAAGACTTCCTCAGGATGATAATTTTAAGAAAAATTCACGTACTTGCATGACATTTTTCTTAAAATTATCATTTTGAGGAAGTCTTACAAATAAAGAGGAAACGTTGATGAATATAGAAAAAAAACATTCTTTTTGGTTTTTCCATTTTCATTTCCCATATATATATATATATATATATATATATATATATATATATATACTGTCTCTAGCTTTTCACAGGTGTGTCTGTAAACACTATTAAACTTTTTCTTTTCTTTTCTTACGCTATACATACGACATACAAGTCTTTTTTCTGGTATTTCAATTCCCTCGATTTTCTGTTCATGTAACGTCTTAATATTCTGCCATCATTTGTGGTGTCTATTCTTACTGTAAAATCTATTGCGAACGCGTTTGCGTATCTGAAAACATTACTTACAATTTCAGACTTCGACTTTTTTTTATGTCAGATTAGCTTTTATTTTCTTCGCAGTCTTCCAACCCGCGTCGTTTTTTATTGGTAGCGAGACCCGGCTCTTGATTTTGAGCAAACCTATTGTCGGCTTGAGATTCTTTCTTTTGAAGAGAGGCTTATTGTAGTGTGAGATCATCTTTAGCGTCGGATCTTCATCATCGTTCATTAATAAAACACACGAAGACAATTGTACAGAGATACATGTTTTTTTAGTTCTAAAGAAAATTATCACTGTTTTCTGTTCCATTAAAAGAGAGCCAGAGATACACAGATAGATAGACAGAAGGTTTACACTGCCAGAGATCGCATCTTTCTGCCCCGACTACCTCGTAATGCACTCGCTCCTCTACCTCTCTAATTCATTTATCTGCCGACGTGGGTTCGAATCTTAAATTAAGCAACAGTTTAGCATTCAACTTATTTGTTAGTCGATATCTTTTTAATAAAATAATGTATGACAAGTATTTAAGGGATGTTCTTAACTTCTAATCTTTGTCATACAATTCAGGAATGGTTAAAGAACCCAGCATAGACAGGTACTTCCATTAATATATATATATATATATATATATATATATATATATATATATATATATATATATATATATATATATATATATATATTAATGGAAGTACCTTAGTCGCTCCTCGAAAAAGTAGAGCACTATAATGGTAGTATTAACACAGCATGACGTCACTTGCTTTATGCATCGTTCCTTCCCTTCATAGAAGTAGAATGCCTCGACATCAAGCCGCCGTTAAAGTGTTGAAACTATCATCGTTTATTCGCTGTTTACAATTATCCTAGCGGTTAGCGACGTCGGATTGGAGTTGAAAAATACTTGTAGTCCGGGGTTTCGAATCGCATGAATGGT